>CM042169.1:56443552-56491052 GCA_023376005.1 Doryteuthis pealeii
TTTCATGAAACGACCCTGGAAACAGGACATTGCCACCACAAAACAATTTTACAAGAGATACTATTGTTATAAAATGAATATCATCTTTGTAATGAAGTATAGTTACTGTCAAAATTAATAGTATATGGTGGAAAAATACAGTACCGGAAAAGTTCATACAGTTTTTTATTGATAAGCCATAACCTCATGCGAGCGGACCTCTTTGATTGGCTTAGGAGTCATGTGATTGGATGGGGACCTGGGAAAGTTAGAATTTAGAATTAGTTAACTGAGAGGCAAGTAAGCATATGGCTCGCGTTTGATTAAGATGTTTCGAGGGAAATTATTTTTTTAAGTCCATACACCAAAAGTATGTCTCCGTGTTCCTGATTTAACAAGAACTGACAAAGATGGAAGCAAAGAGAGATACCCCGATGAAGAAGATTTTCCCAGCCCGAAGAGAACTCGACACGATCCAGCAAGTTAGAAGAATTTAAGAAAAGGACATCGGTTAAACTCAGTGTGTAGAGCATCCGCCAACTCAGTAGCAAGACTTGGATCTGTGTGATAAAGTGAGGAGCTAATGGTAGGTGTACCGCTCCACCTCAAGGACGGAAGTGAAAAGGGGATAGACTCTTGCTCTCACAATAGGTCACTTTACTTATTATTATTTCATTCCTTGTGAGCTTTTCACATCAGCGTTAGCTGGCGGTACTCCCGTTATTATTATTATTATTATTATTATTATTATTATTATTATTATTATCTAAAAGATTCCCCGATTTAAAACTGTTTTCATGACCTGCCTTAAATGTGTCCATGCGCCTGATTTCCTTATTCATTTATGTGTTCACTGGAAACAAGTATAAAGTTACATATTGTTTATAACTTACGAGGAACAAACACAAGACTTTTCTGTGAACAATATTTTTATTGTCGTCTCAATATTACAGATACGAATCTTACAGCTTTCTGGCTCCCTTGGAAGCATTTGCCTTTTATTAATTTATCTAAACAAATATTATTTCACTTGTGTTATCTTTGTGATTATTTGATGGATCTTTTGACGCGGTATGATTCAAGGCAAACCACAACAAAATACAAATTGTAGAATGTAGAGACAGCTGAATACGGCATAAACCACTCCCTTCTACTAATCCCCCAAATGTGGGATCTTGGGAAATTTTTATATTCATATGTCCTGTGTATGACATTAAATTGCATCTGATGGTGAGGCTCCAGTTATGGAGTACTGAGGAGTATTGAAATCAATCAGTATACTATTGGTTTGAACAACAGTAACTGGCTAAGCACAACTGAACCAGTGCCCAAGACAGCTGGTATTTATGGAATTCAAGAAGTCCATTTATGTATTTGGGTGATTCCATTCCTTGAGTCCTGATTGGCTGCTTGGTTTCTATAATGTTGGGTGGCTTCATAAATACCCTGGTATTCTGCAGTAGTATTACAGCAAGATATATTCGTATTCAGTTACGACTATTTGTTGCCTTGTCTTACCAATTCGACGGTAATTGGAACTAATATGATTATTCTACAAGGAGTACCTCTTCATTGTCATTACTCTCAGATCCATTCAGAATGGTAGTAACTATTAGCCTCGTTTATTTCAGTGTTACAGCAAAAATATGGGATGCAGCACGGTGGATATGAAGCAAGGCGGGTGAATTCGAATAGAAATATAGACAACTACTGGAACATTGCCAGAGAATTGAAAAAGCTGCGGTACGTGAGTATAAGTACGAACATAGACAATTACATTCAATTAATATTTCGCCTCTGATGGTTTTAGAAGCTTTATCAGAATGAACATTGAACATAATTGTTTATGTTCGTTATGCACTTTTCCAATGCTTTCCCTCACACAAGCATATATATATATATATATATATATATATATATATATATATATATATATATATAGTATGTGTGTGTGTGTTATATTTATAAGTAAATAGTGCTCAATATCGTTGACAGATAATACATATCTCAGGATAGCGTGGACATGAGATCAACAGCGCTAACTCTGCTGATGAGGCCTAATAGGCTGAAATGTACATACAGAGATTGACTTTTTCTCGATTTGTTTACGCCTTACATTTAAACCGATATGCACGCCTAATTCCTTTAATTATAACTAATTAATTCTCAAATTAGGTATGACCTCAATTAAGCACATAAGTGAGAGAGAGAGGGGGAGACTGGTTATTTATTAAATAAATGCAAATTGAGTTTTCATTATTTGGTAATATTATGGGAATAAGAAGTTTGTGCTGCATCAATTTCCAAAGTAAGAAGAACCTTTCTGACAGTATTATAAATGTTAGCTTTTATCTACACTAAAAATTGTTAAAAATACGCAGTTAATGCCGACACATGACAACCTAAATTTAAGCATCAATGAGCCTGTTCAGTACTTAAATGAGTGACCATTTAGTTACATTAGGAACTGTAAGCAACCTAAGACCTCTCAGCCACATCACATAAGGTAAGTATTGATGAGCCTACTTAGTTACAGCATGATCTGTGTACTAGACTAAGATAACTGTAGTAAATAAATTCTGCTTAGTCTGTATGCTGTTAGAGGTCATATAAATAATAATAATAATCTTATTATAATGGAGATTGTGTGTTTGTCTGTCTGAAGCCGAAACTAAATCACTACTCAAGTCACAATTCCCTTAGTTATTGACGTCACATTCACCATGAATTTATTTTTATTTAAACCTCAGTTATTGATAAAATTGTTATACCTTATTAATACTTTTGACTTTATCTACATTCTAATAACATGCAATTGTATTTATATATGCAACAAAATAGCGGGTTACAGTGTGAACAGGAAAGCTAATTTGCATATTGATATTAAAAGTTTAATTTTATTAAATATGCGCTTGGTATTATTGATTTCTAATTGTTTGTTTTTTTCTTAATGAATATGAGCAAAAATCTCGGAGATAAATCTTAAAAGAAATCCCTTAACAAGAAGAAATAACTGTAATATTATTCTTTACTTCCTATTTTAACTAAATAGTTAAATTAGGAAAATTTAACAATGAAAGACGGGAGTAAGGGAAAATGATGGAATAGTTTCAAAGTTGTTCTATTTTTCAATCATACCCCCTCTGTTCCAAATCTTTTTATCTAAATTCTTATTCAGTTTCATTAGCCTTTCTAATTTAATATGATATTTTATTATATTAAAACTTAAATACTTGCACCCGGAGGGTGCATACATTTGCTAGTAATAATAATAATAATAATAATAATAATAATAATAATAATAATAATACAGAAGCGGACAATATCATGCAAGCAGAAATGAAATGAAAAGTTAAAAAAGAATATCTCAGGAGAACTAGAAAACTTCTGGAAACGAAACTTAACAGCAGAAATCTGATCAAAGGAATTAATACCTGGGCTGTCCCCATTATAAGATACTCAGGACCATTCTTAAAATGGACAAAAGAAGAACTCAGACAGATAGACCAAAGGACGAGAAAATTAATGACAATGCACAAGGCTCTCCACCCTAGAGATGATAGAGATAGATTGTATGTGTCAAGAAAGGAAGGGGGAAGAGGTCTTGCCAACATAGAGGAATGCGTAGAAACCACAATCCAACAACTTGAAGATTACACAAGGAAAAGCAAAGACAAACTACTTATGGTGGCCAACAATAGTAGAAACGGCAGATGGACAAACAGAAAAACAACAAAGACAAGAAAACAAAAATGGGAAGAAAAACAATTATACGGACGCTTCAAACGACAAATAGAAGAGGTTGCACATCAAAAGACTTGGACATGGTTAAGAAAGGGAAACCTCAAAAGAGAAACAGAATCACTTATAATTGCTGCACAAAATAATGCCATAAGGACAAACTACATCAAAGCGAAAATTGATAAGACCCAACAAAATAGTAAATGTAGACTTTGTGGTAATAGAGATGAGACTGTTAACCATATACTCTGCGAATGTAGCAAACTAGCACAACGAGAATACAAAGCTAGACACGACTGGGTTGGGAAGGTGATCCACTGGGAATTATGCAAAAAAATTAAATTTTGACCACACAACAAAATGGTATATGCATAAACCAGAATCTGTTCTTGAGAACGAAACGCCACAAATTCTCTGGGACTTTGAGATAAAAACGGATCACCTTATCCCAGCAAGAAGGCCAGACCTAGTGTTGATTAACAAAAAAGAAAGAACTTGTCAACTGGTGGATTTTGCAGTGCCAGCAGATCACAGGGTGAAGCTAAAGGAAAATGAAAAAATGGACAAATATCTGGACCTTGCCAGAGAACTGAAAAAGTTATGGAATATGAAAGTGAAAGTTATACCAATTGTAGTTGGTGCACTTGGAACAGTCCCAAAAGGATTAGAAAAGGGCTTGGAAAGTTTGGATATCAGAGGAAGGATTGAAACCATTCAGAACACTGCACTGCTGCAATCTGCCAGAATACTCAGAAGAGTCCTGGAGACCTGAGGAGACTTGCTGTCACTCAGACTCCAGTGAAAGACCATCAGCTAATGCTGATGTGAAAACTCAAAAGGAGTAAATAATAATAATAATAATAATAATAATAATAATAATAATAATAATAATAATGGAGGTGCGTGGTGTAATGGTTAGAGTCGTAGAAAATGGATTCGTCGACCAGAGTTCAGATCCTGGACAAAGCTGTTTGTATTTCACATAGCATTAATACCCTTGGGAAAGGTATGAATCCAACTACTCTCCCTCCAGCTATGGGTAAATAGAAGGGGCAGACTGGGCTCTTTAACCTTGGCTAAGTAACTAGACTAGAAGGGGGAAAACTTTGAATTCAAACCTATTAAACCCCGCTTAAGAAATTGTCCTTGGGTCACATCCTACTCGTGCGAAGGGGTTGGTAAATATATATAAATAGTGGAGCAAAAAGTATTGGGGCAATCAATAAAAATAAGTAATATTATCGACTTCCTCATTACATCAGAACATGTGCTTGGTCACGTGTTTTTGAAAACAAACAAGTCCCAGAGAAACGTCCCTTCGAAAATGTGTAGATAAATACATTCCGGTTATTTAAATTCTAGAAAATATGTGTAGAAAAGAGCATGTCTGTAGGTATTTACCCGACCCGTTCACTATAGATAGGATGTGGTTTGGTTGGATTTGGTTGGTTGGGTTTTACGGCATGTCAACCCCTTGGGTCATTTTATGCCGAATACTTCTATTGGTAAAAAAATGTTTAATGCTGACAAAGTTTTGAAATAATTTCATTTTTAATGGATAATACAATTTTGTTTATAAACTCATGTTTTCTATTTAACCCATAGATGGGACCCTAACAGGTACTACCACTCTGGCTCAGAGTAGACCAGGGAGCAATGGTGATGAAGGGGTGCTCTACATTCCCCAATCCTCCAAAACTGGAACCTCACCATCAGATAGAGTTTAACGTCATTCCCAGGACATGTAGACCCGCAGCCACCGCCTTCTAGCACCCATATGATAAAAAGGGGGTTGGGGATTGCCATGAGGTCAATAGGTTGGGGCAATCATATAGATGCTAGGGCTTGACGTGATCAGCAGATTGCTCTCCGACCGCCCGTCTAGCCCAAGATAGGGCTAAAGTGGAGTATTGCAAGTCATGAACTGCTCATCCACCTGGGTTCTATCCTTAAGCATCACGGGTTGCCACCCACGGCAAACAGGTGGCCCCATTGGGGGAGTCTTACCCCTCTGCAGAGGTGCAGTCGATGCATTCTAACGCCCCAGCCAACAGGGCGGGATAGGATGTGACACAAGATCGCAAGTATGGAGCATCTAGCAAGGATCGAACTCGATATTCAGTAGTAATGGATCTGCAAAACTAGTTTGCTAACCATTAAACTGCGATGGCACGTTTATGTATTGCAAAAGATTTACTGCAAATACGCCGCTCATAAGGTTAGATTTTCTTCGAATTAAGAAGGGATTGGCTAAAATCAGTCACGTGATGAGTCAGTGGCATTTTATTTTTCCCCTTTTAAACAATAAGCAATAACGTCTGTTTTATTTTATTATTGTTACAAAGAATTAAGTTTACAAATTGTTTATGATTTGGAGATTGTGTGGTTTCTTTGTTCGCTGATCAAGTTTTTAAGTCATTTCTCCAGAAGGAAAAAAAAACAAAACAAAATAATGGGAAAAGGCTTAAATATTGAAGATAGTGAAATACTAACACTGAAATATGATCGGAGAAAAAAATCTAAAAAATGTCTCTTTAGTTTACGTTTTTAAACGTCCCTGGGGATAGATTGTCAGTGCGTTTATATATAACTGTCGTATTGTATTTAAATAATTTAAGTCAAAAACAATTGGTCTGTATGCATACAGACACACACAGACGCAACAGACACACACGCACGCTCACACATACGTGGGGAATGGCGGGAGATCTGTCTGTGTATGTGTACAGAATCGCCCATAAATAAATACCCTATATTTTTTCTTATAAAAAGTTAATTTTCTTTAAAACCAGGATTTTATTATTTCTACTGAAAGATTATACAATCAAAACAGATATTGTTAGGTGTTATTTATGGCCAAAGTCTATACTATTGAAACTATGTAAGGGAATATATAAATATTTAGCAGTTCAAAATAAATATATTTTATATATATTTATTTTATTCTATTTTGGTTGGAATTTAATTCTTAGTTGTAAAAGAATTTCAATTCCATTTGAAAAAAATCCATTAAATTCAATTTTTTCAAATTCTCTGTGTATAAGAATAGGCAATGGATTGGGCGAGAATTGCATCACCACTTCACCAGAAAGTTAAACTTCCTTGATATTTTCCGCCCTGTCGGTGAGGCGTTAGAATGCACCGACTGCACTTCTGCAGAGGGGTAAGACTTCCCCAATGGGGCCACCTGTTGGCCGTAGGTGGCAACCCGTGATGCTTAAGGATACTCCACTTTGGCCCTATCTTAGGCTAGACGGGCGGTCGGAGAGGCCCCCTCCGATCAAGCACCTATATGATTTTCCCAACCCTATTGCCCTTATGGCAAGCCCCAACCCCCTTTTATCATATGGGTGCTAGAAGGCGGTGGCTGCGGGTCTACATGTCCTGGGAATGACGTTAAACTCTATCTGATGGTGAGGTTCCAGTTTTGGAGGTTTGGGGAATGTGGAGCACCCCTTCATCACCATTGCTCCCTGGTCCACTCTGACCCGGAGTGGTAGTACCTGGTCCCATCTATGGGTTAAATAGAAAAACATGTATTTATAAAAAAAATTGTATTATGCATTAAGAATTGATTAATTTCAAAACTTTATCGGCATTAAATGACCCACTGAGGTTGATATGCCGTAAAACAAACCAAACCAAACCAAAATCCTTGGTATTTTCTTGTATCCCTGAGTTCTGTGGTACCAAAAATAAAATTTTAACAACACTAAACTCGTTCCGACTATACCGGACACCCACTAAATAACAAAAGGAAATTATGTTTTGGACAGGAGAAACCTTTAAGTCAATAATCTCTCTCTCTCTCTCTCTCTCTCTCTCTCTCTCTCTCTCTCTCTCTCATCAAATTCCAGTAAATATATGATTTTTAGTGATAAATCATTCTAATGTTCCATTATATTTTTAAGATAATGTAAATAACGATTTCACAAAAGATAGAAAAAATCAAATCAATGCGAAAAATATCTTAATTTCAAGTGCAACAACCTATTTACATTCCAAATTTAATTGATATTTTCTTCTAGCCTTTGGTCTTGTGGCACCAAAAATAAATTTTTACCAACACTAAAATAATTTTCAAATACCCCCCCCACACCACATAAATGAAAAAAAAAAAAAACAGATGTAAAAGTCACTAACTTTTCTTTAGATTGTTTAATTTCAGTAAATTTCGTAGGGTTATGATCATTTGAGGAGCTGATGGTAGGTGCGGCGCTCCACCTCAGACACTAAAAATAATCTCCTTGGTCTAGCGCTAGTGAAAAAGGGGATAGACTCTCTCGCTGTCTGGCTGATACCGACATTAGGCCGCCCCGATGACTTTTTTTTAACTTTTTTTATGATCATTCTATCCCAAGATGTAATTAAAATTTAAAAATCTTGTAAATAATTATTTTTCATAAAGGCAAAAAAAATTAAATCAATGCGAAAATTTTAATTTCAAGTGCATCAGTAGCATAGTAAATTATTTATACCCCTATATTAAACTTGAATGGAATTTTCCTGGTCTCGGGACTTGTTGAACAATAAAATTATGTTACTAGCAAATATTCTTATTTGAACTTCACCAAACGTACCAGCATTTAACACAGAATGGCATAAAAGTCTTTGGAGATAGAAAAGGATCTTAAACCAATAATTTATCTTTAGATTGACTAATTTTGATAAACTTGGAATTATTTTGTAGGATGATGCGAACATCTCCATTTTTAAGATTGTTTTCAAGAAAGATTCAATGCAAAAAATCACTATTTTGAATATCACAAACTCAGGAAATTAAATTAAAAGTTTATTATGATAAATCATCATGGTAAAGAATTATATAATAAGAGGATACACATCATTCATTTTTATAATCAGAATCCTCATCACAACTGATAATGTCAGTTGACATTTCATTTAAATCTCCATGGTCAGAAACACATACCAAGTTTTCAAGAATATCGACAAGCTGAACCGATGTAATATCTCCTGTAGAAGCAATATTCCAATTACCGTTGAATTAGCAAGACAAGGAAACAAACAGGCCGTAACTCAATATGGATCTTGCATTGTCGCAAGCCTACTGCAGAATGCCATATTATTTATCTGACACCATAGCACCACTGAAACCAAGCAGCCAATCAGGACTCAAAATAATGGAATCCCCCAAATGCATGAATGGAGTATTCCTGAGTGCAATGAATACCTGCTGCTTTGGACACCAGTTCAGTTATGCTTAGTTGTTGTGGCTCAAACTGTTGGATTTTGTGTCAAGTATACAACTCTGTTACAAGATGAATGCAAGACTAAAACTAGAGTTTGGTAGGTGGCTTATATGGAGCTTTGGATTGTTCCATTATGAACTCAGGCAAGTTCATTTCCTGAGTTCTGATTGGCTGTTGGATTTCAGGGTTAGTAAGAACAGGGATAAGTACCCACTCTTCAGCCACCACTTTGCATTATGCCAGCAGCATGCAAGGACTGTATTAAGTTACAGCTTGCCTGTTGTTCTCGTCTGCTAACTCGACGGTAGTTAGAACCCCACTGCGATGGTGAGTATCATTGTTTCTACACAAACCAACAGTATACTAACTCACTTTAACACCTCTATTATTATTTCAACATTTTTCTTATGAATCCATCCATAGCCACTGATTGTATGAGGCATATCAGGTTTAGCAATATCTGTTCGTAACAACCTGGTAGCTGACACGATTTAAATGTTCCCGTACTCTATCAGTGCAAGGTGGTAATGCACTCAAAGTCAAAATTTTCTGATAGTTATTTACTAAGCGTAGCTTAGATGTGACATAAGGCCAGAAGTATGGGGTGCCAAGTGAGAATTGAACTCACTAACAATGGTTAGCTAATCTAGCTTGTTAACTATTACACCACATGAGGTGATATATTAAGAGCGCCATCTTCCTTACCGTATTTTGATTGCAACACAAATAATCTCAGTTCATTGACACTTTTAACTTGTTTATTCTCATACAGAACACAGGTAAATTCTTCAATGGAACATAAAGTGTCTTTGCCTATTTGCTATGACTCTCCTAACTTCATAAACACCTCCTGGAATTACGTTTTTTTTGGGGGGAGGGAGGCAACCAAAGTTATTGCATTCACTTTACCTTTCCTCTTAAAAGCACTTGTCATTTTACGGCCAGTGAAAAGTAGAGTACTGCAAAAATCCGTTTCAATGAATGGGTGGATGAATGCATATTATGGGTGGTTATATGAAACATAAGTGGTTGTATACATCTTATATGCATATAGCCACTCATTATGTGCATAGAACTACCCATAATATACAAGTCGCGATATATGAAATGCATTCAGCCACCATATATATATATTTGGAAAATTATGTGCTTAATTGAAGTCATACCTAATTTGAAATGTAATTAGTTATAATTAAATGAATTAGGTGTGCATATCGGTTTAAATGTAAGGCGTAAACAAATCGAGGAAAAGTCAATCGCCATCTCAAACAGATTGTTTGTCCACTTCATACTGTCGTGCTCTAAGTCAACCAAAAAAGTGCGTATATATATATATATATATATATATATATATATATATATATATATATATATATATATATAATGTCAGCCTGACAGGTATGGTTCGAATCGCGCACAAAGCACTGCCCTGTCTATAACTCTGCTGATGAGGCCTAATAGGCTGAAATGTACATACAGAGATTGACTTTTTCTCGATTTGTTTACGCCTTACATTTAAACCGATATACACGCCTAATTCATTTAATTATAACTAATTAAATTTCAAATTAGGTATTACTTCAATTTCCAAAAATTGTCGGCTATTGACATCTCAAACAGATTGTTTGTTCACTTCATACATATATATATATATATATATATATATATATGTGTGTGTGTGTGTGTGTGTGTGTGTGTGTGTGTGTGTAAAAACTAACATAGGAAATATTTATAAAACTAATAGAAAAAACACTTCCCAAAATCAAACAAACTACATTAAATATTCAGTGGGAATACGCTAAAACTCAGTTATAGCTGCATGTATAGAAAACATACTGCAAATAATTAAAGAATCACAATAAAAATATATAACACACCACAAGCAACAAAAAAAAACTGTAATTGCAAAATAAAACACGAATTCCCCCTAAACGGAAATTGTCTACAAAACGTTTTATATCAAGCTACCGTAAGATTTAAACAAAACACAGAAAATATATATTAGCCAAACTGAAGGCCACTGTAAACAGAGGAGCTGGCAATAAAAATACGAACACCGTGGAACACATGGGAACTCAAAAGTAAAACTAAAACACCAAAAATAACCTGGAAAGTAAGAAAAATAATTTTATAGCAACATATCAGACACTGTAATATTTGCATTGAAGAAAAAATATGCATAATCACCTTACCAGAACAAAGCAAACAACTTAAAATATTATTGGAACTCCTATCTAAACGAAATCATAATATCAAATTCTTATTAAGCCAACAGAAAACTAAAAATTTCAAAGATTCTTAAAAACTCTAAAAATAAAAACAAAGAAATAGAATAAAATAAAATGATAAATAAAAAAGAATAAAATAAAATAAATAATAAATAAAATAAATAATAAAATAAAATAAATAATAAGTAAAAAAGAAATAGAATTAAATAACATAAAAAATAAAAAAGAATAAAATAAAAAAAAGAATAAATAAAAAAGAATAAAGTAAACAGAATAGAATATGAATAAAAGAATAATTCAAAATAAAAATGAGATAAGAAAGAAAGAAAACATGTAAAATTACGAAAAAATATTAATAGATATGAAGAAAATAATAAATTAGAATGCACTTCCCAGCATGTCACACAAACTAAACCATCCTTTCCATGATGCACCACATAACAGTATATAATGAAAAATACGAATGTATTTGGTTTGAAAATCGCAGAGGTAAGAAGCTGACAGTTAGCAAGTGCCGGTGACATCAAGTATTCGCTACCCTATATATGTATCTATAGAAGTAAGTTTTGATATTTTAACCATGGAAATAAAATCACGGTAACACTAAATAAAATTAAGTTAAGCAGTAATGAATCTACTCAGTGATTAGATGGGTGACCTCTTAGAAGCAATAAATAACCTGAATGTACCAGACGATGCAAATAAACTCAGTAAATAACAATATCTTATTTATAGTTGTTGCGATGGTTATCGTCGTTGAAAATGGACGGTGACCAGAGTTTAAATCCTTAAAGAGGCTGTTTCGTTTTCACAAAACGCTAATACGTTTTGAAAATGGTCACCAGTCTAGGAGAAAATAAACTCTAAACCAAAACCCGTTAAACTCCACTTTAAAATTGACCTTGTGTCACATCCTACGCGTGCGGAAGGGTTGGGTAAATACATGAACTATCTACTTCGAAATATCCATAGTTCTTCTTCTTTTCTTTTTCTTTATTTTTTTTTTTTTTTTTTTTTTGTACACAAGTTTATAAAATGGAGACGCTCGTTGTGTAAAGGTTATCATCGTAGGAAACAGACACGGCTACCCGAGTTCAAATCATAACGAAGCTGTTTGCATTTCAACATAACATTAACACCGATGGGAAATGTATTAATCAAACTATTCCACCACCAGCTATAGATAAATAGTAGGGCAGATTAGGCTTTTTAACTTTGATATGGCAACCGGCCATGAAGGAAAGCATTGAATTCAAACCGCTTGAAGACCTGGAGAGGGATTGATTCATACTCAAGACATTACCAAACCAGGTTACGGGACCAGTAAATGAGTGAGAGAGCTTACAAAAAGGCACTGCTCACTCCGGATACTGCTTACAAAAGGTAGCGGCAATTTGGCCGTGCCACATTTGGTTCATGTGTACTGTTCAGATGCTTTAGAATTTCTGCGTCGTACTTCGTGTATTGTTTTTCCAAAAGTTTGTAAATTAAATAACACAAATATACGAGCAGGGGGTTCTATTGAAAGACTGTGTGTGTGTGTGTGTGTGTGTGAAATCAGAAAATATTTACGTAGGCGATATGTCAGTGTAATTGTATGCGTGTGTATGTATACGTGTGTAACTAAACACACACAGAGACACGCGCTCGTAAACAGAGAATAACGAAAGGAAATATGACAGTTTAGATTAATTTTAAAGGCAAAGCCTACGCAATACAATAAAGAGTGCGCGTGATTCCAGACTAGTTCTGTCAACACTGGCAATGAATATAGCAGGCCTTTAGCAACGGACAATAACAACAGAAGAATAGATTTCCAAAACAGAAACTCACAGTATTTAACTGACCTAGAGAATTCCGTGGAGTAATGGGACAAGGTGCAGGTAAGATAGATTCATGCCTTCTTCAGGAGTATTAATTTTTCTCTCGGATGTATTATACGAGATCAATTTATATTTCTGGCTGGTATTGAAACACAATAAGGAGAGAAAGAGGGGGAATACCAGGAATTGTGACAGTAACGTTTAAATTAGCATGAAAAAAGTTTTTAGGAGGAATATAAGAATTACGTGTAGATTAGAATGGAAAAGTTTTGGGGTGAGTCAGCACAGCTCCACAGGATATTTTTCTACTGGTCGAGAAGTGTCACGTAGCAAAGTGAGAGAGAGTAAGTGAGAAAGGTGGAATGTTAGGAGATTTTGGGACAATGCGTTGACGGAGTGAGACGCGGGTTCTTTCTCAGGGCAGTTTTGACTTGAGGGGAAATAAAACATCTCTTGAGAAAAAGATAAGTCACCTTGTGTTATTTCTAAAAAAAACTATAAATGGAACACATGTCCCCCAGCACCCAAAGTTGGTTTCTAGACTCCGAACATCAAGGAATTATCAGCCAACTCAGCATCGGCCCAGCAACTGATATAAAAGTAAACTGGCGGAGTAGCCTATTGTTTGTATCAGCAAGACAGCGAACGAGTCTATCTTCTTTTCAGTAGCGCTAGACCAGGGAGATTGATTTTGCTGAAGTGGAGCACCACACCTATTGTTAGCTCCCCATTTTACAGCACAGATCAGAATACCCAATCAGTGCCACTCGTGTGCTGAGTTGTCGGAGACTGGTATCGAACTCAGAACTTTGCGATTCCTAGGCGAGGGCTCTACTAACTGAGTTAAATTGGATATAGATAGATAGTAACATCTTAAGGTAGATAGATCGATTAGCTGAAATCAAAAAGTATCAAGACTGAAGCTTTGATATTTTTAAAAAGTTTTAACGTTTAAATGAAGGCGTGTGCACAACTTAATAAGTTATATAAGGGATGATGTCTAGATATCCAGATTGCTGTCTGGCTATCTAGACAGGTTAGTATCAATTTGAAAAATGAAAAAGATTAAGCCAGTGTGGATAAACAGGAGAGTGGAAATTCTATATTAGTCATATCAATTTATACTTTTGCCTATTATCTCCCGACATCCTGTAAGGTTCTTTTATTGAGTTTACAAAGATGAAGAATCTATTGGTCTTATTAAAGAAAATGATTTCTCATTGGAGAGTTCTCGGTAATACTTACCTTTTCCCTCGTAAATTCCTACCATAAAATAAACTGAACCCTCATTTTATGTCCGTGTTTTTGCAATGAATGTTATATTTTTCTTGCACCCGTTATTTTAAATATTAAATATATTTTCTTTATTCTTTAACAAATAAAGAAAATATATTTGATATTGTAAAATAACGGGTGCAAGAAAAATAAAACATTTATTGCAAAAACACGGACATAAAATGAGGGTTCAGTTTATTTCATGGTAGGAATTTACGAGGAAAAAGTTAAGGATTACCGAGTTCTCTTCCTCTGACATAAATTTTTACTTTGTCAGTTAACTCACAACGTCCTTTAAGGTTCTTTTTATTGCTTATACAAAGCTTAAGAATCCATTAGTTGTATTAAAGAAAATAATTTCTCTCATTAGAGAGTCCACTTCCTCGGACATCAATTCTTACTTTTTCTTGCTTCCTAAACTGAAAATTTATTTCAGTGGAAAGATCTGAGGACGTGGAGGACTTTTAGAAGAAACACAACGGTATAGTATAACATCATATCAAAGGAAACGTTTCAGATTTGCTTTCATAAAATTTCGCAAGAATAAGTGAGTTGAATACCAAGTCAAGTGAACTATTTGTAAGAAAATTGACGTTTCGTTCATTGTTCATTTCTATCTTGATATATACAGCTTCAATCTCGATATTTTTTTAACTCTTATATAAATGGGGAGTGCCTCCGTGGTGTAATAGCGAATATGTTGGACTGTGATATTGTAGTAAGCAAGTTCGAACTACAGTCGTGCTATTACGTTCTCTTTCGGACTAATACCCTTAGGAAAGGCATGAACCCTCTCATCCACCGCCAGCTATAGATTGAATAGTACAACTACTGTTCTTCTGTAAGGATGACTTTGGCATTAAATAAATAATAGGTAGATACGCCATTAAAGCAAAGAAACCAAACGATATATATATATATATATATATATATATATATATATATGTATAAGTAGTGAGGAATTGTTACCAAGTATGAACTGATTGAGTTTGAAATTCGTTTGTATGTAAATGTCAAGTTGAATTTGGAAATGTAATCTTTCTCTCTGCCATAAAATTAACAAGAAAGTCAAGACAAATGCAGGCGCACAAGACAGTGGGGTTATATATGAGCACGTATATATATTTATGTATATAGGCATATATATATATATATATATATATATATATATATATATACGTGTGAGGGGGGCACATTATATATATATATGCTATATATGCGTATGGGCATATATATATATATATATATATATATATATATATATTGGGTGTCATACACATTATATGAGAGAGAGAGAGAAAGTAAAGATGGCGGAGAGGCCTATAGTCGATATCAGCTGGACGGCGAGGGTGTCTACCACCTTTTCAATAGCGCTAAACCAGGGAGATTGTTTTTACGTTTGAGGTGGTGCGCTACACATACCATCAGCTCCGTACTTGAACGTATAAATCCAAGCTCTCTCTCTCTCTCTCTCTCTCTCTCTCTCTCATATATATATATATATATATATATATATAAGAGCATGTATTTATGGAGAGAGGCAGGTATATATACATATGTTTTCACAGATGAATATATGCCAATCTCTAATGGTATGTCTGCCCGAGCGTGTGTATTCGTAGCGCACTACAATATCATCCTATGAGCTAATTAGCTGGTTTAGTGAGTAATATGCCTACTTGCTCGATGACCTTGTGCCAGACTAAGATAAGCTGATTAAATAGCAATAAAATGTTGCTCAACTACCCAACTACTCGAAGACAATTATAACTTATAAAAGTTTTTTTCACGTCTCTCTCTCTCTCTCTCTCTCTCTCTCTCTCTCTCTCTCTTCTCTCTCTCTCTCTCTCTCTCTCTCTCTCTCTAAGTTGTCAGTTTCAGAGAACATGATGAAAATTAGATGTTAGGCTACGTAATTTTCTTTTTCGTATTCATCATTTTGAAAAATCAACTATATATGTAGAATTTAATCTCTAAACTATATTGAACTACACCCAGTTAAACACTAATTCCGGCTAAAATTTCAACACTTTAATCGTCAACATTATCATTAAGTCGTGCCGACAGTCCGGATCTCCATGTCGCTTTCTCGCCATTGGTGTGTATGTGTTGGTACCCGTTAGATAACGTCACATATGAGCTCGTTCTTGCTTCTCGAGCAGCGTCTTGTTCGTATGACCTGAATGGTTTGTGTGACTTTCTTTCGGCAACTCTCCCTATGCATCATCGCCCCCGACAGTTCCTCCGCGCAGTATCCTAAATCTGTACAGAGCTGATTGATCTAGGTTTTTGCTAGGCAGCCTACATTGGTGTGTCCATGTGTAGGTGTCCACAGGATGACGTCACATGAGCTCGTTCTTGCTTCTTCAGCAGTGTCCAGCATTTCTTGCCGGATGGTTTGTGCGATAGGAGGCAAGTCGTCGTACATCTGCTCTTTTGTGGACTGCTGCTTCCAGTATTTGTTCAAGACAGTACGCAGCATCTTTGTACAATTCCCATCAAGTTTTTTTTCTCTACGCGTTTCATTAGAGTCCAAGTGGTGCAGTCATATAGTAGCACTGCACAGCTACAGCTTGAAAGAATTCTCGTTTTATCTTTTCAGAGATATCAGATTCCCATATGATCAGTAATCGGTCTGCAGCATTCCATGCTTTTCTTATATTGATATCGCTGGAGATGCATGGTGTAATAGTAAAAGTTGTAGGAAATGGACTCGTCTTCCCGAGTTCAAACCCTGGACGAAGTTGTTTCACATAGCACTAATACCTTTGGCTAATGTATGTATCCAATTACACCCCCTCCAGCTATGGGTAAATAGCATGGTAGACATGACTCTTAACCTTAGCGAGGTAACCAGTCTAGCAGAAGGAAAACTCTGAATTCAAACCTGTTAAATTCCACATAAGAAATTGACCTTGTGTCGCATTCTGCTCGTGCGGAGGGGTTGGTAAATATATTGACATTGCTTTCCATAGATGAGATATTACTACCTTGGTATGGGAACTGTTTTTGTTTTTAATAAAGGCGCTAGATTCACTATAATAATAAATATCTGTTTTTTAAATAAGTGTGATGTTACATCAACACAAGAGACTCCTGAAGATAAAAGATACTCAATAAATCCTTACCCTAAAAAGGCTTAACTATAAAATACCCCCAAATACATTTTAATCTCCCAAGACTTTATGATGATCATCAAAGTGGTGTGATGAGAGCATGGATCTCCTTCTTAAATCTCTCTCTCTCTCTCTCTCTCTCTCTCTCTCTCTCTCTCTCTCTCTCTCTCACCACCCATCTCTATTAGTCATCGCTATGGCACTCAGTCTCCATACAGAGCTGATGAATGCTAGTTGACCAACACTGGTGTGTTCATGTGTAGGAGTTCATAGGAGAACCTCGGTTAGGAATTCGTCCTTACGTCACCACGTGTGTCCAGTATGCCTTGCTCGTCTTACTTTGATGGTTTGTGAGAGGGGAGGTAAGTGGCCATACAACTGCAGTTTTATGAGAGGTTATGTTAAAATATTGTTTAAAATATTTCTCATTGTTGATTATCTTCTTTGGAATGATTTCCTATTAAACGATATCTTCAAGAAAAAAATAAATGATCAAGTTTGAAAATTAAATTCAAACCACGTTTGGAAAAAACCACGTTTGGAAAAAACGTTCAATATATATGAAGTAAAAAAACAAAGTAAAGTCGTCGGTGTGGCTTAAAATCAGTACCAGCCAGACAGCAAGGGAGTCTATCCCCCTTTTCACTAGCGCTAGACCAAGGAGATTGTTTTGGGCGTCTGAGGTGGAGCACCACACCTGCAATCAGTTCCTTATTTTACCGCAGAGATCCTTGTGCTACTCCTTGAGTACAGAACAAATCCCGAACCCCAGAACACAGTAGTTATAAAGTATCTGACAATGACCAAAGACGGTCTAAAGTATCAATATTTTGACAACATTAACAGAGAATTTGGACAGGTTTTAAACTGCCTTCAATCACAAATTGATCCATCTCAATTGCTAGTAAGAAAAGACGAATAAAAAGCTGAACATAAAATTCTTGTCTGCTATTCTCAGCAAAATATTCCTACAAGAAAATGTGCTACCTATATATTATTTACACCAGTTTTAACTGATCTTAAGAAACAATACAAAAATGTATATATAAACGTACCATTTTCGCAATTATCAAATCTCTAGCTAAAAAAATAACTCCAGACGAGTTGACATTCCGTTAAAATCAATTAAACAAACATTATTCTTAAAATATTCACATGCTTATAAAAATTTCTATGGCTCTAATGGTATATTGTAGTGCTTCCGTCAGACAATAAAACCTGATTCCACTTTTATAGAGGGGGTTTTAAATCCAAGAAAGGATAGACTATTTTTATTGACTTTGGACAAAAACTAGACCTCTGATCTCTTACTCAGAAATTAGGAATACAAATATTTTTTAAACAGATCTATTAATCACACAGAACAGATACTACCACCCCGGCTCACCGTGGACCTTTAATGGTATTGAAGGGGTATTCAACACTCCCCAGATCTAAAAAAAAAAAAATCATGCATGTTTGATTGTAAGATTTTTGTGCCATCAGTTGTTTTTTTTTTTTTTTTTGGGGGGGGGGGTATGTTGCAATTGGTTTACCAATTCCAGTCTCATGTCCTATTCTGTAGATTTTTTTCTTCTAAGCATTAAAGTTTAAAGTTCAGCTTCGCCAAAATAACTTGTCTGAAATGGAAGCAGAATCTTCAGTTTCCTTCTCTCGGGTTTAGTCGCTCTTATTGACTGAAACCAATTGACGGGTCCCCATCCCACCTCCACAACTGTGGAACTAGACGATTTTAGAATATATAATAAAATTTCTTTTTTCTTTAAGGTATTTGCAAGTATAGCCCAATAATGAAACAAACTTTAATTTTGAGATCATCGACTTATTTCAACTCCTTGACATACACTTTACAGAATTCGAGATTTATTTCTATTTTAATTATATTCATCTTAGAATTCTAATTACTTCATATGCAATTATGTACATCTATATATTTCAAGGATTCTCATGATTTTCTCATATATGAAACCATATCCAAAGGAAAAAGGCTCATTTCTATTATAGGATGCACTTAAAGTACGATAACTTAGAGAATATACTCTTTTCCTGTCCAATTTGCAACTGATGTTTTGTCTGGGTTTCGTGGAGAGTCATTTTTAATCCAACAATTTTTCGATATAATGGATATGAATAGGAAATTCTGATTATAATCCGTCAGTCATTTTTAATTAGAAGCATCAATACCATCATTCTAGAGTCATATCGTGCACACACACACATACACACACATATGTAATGTATGCATAAACATACTATATGCATATGATTACATATATATAAAAACATACATAATATATGTATATCATTATATATATATACCTTTTTATATATTCATATATATATATAGATGTGCGTGTGTGTTTGTATGCTAGACCAGTTAATTTATAAGTTTCACCGTTAGGTGGATAAGACAATACTTATGAATATATGTATGTATATATATATATATATATATATATATATATATATATATATATATATATATAATTTATTTTTTCATATTCACATTTATGCCTATTTCGATATTTGTCCAAGATAAACAGTTTTATCAGCATGATTACACACACACACACACACACATATATATATGTGTGTGTGTGTGTGTGTGTGTGTGCGTGTGTGTGTGTGTGTGTGCGTGCGTGCGCAAATATATATGTGGGCGCGCGCGTGTGTGTATGTGTGTGTGTGTGTGTGTACATGAATTTATATGTGCGTAGCATAAAAATAAAAACCTTCTGTGACACACAATAATTATTGTTAAATAAAGAGTACACCCAAAAACAATCTTTTGTTCGTCCCGGTCCCGAGGGGTTGTTAACAAAACACGAAATTCTTCCGGATTATAAAAGAAAACGAAATGTGATCGGTGAACTTTGTTTCTGAAATGAAATACCGAAAAATGTCGATTAGAAAAGTAAATATCAGAAAATGTGACGAAATATTCGCTGGTAAACAAGTAATAATAATAATAATAATAATAATAATAATAATAATAATAATAATACGTGGCTATCGAATTTAGTGCGTGCCAGGGTGAAGGTTTCATTGTGCACGTGTGCGCGCGTGTGTATGCACACGCATTTAATGTATATAAAGTGATAGATGGAAAAAGTGGGAGAGATGGATAAAAAAAAAGAAAAATAATTTGAACCGATTGATATTAAACTCTCGCATACATATATAAACATTGGGCGTGTTGTAATGGTTTGCAAGCAATTCTAGCAGATCCATTACTACTGAATAGCGAATGGTCCCATACTTGCGACCTTGTGTCACATCCTAGCCTTGACAAACGGGTTGGATAAATACCTACATATATATCAACACTTGGTTCCCATCGTGGTGTAATGGTTAGCAAGACAGTCTCGCAGATCTATTACTGAATAGTGAGTAAGATCCTCACCGGATGCCCCTTACTTACGACCTTGTGTCACATTCTACCCGCGGGGAACGAGTTGGGTAAATATCTACATATATATAAACACACACACACACACACATATATATATATATATATATATATATATATATATATATATATATATATTTACCAATGAGCAGGATGTGACACAAGATCAATTTCTTAAACGGAATTTACCAGGTTTGAATTCATAGTTTTCCTTCTCCAAGACAAGTTTCCTAACCAAAGTTAAAGAGTCCAATCTATCCTACTATTTATGACACTGAACTGTACCTGATAGTGAGGCACAAGTTCTGTTGATCTAGGGGGTGTGGAGTACCATTCATTGCCATTACTTCCAGGTCCACTCTGAACCAAAGTGATAGTAACTGTTAGGGCTCCACAATCTATGGGTCAAATAGATCTGTTAAAAAATATTTTTGTTCGATAGGTCGATGCTGCGAGAAGAGTAACACGAATCGACCGTCTTATACGACGTACGAAGTCCAGAATGCAAATGGCGGCGCCCACCAGTCATTAATTAGAGACTTACCGATGGCCAATCACTCTAAGTTAACTATCGATAAAGGGAGGTTACTTTAACCTGCCCACATAGATGTGAAGAAAAAAAAGAAACAACTACACAAAAATGTAACTCACAATGAATGCAATTCCCTAACCTCTATGCATAAAATAACCCTAAACGAATTTAAGATGCCGTTAAAATCAATCTATGACAAGTTTGATGATCTTATTAAAACACATTTAAATTCAACCGTTATAACGGCAATCTTAACACCCCGAAGTTTCCATCGTAACGAGAGTTCGATCCCGGCTAGAGGTAGCTGTTAAAATGTCGAGCCGCACTGATGAGAAGTAAACTTCGAAACACGTGTCTGTGGATGACTGATATATATATATATATATATATATATATATGTGTGTGTGTGTGTGTGTGTGTGTGTGTGTGTTATCATGTGTTTGCTTGATAGGATTCAACCAAAATTGAGAACTCAAATGTACATATAAAGATTTGCTTATATACTTTTACATATACAGAGTACTTTAAATAAATGAATGAATGAATGAATGGATACCTTGGTACAGATATAAATTTATTTCGGTATTTCTTTGCCTCTCCGGTCTGATTTTTACTAATTCGAAGAACTCACACCCGATCTTATTGGTATGTTCTTCCCGTTTCAATGATTTTTTTGTTTTTTCATTTTTTTTTCAAATTCCTCCTTCCGTGTTTGTTAAATACGCCAGTTCATGGGCACGCGCACACTCTCGATTTTATGAAATGTTATGGTTTGCATGTGTTGGTCATGTTTGTGCTGTTGAAGATTATATATATATATATATTCATTTATTTAATTTGCTGGGTTTTTATAGATCTATGTTTATTATAAACAGCTACCCAGGTTTCTTGCTAGGGCACAATCATCAGGTGGTTGAATTAGATCTGTTTGTTTTGAAGATCTTCAATAAACACCATGGGATCTAATTCAACGACCTGATGATTGCGCCCTAGCAAGAAACCTGGGTAGCTGTTTATAATAAACATTGATCTATAAAAACTCAGCAAATTAAATAAATATTAGCTCTCACAATTTGTGATTGAGCACTGTATTTTCTTGGTTTCATCTAAAAAAATTGTTTATATATATATATATATATATATATATATATATATATATATATATATTAATAATGAAGATTTGCTCTTTATTTGTCTGTAACAAAAACAACGTCACTGCTTACGTCACATGATACAAAATCGTCATAACATAGAATAAGTACACTCAAAATTTGAGCATGCAACATTAGACGATCCTCATTGTTGTTTTTTTTAAACAAGTTTTAATAAATACATGACTGGTATTATATATCTATATATAGTTTGTTTTATTTTAATATATATTTAAAGCTTACATTTCAAATTGTTTTATTTTTTACCCCTTTAATGAATTTGATGGTTTTACTTAGGGTACAAACTCACTGACCATGAATTTTTAAATCCCACAGCCTCATGCAATATCTTCCAAAAATTCATTTTTACATCGCCCGGAGGGTGTTTTTTTATTTTTCTAGTATATATATAATATATATATATATATATATATATATATATATATAAAACATGCATATTTACAAGTAAAGCAATCAAATTCAAAAACTGCAACGTCATAAACATGACTAACACGTGTAAACCATAAAATTTCTTAAAAACGAGAGTGTGCACGTTCCCTTGAAAGAGAGATAAGATAGCAGAGAAATGCCATTGTGTACGCGTATATATGTATTCAAACGTATAAATATATATATATATATATTGCGTATCAACTTTGTTCTTGTGAGCGTTTTTTTTGGGGGGGGGGAATAATGAAGTATCGGAAATGAACAAGCAAACAAATATAATATATTATATACATATATATATTTGTGTGTGTGTGTGTGTGTGTGTGTGTGTGTGTGTGTGTGTGTGTGTGTGTGTAAACGGCAGGCAACTATCACTTTGTATATACACGGAAGGATAGATGTTGTGTATGCATGTGTCTATGCATGTGTATGCGTGTATATGAATGTGTGCATATGTAAGTTTAGGAGGATAAAGTTATATATGTAGAGTGTTAGATAACAAAGAATAGCATTAATGCCTAAATATATAGATATAATACACAATAGATAGACACATAAGTAGATAGGTATGAATAGACTCGGATGGATAGATAGATAGATAGATAGATAGATAGATAGATAGATAGATAGATGTATTTAACCAAATAATTTTCAACCATTTAATATTAATTACAAATTAGCCTAGATATTACAAATGTCACCTTAGTCTCCGTCAAAGTACTCTTTTTGGAACCCTGCACAATTAACGGAGCGTCCCTTCCACTTTACGATTAAAATAAACATATAATAGACAGATCATTAATGTATAGATTCATAAATCATATGTGCTTTAAATGGAACGTTAATTTTTTTTTCAGAATACAAGGTGTATCAAAAAGTACAAAAAATATCGATATTTTTTTGACACACGTTGTATATGCTTCGAATATTTTTGGGTGTATATATATACACCCAAAAATATTCGAAGCATATACAAATAAAAAAAAATCAAACAAATATATACAAATAAAAAAAAATCAACGTTCCATTCATTGTTCATTTCTATCGTGGTAAATACAGCTTCAAACTCGGCACTTTCTGACACCTTATATTCTGAAAAAAAATAATAACGTTCTATTCATTGTTCATTTCTATCTTGGTAAATACAGCTTCAATCTCGATACTTTTATGACACACCTTGTATACACCTACGTACATAAGGCAAATGGAAATAAATCCGACGGTTTGTAGGTTTATAATAATAAAACACAAATATTCAGGGGATTATTTATTTATGAATGGTTTTCTCCACGTTCAAAAATGGAAATAAATCCGACGTATTGAAAAATATGAAAATATTGTCATGAGACTCCTTCAAAAAGTGTTCTTTTCAAGCGAGATGAAACAAAAATGTAATAATAATGCACTGATGATGCTCAATATATCCATCAAATATATTAAAACCGAAACGTTCGAACATAGGTGGAACAATTTATTCATTCATAAATAAACACATATTCTGAATATTTTTTCATATTTTTCACACACATATGTGTGTGTATACATAGTCACAAACATGTACGCAAACACACGATCAAATTTGATAAACAAATAGGATTAATTATTCTGTGTGCATATATATATATATATATATATATATATATATATATATATATATATATATATATATACGACAATGTATCGAAAATACTTATTTTTCTACATAATCTGGTTCTTTGTCGGCGCAGTTAATTAATTAGTACATAGTTATCACATAGATTGAATATTATACTCTAAAGTTTCTAGATCGAAATTTCAAGTAATAATTATATATAACTCATAGAAAAATAGATACTAACAAACTGGGGTATTTTCTTAGTTTTTAGCTTAATGATATTCCTTTAATGTCATTTTCCACATTTTATTAAACAATTGACAAATAAATAATTTTTATTTAAAACTCGTCTATTAGTCGATTTTCAAAACGTTAAAAGCAAAAGAATTTTGAAACTTATTTTTAGTCTCCTCCTAAAATAATTCCTAAATCTGATTCGACAAAAAAAATGCTATTATATATCAATCTTCCAATATCTCTTAACTTTCATTTTCCAATCTTTCTTTGGCTTCCTTTTATTCTTCCTTTCTTTTCCACATTTCTTGCTTGCTTATTTTTCTCCCTTTCTTTTCCCTTATCTGTCTTTTTCTTCCTTCCCTTTTCTTTCTTTTTCTTCCTTCTCATTTTCTTTTCTTTTTTTCTTCCTTCCCCTTTTTCTTCTTCCCTTTTTTTCTTTTTCTTCCTTTTTTCTTTCTTTTTTCTTCTCATTTTCTTTTCTTTTTTTCTTTCCTTCCCTTTTTCTTCCTTCCCTTTTTCTTTCTTTTTCTTTCCTTCCCCTTTCTTTTCTTTTCTTCCTTCCCCTTTTCTTTCTTTTTCTTCCTTCTCATTTTCTTTTCTTTTTTTCTTCCTTCTCTTTTTCTTCCTTCCCTTTTCCTTTCTTTTTCTTCCTTCTCCTTTTCTTTCTTTTATTCTTCCATTTTTCTTTCTTCTGTTTACTTGAGTTAGGATTTTGATCGACAGACGATCCAACATACCATCACTTTTCTCTCCCTCTCTTCTATTTTCCCTCTCTAACAATAACTTTCTTTATTTCATTCATCTCCCTTCCCTACAATCACATTGAGTTTATTCTTTTTCATTTTCTCTTTCCTTCCAACTTATTCTCTCATCACTTTCTTCTTCCCACGCTTTCATTCATTTATTATTTCTATACACCTTTGTTTTAAAAGGACTTTAGTCGACTGATACCCTTGCATTCTTTGATTGTCTCATCACTTACAATATTTCAATTCCGGTCACTATCGCCTGATATTTAATTTTTAACTTTAAATATTGTTGGCCAGTTCATTTATATTTTTTATTAACAGTATTGTATTATTCAGGGTGTCCCAAAAAGGTATACACAAGTTGACCAGTGACAGGGTTTAAAAAAAGAATGTTTCAATTACACCCAACACTAATAATCCATACCACAGGATTTAGACCTAGGGGACCGAGGCACTTGTAGATAGAGCTCCTCTCAAGGTGCCTCAACATAGAAATTAAATTAGGTACACGAGAAATAAAATTAAATGAAGTAAAATGAATTTATGAAAAGAAAAATATATAATTTGTATTATTGGACACATGGCGTAGTGGATATAGGCGATGAGTTAATACAATTCTAAGTGAATTATCTCTAGGCTGCAGGTTCAATCCTGGTCAAAGGCGACAATAACATAGAATAATAATGTATTCATTCATGGTTAACGGAACGAGAATAGTATACCCCCGTGGATTGAATAAAGGGTTGGATTCAAAGTTCCGTGAAGGCTCCCGATTACGATAAGCAGGTTCCGAGTCCGAAGAGAAGGTTCCCAAGTTCGGCAAGAAATACCTGAAGAAGACCAGAGGACACATCGGCCGAAACGTTGTACAGATAACAAAGATTAGGACAATAGTCGGAATAATCCAAATAATCAAATTATCAATCCTCATCTCAAAAATTCAGAGAAAAAAATATATATATGTTAGGTTCCGAAGAAATTTTTTTTTCTCAATTATATTGACTGTAAGAATAACCTTTACTACATTTTTCAGAACACTGAGTTCAATTCTAACAAGGTGCTCCATATTTCTGACCTTGTACCAAACTAAGCTATATTTAGTATCTACAAAGATGAGATAAAATACCTATGTTCTGACTCAGACATTGAACCGGATTTATCAGATTAAAATATTAAACTAGTTTACTGACTTTTCAAGATGGAATTCTACTTGAAATAACTAACTGATTAAAGTCGATTGGTTGGTGTCATTCATAGGATTTTTTCATTGCCGTATATGCTCGTGTACAAGTCGATCTCGTGTATAGGTCGACCCATGATATATGGTCATAGAATCTTTCAGCTTATTTTCCCTCCTTAATTATGTTTGAATTTTAACAATACAAATAGTTATTAATGTATACTCCAGCTATGGGTTAAAAAGTACTACTACTGTTCTTCTACAAGGATGGCCTAGGCATTAATAACCTACAAAGGTTGATATGCCATTAAGCAAAGAAATCAAACCAAAATAGATGTCTACGCTACCTCCTAATTTTTGGACTAAAAAGCAGGCCTTCAAAATTTGTCTTATACGCAAGTCTGTTTGTCTGTCTGTTTCACTCACACAACTTTCTCTACTTCAATCTTTACATTACGTTGAGCTTCTTTTTTCTTTTTATTTCAATCTCTTTTTCCTTCCTATTTATTTTCTCTTTTCTTTCTTCTTCCGGTTTTTTTTTTCTTTATTTCTATACAAGAATGTTTTAAAAGGATTTCAGTCAATCGATGCTCCTGCATTCTTTGATTATCCCATCACTTACAATATTGCTCTCTCTTCACTGCAACTCGGGTTTCATGTGGCTACACAATCATCAGATAACGAAAAAGGCGTTAAAGAAAGGTGGTTCGAAACGTTTATATGGTTGGTTCTAGAACAAGCGATAAAACGTAAAAGGATGGAAGGTGAGAAAATGTAGGAAGAATAAAAAGTCTCTCTTTCTCTCATTTCCTTTTATTTTCCCTATATCTTATAATGTTTTTTGTACTCTTTCTGTCTGTCGATTTTTAAAATCGACTTAAAATAGAATAACTTGGTAACATGAAAAATATACTACGGATCATTATTAGTTTCTTGAAACCATATAACTGTGCAAGCAAATTACAATCATTAGATAAAACAAATAATTACTTGAAACCATAAAATTGTATATAAATTATTAACATTAGATAGGAATACTTAAAACCATTCAACTGTGTGCAAATTGTATTAGATAAGTGTTGTGAGGTTTTAAGGGGTCAAATAAGAACAAAACGACGGGTAACACATGTAGGAAAATGTATTAACAGAAAGTAGACAAATACAATAGAGAGATGTGGAAATTACGTCCGACGAACAGAGTTATTGGCATACTCGCATTGGCTTACTCCTAAGCCACAATTGTCTCTGTTACTTATAGTAACCTGTCGGTGCATTCCATTAGTCTTATAGGATGTATCACCTATAACAATAAGAATATTTGATATATAACTGAGTGCAAAAAAAAAACAACTATACAAAAGTGTAAATATAAATAAACAATGTACGCAATTCCCTAACCTCTAGGCCTGTAATAACCCCAGACAGGTTACATGCAGTTAAATCAACTAATTAATGAATTCCGCCCTGTCGGCTGGGGCGTTAGAATGCACCGACTGCACCTCTGCAGAGGGGTAAGACTCCCCAATGGGGCCACCTGTTGGCCGTGGGTGGCGACCCGTGATGCTTAAGGATAGAGCCCAGGTGGATGAGTAGTTCATGACATGCAATACTCCACTTTGGCCCTATCTTGGGCTAGACGGGCGGTTGGAGAGGACCCTCCGATCAATCGGCTAGTCACGTCAAGCCCTAGCACCTATATGATTGCCCCAACCTATTGACCTCATGGCAATCCCCAACCCTTTTTATCATATGGGTGCTAGAAGGCGGTGGCTACGGGTCTACATGTCCTAGGAATGATGTTAAACTCTATCTGATGGTGAGGTTCCAGTTTTGGAGGTTTGGGGAATGTGGAGCACCCCTTCATCACCATTGCTCCCTGGTCCACTCTGACCCGGTGTGGTATGGGTTAAATAGAAAAATGTATTTATAAAAAAATTGTATTATCCATTAAGAATTGATTTATTTCAAAACTTTATCGGCATTAAATGACCCACTGAGGTTGATATGCCGTAAAACAAAACAAAACAAACCAAACCAAATCAACTAATTAATGAATTATCTTTCTTTCATTCTTTGTCATTCATTTTCTCTTTCACCATTTCATTTCATTTCATTTTTTTCCCGTTATTTCAAAGTTTTTTTTTTATTTTTTCTAACATTTTCCCCTCATCGTTTTTATGTCTCTTTATTGGTATCAAAAACGTCTCTCTCTCTCTCTCTCTCTCTCTCTCTCTTTGTGTGTGTGTGTGTGTGTTTCTTTCTTACATTCTTCTTTCTTTCGTTTTCTACTATTCCTTATCAATTTTTTCTTTCGTTCTTTTTTATTTCCTAATCTTTCTATTTCCGTTTTCCTCTCTTACGTCACTTTCCATTACAAACATTCTTTTTGTCTTTCTCCTTTCTCGCATTTATTCCCTCTTGCTCTTTAATCTATAATCTCTATTAATAATGGAGATTCGCTTCCGGGTTTTGTCTGTAACAAAAACAACGTCACTGCTTACGTCACTATACCCGAAATCATCATAACATAGAATAAATACACTCAAAATTTGAGCATGCAACATCAGACAGTCCTCATTGTTTTTTAAAACAAGTTTTAATAGATACATCCCAGTATCATATATTCATATATAGTTTGTTTTACTTTAAATGATATTCAAAGTTAATAGAACTTAGTTTCAAATTGTTTGTTTTTTTTTTTTTGGTTTTTATTTTTTTTACTCATTTAATAAATTTCATGATTTCATGATTTATGGTTCAACTCTCCGACATTTATTTTTTAACTTCCACCTCCTCAAGCAATATCTTTCAAAAAAATATTTTTACATCGCCCGGATGGTGTTTTTTTTATTTTGCTAGTATTTTAAATTACTCTATTTGGTTTTTTACGTCTCTTTCTATTCAAAACACATACACTCTCTCTCTCTCTCTCTCTCTCTCTCTCTCTCTCTCTCCTCTCTCTCTCTCTCTCTCTCTCTTCATTTTCTTTTTTTCCCTTTTACGTTTCTTAGGTTTCTTTCTGTCACAAATAGTTTATATAATAATATCTCTTTCTTTCTTTTCTTTTCATAGTCTTCCTATTTCTATATATCATTTTTTCCTTTCTTTCGTCACTTTCTATTACAAGAATATTATTTTTCTCCCTTTCTTTCTTTAATGTATTTCTTCTTTCTCTTAAATTCATTCTCTCTCTTAAATTCATTCTCTCTCTATCTATCTCTCTCTCTCTCTCTCTCTCACACACACACCCACACACACACATTCTTTTTCTCTCTTTCTCTTTATTCAATAGTCATTTTTTCCCTTTACGTTTCTTAGGTCTCTTTCCATCACAAATATTTTCTCTTTCAATCTTTCTTTCTCTTTCTTTCATAGTCATTTTATTTTTCTCCTTTCCCTTTCTTACGTCTTTTTCTATCACATATATTCTTTTTCTCTTTTTTCTCAACATTTCATAGTTTTCTTTTTCTCTGTTTCTTAGCTCTCTATCTATCTATCAAGGTCATTATTCTTTCTTTCTCTTCCCTTTTTATATCAATTTCTTACTATCTTTTTTCTCTTTTCTTTCATCTTCAAATGTAAATTTTCTGCATTTTTCTTTGTTCTTTGTAAAAATGAAAACATTGAAACAGGAAAAACCCAATATATGTTATAGATAAAGATCTATATATCTCATTTGTGGACTTTGAACGACGAATTGCGTGATTTTATTTTTAATTCTTTGTACAATCCGCCAGACTGTCTGTCTAGACTCCTCAGACATCTTGTCTCTTGTTTAGGGATAACGTGACCTTTTTTTAATTTTTTTTTTCAAATTTATTTACGCTATTTTTTCCTTTGATTATCGGCTAAACATGCAAATCGATCGGAAATTAGGATGACCAGAAAAAACAGAACCCACACATTTTTAATAAAACTTAATTTTAACTAGTGGGGTTAGGGTTAGGATTGGGGTTTAGGGTTAGTTTAATGGGGAAATAAATAAATAATTTGGGTTCTGTTTTTTTGGGGTCACATTAATTTTCCGACCGATTTGCAAGTTTAGCCTGATAATCATAATCACTAAATATATTTTCACCTCGTCGGTGGGGCTTAGAATATGCCAAATGCATCCTATGCGGAGATGTAACGCCAACCCACACCCCACACCCCAACCACAACAAAAAAAAAGATGTATCCTGATTAGTTCATTAAACTGCATTCAGTAGTGAAGCTCCAGTTCCGGAACTCTGAGAAGTGTGTTTTATTTACCACGTATCCATTTATACGGGTCAGACACAAGGTCTAATTAATGAGGGCTACCACGAACCGAAGATCATAGAATGGCAAACACAAAAAAATGCGTAGATCCGCTTAGCATTCCTATAGAGGCGCTTCAGGCACTGGACAATAAATCCTGACCTGTCCCTTTATCGTAAGGGGACAAGTATTGCCTGGAGGATAGCCCCTGGGATTAACCCGTTAATTTCATCAATCGTTCAGTGGCCGAAGCCACATACCCCTGAGGTTTTAGCACTCCTTCGTTGCCATTACTCCCAGACACAACTCTGACCTGGAGTGGTAGTATCTGTTTGGGTCCAATCTATGGGTTAAATAGATCTGTCTAAAAATTATTTAGTATGTATTTAGCCAACCCTCCATCACGAGCAGGATGCGACGCAAGGTCAATTTTTAAGCGGAGAAAAAATTATTCTGTTCAGTTTTTCTTCTCCTAGACTGGTTGCCTTACTGGTTGCCTTACCAAAGTTAAAGAACCCATACTTCCCTACTATTTACCCATAGTGGAGGGAGGAAAGAATGATTCATGCCCTTCTAAGGGCACTAGAGCGAAGTGAAACGTATAAAACCTCGTCCAGGATAGAAGTCTGAAATTATTAGTATTGGATAGGAATACCTGAAACAATCTGGGTATGAATTATTTGTATTAGATACAGAAAATTGATAGTATATAACTGTGTGCAAATAAACATTTATAAACATAAAAAAAGTGCGATTAGAAATGATTGCATGGATCATTGAAAATATAAATAGTTATGATTATCATCAATATTTACAAATGAGTTAACTTTAGGTATTAAATAACCCATAAGAGATTGATATGCTGTTAAATAAACCAAACCATATTTATCTATCTATCTATATATACATAATAAAGGGCAGTTCTGTGAATCTGTATGTCCGGGGGAAACTTCGAAAATAAAACAATTAACGACAAAGTAAATATATATACAGATCAAATATCACCAGAGCTTGGTTTTTGAGCAAAAATAATGAAGATTTGAGTTATATTTGGAAGACATTTTAAAATTAAAATTTGAAAAGTAACAGAAGGGAAAGTCATTTGCATGTTATTTTGTTTATTGTTTTGTTTTTGTTGTTTTTTTTTGGTGGGGGTATGTTTGTTTTTTTCGCTTTGAAATATGATGTTGATTGATTGATTGAATTAATTGCACCATTTGTATCTTTTTTTGTTTTTAATTGTAAATCATTGAATGGAAATTTTCTTACTATATTGTTATATATTTCCGTGGGGATTTTAATGGACAACTAGATAAATAACAATGGATCTGCGAGATTAATTTTTTTAAAAATCCCTCCTCTACCAGGCGACGCCGGGTAGCCACTTCTAGTCTTGTTATAATGGAAATTATGTGACTGACTGTTAGCGAAATTATATCATCACTGATGTCATCATTATTTTACTTATCTAAGTTATATTCTCAATGATCATGAAATCGTGATCATTTAATCTTGATTAACATATTATTTATCTTTAAGTGTAGCCGAGTTAGATTTGCCTCCAAAACTGTCAATATTATTAATGCATCTAAAATCCTGAAATATGTGCTATATATCTCTAAGAAAATATATTATAATGGTAGGAATAATTTGCATAATGATTTTAACAAAACTGGGGTTTTAAATAATATTATTGCTGTTAGTGATTTCTAATACTATAATGTTATTCTCAAACGTATTAAAAGCAATCCTATATATAATTTTTATATAGAAATCAATAAATAGCATTAAATAAATGTATTATTTTTATATTTGTTCTAATTTAGTTTCATAGTCTCTCTAATTTCATATCTTTATTATAAATGGAGATTGTGTGTTTTTCTGTCTGTAACCGAAACTATATTACTACTAAAGTCACAATTCCCTTTGTTATTGACATCACATCTCAATGATTTTATTTTTATTTAAATCTCAATTATTAATAAAATTGTTTTACATTATTAATGCTGTTGACCATATATACATACTAATAACATGCAATTATATTTATATATAACAAAAATAACGGTTTACAGTGTGAACGCGAAGGGTAATTTGCATTATGATATTTAAAATGTGATTTTATAAATATGTGTTTAGTACTATTGATTTCTAATTTTTTGGTTTTATTTTAATGAATATAAGCAAAAATCTCTTCAATGAATCTTAAATGAAATCCATTAACAAGAAGAAATAACTGTCATTTTATTCTTTACTTCCTCTTTAACTAAATACTTAAATTAGAAAAAATAACAATGAAAGACGTGAGTGATGGAAGTGTAAGTTTCAGTTGTTCTATTTCGATTATACCCCCACCCCGTTTCAAATCTTTTTATCTGCATTCTTATTTAGTTTCATTAGCCTTTCTAATTTAATACAATATTTTATTACATTAAAACTTAAATACTTGCGCCCGGCGGGGCCGCATACTTTGCTAGTAACTATAACTCATTTTAAAAGGTTGATTTTTTTTTAATAAAAAAAAATGATTGCAATGGAAAGTTTAAAATATAGTCATTATCATAATCAAACATTTACAAATTAATAAAATTTCGGCATTACGTAACTTATAAGGGATTGATATGCCGTTAAACAAACCAATTTTTTTTATCTGTCATCTCATTAGAGCTCGACTTATGAGCATCGTACTATATATGGCCACTAATGGGCACTTGGTCACATTTTTAGTAGTCTAGGTTTTCAATACCAGAAAACTTTCTAAAGGAGTTAGCGAAGTATATAATTTACAGTGCAATTATTTTGAGTCAATCGAGTAGGCTAAACATAATCTTTATCATTTTTTTAACCATATAAAGTAGACATCGAGCCAAAAACCAAACTTGTGAAATTTTCTCATTATTATTTTTCCTATGAAATCTTTCACTCACGGAAAATAAAGACTTAGAAAAATGTTTCTCTTTACATACAAATTTCATACACTGAACAATGTAACAAACTATTATTAGACAGAGACAGCAATGAACTACTAAGTATAACACTATTATAGAACAGAATTATCTCATAGTACGTACAGGGTGACCAAAAAAAAAAACAGAATTTTTTTTTTTTTTTGGGGGTTTTGTTTTTTTTTTTTTTGGTGCTGGTAGTCATCAGTAATTAGTATATTACAGGGTGAACAAAAAAAACAGATTGGGTTCTGTTTTTTTTTGGGGGTTGTTGTAGGGGTCACCCTTTAATTTGTTACATTGGAAAATTGCAGTCAAGCGGGTTAAAAAAATAATTTATAAATGAATAAATAATATACTTTAACTACTGATTTAATCATTACTATTATTTCATGACACAGAACAGAAGTATGGGACACAACAGTGCGATCTAACTCCTAGGGTTCACGACAATCAGTTTACCAGCGAGGCATCTATGCAATTTGTGCATACACGCTTCCTTTATTATGTAAACCATCTTGCTTCCCACTTTTCCTATCAGCCTTGTCGGTGGGCTTAGAATCGCGACTGTATCCTCCTAACAAAAGGGTCAAAAAATAAAAAAGCTGTCGGGGTGGCCCTAAGTTGGTAAAATCAGACAGACAGCAGGAGTCTATCCCCTTTTCACTTGCGCTAGACCAAGGGATTGTTAGAGTCTAATGGTAGAGAGCCACACCTACCATCGTTGAGTTTGCGAGGCCGGTACGAACCAGAACCTTTGCGATTATGTAGTTCAGGTACTACTGACTGAGCACAAAGGGGTAAGACTCCCTACAAAAAATATCTGGGTAGACACTCACATCGATGGTGACTTATTTTAATTCAAATTAGTATTATCTGCCTTATTCGGACTATTGTCTCCATCTTTATTGTTATTTTGTTACAACGTTTCGCGCGATATGCCCCTCCGGCCTTCTTCAGGTATTTCTTGTCGGTCCAGGAAGCTCCTACCGCCAGCCTATGGTTAGGCGGATGAAAAGGATTCCCGTGGACTGAATAAAGGGTCAGGTTCGAAGTTCCGTGATGCTCCTCCCCGATTACGACCAGAAGGTTCCACACGACAAGAAAGATCCGAGTCCGAAAAAAAGAAGGTTTCCGAAAAAAAAAAATCCCCGAAAAAAAGGAAAATACCTGATAATACTAACTCAAGCCTCATGCTTAAACATTCAGAGAAATTCAATATTATTTATACATTTAACATCTTCTATCTAGTTAGAGTTAAGTAAACCATTATTCCATATACTCGTGTATAAGGCTAATTATGTGGAGGCGCTAAATCATGTTAGTAAAAAGTAAAGTCAACGGGGTGACCTAAAGTCGGTAGCATGCCAAACAGAGGGGAGTCATGCCCTTTTTCACTTGCGCCCTAGACCAAGGAAATGTTTGTTTTTTTGGGCATCTGAGATGGAGGCCAAACATACCATCAGCTCATCCTTTACCGCACAGTTCCCTGTACTACTCATTGCGCTTAGTTGGCAAGGGCAGTATCGAACCAGAATTTGGTGTGGTCCCTTGGTGGATGCTCTAACCTGACTGTGTGTAATCGAATGAGACCAGAGTTCAAACACTGGACGAGAGCTGTTTACCTTTCATATAGCGTAAATACCATTTGGGAAGGGGGGGGGGGGGAGGTTATGTATCCAACTCATTCCCCTCAATTTGGGTAAAATTGAAGGGCAGACTGGGCTCTTTTAAAGTGTTGCAACGTATAGGAGAAAGAAAATCTCTGATTAACCTGTTTAAATCCGCTTAATTAATTGACCTTCCATCATATCTTGCTCAGTGTTGAGAGTTGGTATAATATATATTTATATTATATATATATATATATATATTATATAGTGAATCGTGTACATAATCTAAATCTATGTATCTCTTTTGGTAGAAACTGTTGTTTCATTTTTTCTGTCTCAGCTTGTCTAATATGACGCAACTGACAATGTGTTGAAAGAACATTAATTGAATACTGATTTTGTCTTTGACGACCATACGCATTTGCAAATAAAGTGTGACAATTATTTCACTCAATATTTCAAGCGACTTCAATACACTACACTGGTTGGAAATAAACTTAAATGTTATACATTTCGCGACAGCATGACACAAACAAAGGCAGAGGTATCTACTTATAGTTTTATTTGAATATAATCATTAATATCAGCCAGTATTATGGTATGTGACGTAAGCAGAAGACGTAGTTTCGGTTACAGACCGACAGATACCGAATCTCCATTATAAATAATAAGAATGTCGTTGATCAGACCTGTATGAGTATCTAACAATAAAAAAAGTTAATGTTGGAAATGTTCGCATTGTTTTAACGCTTGCTTTGAATCTTGCAAGCCAAAATCAATTCATTACACCCTTATGGCAAGCCCAACCCTTTTTATCACAAGGGTGCTAGAAGGCGTGTTGCGGGTCTACAATTCCTGGGAAAGATGTTAAACTCTATCTGTATGTGAGGTTCCAGTTTGGGAGGTTTGGGGAATGTGGAGCACCCAAATTCATCATCATTGCTCCCTGGTCCCTCTGACTCTGGGGTAGTTACTGTTAGGTCCCATCTATGGGTGTAATGATTGATTTTGGCTTTGCAAGATCAAAGTTCAAGGTTAAACAATGCGAACATTTCCAACATTAACTTTTTTTAATTGTTAGATACTCATACAGTCTGATCAACGACATCTTTTATTATACGGAGATTCGGTATCTGTCGGTCTTAACCGAAACTACGTCTCTGCTTACGTCAAATACCATAATACTGGCTGATTAATGATTATATTCAAAAAACTTGATAAGTAGAACCTCTGCTTTGTTTGTATGCTGTGCGAAATGTATAACATTTTAAGTTTATTTCAACACAGTGTTAGTTGTGATTTGAGTCGCTTGAAAATTGCATGATAATTGTCAACTTTATTTGGCAATGCGTATGGTTCGTCAAAGACAAATCAGTATTCAATTAAATGTTCTTTCAACACATTGTCAGTGCGTCAGTATTAGACAAGCTGAGACAGATAAACAAATTGAAACAACAGTTTCATAATCCAAAGAGATACTAGATTAGATTATGTACACGATCACTATATATATATATATATATATATATATATATATATATAATATATATATACCAACTCCTCAACACGAGGATATGATGGAAGGTCAATTACTTAAGCGAATTTAACAGGTTTAATCCAGATTTTCTTTCTCCTAGACCGGTTGCAATACCAACTTTAAAGAGCCCAGTCTGCCTTCAATTTACCAAATTTGGAGGGAGAATAGTTGGATACATACTTCCCAATGGTATTAGCGCTATATGAAAGGTAAAACAGCTTCGTCCAGTGTTTGAACTCTGGTCGTTCATTCGATTAACACAGTCGGTAGAGCATCCACCAATGAACCACACAAATTCTGGTTCGATACTGGCCCTTGCCAACTAAGCGCATGATATGTACAGGGAACTGTGCGGTAAAGTGATTGAGCTGATGGTATGTGTGGCGCTCCATCTCAGATGCCAAAAAACAAAACAATTTCCTTGGTCTAGCGCAAGTGAAAAGGGCATAGATGCCCTTCTGTTTGGCTGCTACCGACTTTAGGTCACCCCGTTGATTTACTTTTTACTAACATGATTAGCGCCTCCACTAGATTGCCTTATACACGAGTATATGGAATAATGGTTACTTAACTCTAACTAGATAGATAGATGTTTAAATGTATAGAATAATATTGAATTTCTCTGAATGTTTAAGATGAGGCTTGATGATTTAGTATTATCAGGTATTTCTTTTCGGATTCGGAACCTTCTTTTCGGACTCGGGATCTTTCTTGTCGTAGTCGGAAACCTTCTGGTCGTAATCGGAGCCATCACGGAACTTCGAACCTGACCCTTTATTCAGTCCACGGGGGGAATCCTGTTCTCATTCCGCTAAACATAGCTGGGTAGGAGTTCTGAGTCCGACAAGAAATACCTGAAGAAGGCCGGAGGGGCATATCGGCCGAAACGTTGTACAATAACAATAAAGATGGAGACAATAGTCCGAATAAGGCAGATAATACTAATATTGAATTAAAATAAGTCACCATCGATGCATGTTAGTGTCATACCCAGGATATTTCTTTTGTAGGGAGTCTTACCCCTTTGTAGCTCAGTCAGTAGAGTACCTGAACTACATAATCGCAAGGTTCCTGGTTCGATACCGGCCCTCGCAAACTCAACGATGGTAGGTGTGGCGCTCTACCATAGACTCTAAAAACAATCTCCTTGGTCTAGCGCAAGTGAAAAGGGGATAGACTCCCTCGCTGTCTGTCTGATACCAACTTAGGGCCACCCCGACAGCTTTTTTTATTTTTTGACCCTTTTGTAGAGGATACAGTCGTCGTATTCTAAGCCCACCGACAAGCTAGAGAGAAAGTGGGAAGCAAGATGGTACATAATAAAGGAGCAGTGTATGCACAAATTGCATAGATGCCTCGCTTGTAAACTGAATTGGTGAACTAGGAGTTAGATCGCACTGTGTGTCCCATACTTCTGGTTCTGTGTCATGAATAATTAGTAAATGATTAAACAGTAGTGAAATATATGTATTTTTATTCATTTATAAATTACATTTTTTACCCGCATTGACTGCAATTTTTCCCAAATGTATGACAAATAAAGGGTGACCCCTACAACAACCCCCCCAAAAAAAAACAGAACCCAAATTCTGTTTTTTTTGTCCCTGAATATATACTATTCTGATGCGGACACCAGCACCAAAAAAAAAAAAAACAAAACAAAAAAAACACAACCCAAATTCTGTCTTTTTTTGGGGGGGGGCACCCTGTTACGTACTAATGAGATAATTCTGTTCTATAATAGTCGTTACTACTTAGTAGTTCATTGCTGTCTCTGTCTAATAATAGTTTGTTACATTGTTCAGTTATGAAATTTGTATATAAAGAGAATACATTTTCTAAGCTTATTTTCCATGAGTGAAAGATTTCATAGGAATAATAATGAGAAAATTTCATAAGTTTTGGTGTCTACTTTATATGGTTAAAAAAATGATAAAGATTATGTTTAGCCTACCCGATTGACTCAAAGTAATTGCACTGTAAATTATATACATCGCTAACTCTTCAGAAAGTTTTCGGGTTTTGAAACCTAGACTATTAAGAATGTGGCCCAGTGGTCCATCAGTGGCCACAATATAGTATGATGATCATAGGTCGAGCTCAACGTGATGACAGATTAAAAAATGGTTTGTTTAACGGCATATCAATCCTTATAAGTTACGTATGCCGAAATTTTATTAATTGTAATGTTTGATTATGATAATAACTATATTTTCAACTTTCCATTGCAATCATTTTTTTTATTTAAAAAAAAATTAAACCTTTTAAAATGAGTTATTAGTTTCTAGCAAAAGTATGCGGCTCCGCCGGGCGCAAGTATTTAAGTTTTAATGAATAAAATATTGTATTAAATTAGAAGGCTAATGAAACTAAATAAGAATGCAGATAAAAAGATTTGAAACGGGGTGGGGTATAATCGAAAAATAGAACAAACTGAAACTTACACTTCCATCACTCACGTCTTTCATTGTTATTTTTTCTAATTTAAGTATTTAGTTAAAAGAGAAGTAAAGATAAAAATGACAGTTTTTCTTCTTGTTAATGGATTTCATTTAAGATTCTGAAGAGATTTTTGCTTATATTCATTAAATAAAACCAAACAATTAGAAATCAATAGTACTAAACACATATTTATTAAAATCACATTTAAATATCAATATGCAAATACCCTTCCCGTTCACACTGTAAACCCGTTATTTTTGTTGTATATATAAATATAATGCATGTTATTAGTATGTTAATGGTCAACCATTAATAATGTAAAACAATTTTATTAATAATTGAGATTTAAATAAAAATAAAATCATTGAGATGTGATGTCAATAACAAAGGGAATTGTGACTTGAGTAGTAATATAGTTTCGGTTACAGACAGAAAAACACACAACTCCATTATAATAAGAAGATATGAATTAGAGAGACTAATGAAACTAAATTAGAACAAATATAAAAATAATACATTTATTTTATGCTATTTTAATTGATTTCTATATAAAAATTATATATAGGATTGCTTTTTAATACGTTTGAGAATAACATTATAGTATTAGAAATCACTAACAGCAATAATTATTTATTAAACCCAGTTTTGTTAAAATCATTATGCAAATTATTCCTACCAATATATATAAATCTTTATTTCTTAGAGATATATAGCACATATTTCAGGATTTTAGATGCTTATAATATTGACAGTTTTTGGAGGCAAATCTAACTCGGCTACACTTAAGATAAATAATATGTTAATCAAGATTAAATGATCACGATTTCATGATCATTGAGAATTAACTTAGATAAGTAAATAATGATGACATCAGTGATGATATAATTTCGCTAACAGTCAGTTCACATAATTTCCATTATAACAAGACTAGAAGTGGCTACCGCGTCGCCTGGGTAGAGAGGGATTTTAAAAAGATTAATCTCGCAGATCCATTGTTATTTTCTAGTTGTCCCATTAAAATCCCCACGGAAATATATAACAATATAGTAGAAAATTTCCATTCAATGATTTACAATTAAAAACAAAAAGATACAAATGGTGCAATTAATTCAATCAATCAATCAACATCATATTTCAAAGCGAAAAAACCAAACATACCCCCACCAAAAAAAACACAAAAAACAAAACAATAAACAAAATAACATGCAAATGACTTTCCCTTCTGTTACTTTTCAAATTTTTAATTTTAAAAATAGTCTTCCAAATATAACTCAAATCTTCATTATTTTTGCTCAAAAACCAAGCTCTGGTGATATTTGATCTGTATATATATTTACTTTGTCCGTAATTGTTTTATTTTCGAAGTTCCCCGGACATACAGATTCAAAGAACTGCCCTTTATATATGTAAGATAGATAGATAAATATGTTTGGTTTATTTAACAGCATATCAATCTCTTATGGGTTATTTAATACCTAAAGTTAACTCATTTGTAAATATTTGATGATAATCATAACTATTTATATGTTCAATGATCCATGCAATCATTTCTAATCGCACTTTTTTTATTTTTATAAATGTTTATTTGCACACAGTTATATACTATCAATTTTCTGTATTAATACAAATAATTCATACCCAGATTGTTTCAGGTATTCCTATCCAATACTAATAATTTTCAGACTTCTATCCTGGACGAGGTTTTATACGTTTCACTTCGCTCTAGTGCCCTTAGGAAGGGCATGAATCATTCTTCCTCCCTCCATCTATGGGTAAATAGTAGGGAAGTATGGGTTCTTTAACTTTGGTAAGGCAACCAGTAAGGCAACCAGTCTAGGAGAAGAAAAACTGAACAGAAATAATTTTTTCTCCGCTTAAAATTGACCTTGCGTCGCATCCTGCTCGTGATGGAGGGGTTGGCTGAATACATACTAATAATTTTTAGACAGATCTATTTAACCCATAGATTGGACCCAAACAGATACTACCACTCCAGGTCAGAGTGTGTCTGGGAGTAATGGCAACGAAGGAGTGCTAAAACCTCAGGGGTATGTGGCTTCGGCCACTGAACGATTGATGAAATTAACGGGTTAATCCCAGGGGCTATCCTCCAGGCAATACTTGTCCCCTTAAGATAAAGGGACAGGTCAGGATTTATTGTCCAGTGCCTGAAGCGCCTCTATAGGAATGCTAAGCGGATCTACGCATTTTTTTTGTGTTTGCCATTCATGATCTTCGGTTCGTGGGTAGCCCCTCATTAATTAGACCTTGTGTCTGACCCGTATAAATGGGATACGTGGTAAATAAAAAACACACTTCTCAGAGTTCCGGAACTGGAGCTTCACTACTGAATGCAGTTTAATGAACTAATCAGGATACATCTTTTTTTTTGTTGGTTGGGGTGTGTGGGGTGTGGGTTGGCGTTACATCTCCGCATAGGATGCATTTGGCATATTCTAAGCCCCACGACGAGGTGAAAATATATTTAGTGGATTATGATTATCAGGCTAAACTTGCAAAATCGGTCGGAAAATTAATGTGACCCAAAAAAACAGAACCCAAATTATTTATTTATTTCCCCATTAAACTAACCTAAACCCCAATCCTAACCCTAACCCCACTAGTTAAAATTAAGTTTTATTAAAAATGTGTGGGTTCTGTTTTTTCTGGGTCATCCTAATTTTCCGATCGATTTGCATGTTTAGCCGATAATCAAAGGAAAAAATAGCGTAAATAAATTTGAAAAAAAAAAATTAAAAAAAGGTCACGTTATCCTAAACAAGAGACAAGATGTCTGAGGAGTCTAGACAGACAGGCTGGCGGATTGTACAAAGAATTAAAATATAAATCACGCAATTCGTCGTTCAAAGTCCACAAATGAGATATATAGATCTTTATCTATAACATATATTGGGTTTTCCTGTTTCAATGTTTTCATTTTTTACAAAGAAAAATGCAGAAAATTTACATTTGAAGATGAAAGAAAAGAGAAAAAGATAGTAAGAAATTGATATAAAAAGGGAAGAAAAGAAAGAATAATTACCTTGATAGATAGATAGAGAGCTAAGAAACAGAGAAAAGAAAGAACTATGAAATGTTGAGAAAAAAGAGAAAAAGAATATATGTGATAGAAAAGACGTAGAAAGGGAAAGGAGAAAAGATAAAATGACTATGAAAGAAAGAGAAAGAAAGATTGAAAGAGAAAAATATTTGTGATGGAAGAGACCTAAGAACGTAAAGGGAAAAATAATGACTATTGAATAAGAGAAAGAGAGAAAAAGAATGTGTGTGTGTGGGTGTGTGTGTGAGAGAGAGAGAGAGATAGATAGAGAGAGAATGAATTTAAGAGAGAGAATGAATTAAGAGAAAGAAGAAATACATTAAAGAAAAAAAGGGAGAAAAATAATATTCTTGTAATAGAAAGTGACGAAAGAAAGGAAAAAATGATATATAGAAATAGGAAGACTATGAAAAGAAAGAAAGAAAGAGATATTATTATATAAACTATTTGTGACAGAAAGAAACCTAAGAAACGTAAAAGGGAAAAAAAGAAAAATGAGAGAGAGAGAGAGAGAGAGAGAGAGAGAGAGAGAGAGAGAGAGAGAGAGAGAGAGAGAGAGAGAGAGAGAGAGAGAGTGTATTTTTGAATAGAAAGAGACGTAAAAAACCAAATAGAGTAATTTAAAATACTAGCAAAATAAAAAAAACACCATCCGGGCGATGTAAAAATATTTTTTTGAAAGATATTGCTTGAGGAGGTGGAAGTTAAAAAATAAATGTCGGAGAGTTTGAACATAAATCATGAAATCATGAAATTTATTAAATGAGTAAAAAAAATAAAAACCAAAAAAAAAAAAAAACAAACAATTTGAAACTAAGTTCTATTAACTTTGAATATCTATTAAAGTAAAACAAACTATATATGAATATATGATACTGGGGATGTATCTATTAAAACTTGTTTTAAAAAACAATGAGGACTGTCTGATGTTGGCATGCTCAAATTTTGAGTGTATTTATTCTATGTTATGATGATTTCGGGTATAGTGACGTAAGCAGTGACGTTGTTTTTGTTACAGACAAAACCGGAAGCGAATCTCCATTATTAATAGAGATTATAGATTAAAGAGCAAGAGGGAATAAATGCGAGAAAGGGAGAAAGACAAAAAAGAATGTTTGTAATGGAAAGTGACGTAAGAGAGGAAAACGGAAATAGAAAGATTAGGAAATAAAAAAGAACGAAAAAAAAATGATAAGGAATAGTAGAAAACGAAAGAAAGAAAGAATGTAAGAAAGAAAACACACCACACACACACACAAAGAGAGAGAGAGAGAGAGAGAGAGAGAGAGAGAGAGAGAGAGAGAGAGAGAGAGAGAACGTTTTGATACCAATAAAGAGACATAAAAACGATGAGGGGAAAATGTTAAAAATAAAAATAAAAACTTTGAAATAACGGGAAAAAAATGAAATGAAATGAAATGGTGAAAGAGAAAATGAATGACAAAGAATGAAAGAAAGATAATTCATTAATTAGTTGATTTGGTTTGGTTTGTTTTGTTTTGTTTTACGGCATATCAACCTCAGTGGGTCATTTAATGCCGATAAAGTTTTGAAATAAATCAATTCTTAATGGATAATACAATTTTTTTATAAATACATTTTTCTATTTAACCCATACCATACGGGTCAGAGTGGACCAGGGAGCAATGGTGATGAAGGGGTGCTCCACATTCCCCAAACCTCCAAAACTGGAACCTCACCATCAGATAGAGTTTAACATCATTCCTAGGACATGTAGACCCGTAGCCACCGCCTTCTAGCACCCATATGATAAAAAGGGTTGGGGATTGCCATGAGGTCAATAGGTTGGGGCAATCATATAGGTGCTAGGGCTTGACGTGACTAGCCGATTGATCGGAGGGTCCTCTCCGACCGCCCGTCTAGCCCAAGATAGGGCCAAAGTGGAGTATTGCATGTCATGAACTACTCATCCACCTGGGCTCTATCCTTAAGCATCACGGGTCGCCACCCACGGCCAACAGGTGGCCCCATTGGGGGAGTCTTACCCCTCTGCAGAGGTGCAGTCGGTGCATTCTAACGCCCCAGCCGACAGGGCGGAATTCATTAATTAGTTGATTTTAACTGCATGTTAACCTGTCTGGGGTTATTACAGGCCTAGAGGTTAGGGAATTGCGTACATTGTTTATTTATATTTACACTTTTGTATAGTTGTTTTTTTTTTGCACTCAGTTATATATCAAATATTCTTATTGTTATAGGTGATACATCCTATAAGACTAATGGAATGCACCGACAGGTTACTATAAGTAACAGAGACAACTGTGGCTTAGGAGTAAGCCAATGCGAGTATGCCAATAACTCTGTTCGTCGGACGTAATTTCCACATCTCTCTATTGTATTTGTCTACTTTCTGTTAATACATTTTCCTACATGTGTTACCCGTCGTTTTGTTCTTATTTGACCCCTTAAAACCTCACAACACTTATCTAATACAATTTGCACACAGTTGAATGGTTTTAAGTATTCCTATCTAATGTTAATAATTTATATACAATTTTATGGTTTTCAAGTAATTATTTGTTTATCTAATGATTGTAATTTGCTTGCACAGTTATATGGTTTCAAGAAACTAATAATGATCCGTAGTATATTTTTCATGTTACCAAGTTATTCTATTTTAAGTCGATTTTAAAAATCGACAGACAGAAAGAGTACAAAAAACATTATAAGATATAGGGAAAATAAAAGGAAATGAGAGAAAGAGAGACTTTTTATTCTTCCTACATTTTCTCACCTTCCATCCTTTTACGTTTTATCGCTTGTTCTAGAACCAACCATATAAACGTTTCGAACCACCTTTCTTTAACGCCTTTTTCGTTATCTGATGATTGTGTAGCCACATGAAACCCGAGTTGCAGTGAAGAGAGAGCAATATTGTAAGTGATGGGATAATCAAAGAATGCAGGAGCATCGATTGACTGAAATCCTTTTAAAACATTCTTGTATAGAAATAAAGAAAAAAAGAACCGGAAGAAGAAAGAAAAGAGAAAATAAATAGGAAGGAAAAAGAGATTGAAATAAAAAGAAAAAAAGAAGCTCAACGTAATGTAAAGATTGAAGTAGAGAAAGTTGTGTGAGTGAAACAGACAGACAAACAGACTTGCGTATAAGACAAATTTTGAAGGCCTGCTTTTTAGTCCAAAAATTAGGAGGTAGCGTAGACATCTATTTTGGTTTGATTTCTTTGCTTAATGGCATATCAACCTTTGTAGGTTATTTAATGCCTAGGCCATCCTTGTAGAAGAACAGTAGTAGTACTTTTTAACCCATAGCTGGAGTATACATTAATAACTATTTTGTATTGTTAAAATTCAAACATAATTAAGGAGGGAAAATAAGCTGAAAGATTCTATGACCATATATCATGGGTCGACCTATACACGAGATCGACTTGTACACGAGCATATACGGCAATGAAAAAATCCTATGAATGACACCAACCAATCGACTTTAATCAGTTAGTTATTTCAAGTAGAATTCCATCTTGAAAAGTCAGTAAACTAGTTTAATATTTTAATCTGATAAATCCGGTTCAATGTCTGAGTCAGAACATAGGTATTTTATCTCATCTTTGTAGATACTAAATATAGCTTAGTTTGGTACAAGGTCAGAAATATGGAGCACCTTGTTAGAATTGAACTCAGTGTTCTGAAAAATGTAGTAAAGGTTATTCTTACAGTCAATATAATTGAGAAAAAAAAATTTCTTCGGAACCTAACATATATATTTTTTTCTCTGAATTTTTGAGATGAGGATTGATAATTTGTATTATTTGGATTATTCCGATTATTGTCCTAATCTTTGTTATCTGTACAACGTTTCAGCCGATGTGCCCTCTGGTCTTCTTTAGGTATTTCTTGCCGAACTTGGGAACCTTCTCTTCGGACTCGGAACCTGCTTATCGTAATCGGCAGCCTTCACGGAACTTTGAATCCAACCCATTATTCAATCCACGGGGGTATACTGTTCTCGTTCCGTTAACCATGAATGAGTACATTATTATTCTGTTATTGTCGCCCTTGACCAGGATTGAACATGCAGCCCAGAGATAAGTGACTTAAAATTGTATTAACTCAACGCCTATATCCACTACGCCATGTGTCCAATAATACAAATTATATATTTTTCTTTTCATAAATTCATTTTACTTCATTTAATTTTATTTCTCATGTACCTAATTTAATTTCTATGTTGAGGCACCTTGAGGGGAGCTCTATCTAGAAGTGCCTCGGTCCCCTAGGTCTAAATCCTGTGGTATGGATTATTAGTGTTGGGTGTAATTGGAACATTCTTTTTTTAAACCCTGTCACTGGTCAAATTGTGTATACCTTTTTGGAACACCCTGAATAATACAATACTGTTAATAAAAAATATAAATGAACTGGCCAACAATATCTAAAGTTAAAAATGCTAAATATCAGGCGATAGTGACCGGAATTGAAATATTGTAAGTGATGAGACAATCAAAGAATGCAAGGGTATCAGTCGACTAAAATCCTTTTAAAACAAAGGTGTATAGAAATAATAAATGAATGAAAGCGTGGGAAGAAGAAAGTGATGAGAGAATAAGTTGGAAGGAAAGAGAAATGAAAAAGAATAAACTCAATGTGATTGTAGGGAAGGGAGATGAATGAAATAAAGAAAGTTATTGTTAGAGAGGGAAAATAGAAGAGAGGGAGAGAAAAGTGATGGTATGTTGGATCGTCTGTCGATCAAAATCAAGAATAAAAGAAAGAAAAAGGAAGGAAGAAAAAGAAAGGAAAAGGGAAGGAAGAAAAAAGAAGAAGAAAAAAAGAAGGAAGAAAAAGAAAGAAAAGGAAGGAAGAAAGAAAGAAAAGAAAGAAAGAAGGAAGGAAGAAAAAAAGAAAAGAAATGAGAAGAAGAAAAAGAAAGAAAAGGGAAGGAAGAAAAGAAAGAAAAGGGAAGGAAGAAAAAGGGAAGGAAGAAAAAAAGAAAAGAAAATGAGAA
>CM042169.1:56496052-56511052 GCA_023376005.1 Doryteuthis pealeii
ATATTTACTTTTCTAATCGACATTTTTCGGTATTTCATTTCAGAAACAAAGTTCACCGATCACATTTCGTTTTCTTTTATAATCCGGAAGAATTTCGTGTTTTGTTAACAACCCCTCGGGACCGGGACGAACAAAAGATTGTTTTTGGGTGTACTCTTTATTTAACAATAATTATTGTGTGTCACAGAAGGTTTTTATTTTTATGCTACGCACATATAAACTCATGTACACACACACACACACACACACACACATACACACACACACGCGCGCGCCCACATATATATTTGCGCGCGCGCGCACACACACACACACACATACACACACACACACACATATATATATATATGTGTGTGTGTGTGTAATCATGCTGATAAAACTGTTTATCTTGGACAAATATCGAAATAGGCATAAATGTGAATATGAAAAAATAAATTATATATATATATATATATATATATATATATATATATATTCATAAGTATTGTCTTATCCACCTAACGGTGAAACTTATAAATTAACTGGTCTAGCATACAAACACACACGCACATCTATATATATATATGAATATATAAAAAGGTATATATATATAATAATATACATATATTATGTATGTTTTTATATATATGTAATTATATGCATATAGTATGTTTATGCATACATTACATATGTGTGTGTATGTGTGTGTGTGCACGATATGACTCTAGAATGATGGTATTGATGCTTCTAATTAAAAATGACTGACGGATTCTAATCAGAATTTCCTATTTATATCCATTATATCGAAAAATTGTTGGATTAAAAATGACTCTCCACGAAACCCAGACAAAACATCAGTTGCAAATTGGACAGGAAAAGAGTATATTCTCTAAGTTATCGTACTTTAAGTGCATCCTATAATAGAAATGAGCCTTTTTCCTTTGGATATGGTTTCATATATGAGAAAATCATGAGAATCTTTGTAATATATAGATGTACATAATTGCATATGAAGTAATTAGAATTCTAAAATGAATATAATTAAAATAGAAATAAATCTCGAATTCTGTAAAGTGTATGTCAAGAAGTTGAAATAAGTCGATGATCTCAAATTTAAAGTTTGTTTCATTATTGGGATATACTTGCAAATACCTTAAAGAAAAAATAAATTTTATATATTCTCAAATCGTCTAGTTCCACAGTTTTAGAGGTGGGGACTCGTCAATTGGTTTGAGTCAATAAGAGCGACTAAACCCGAGAGAAGGAAACTGAAGATTCTGCTTCCATTTCAGACAAGTTATTTTGGCGAAGCTGGAATTTAAACTTTAATTCTTAGAAGAAAAAAATCTACAGAATAGGACATGAGACTGGAATTGGTAAAACCGATTGCAACATACCCCCGCCCCCCCCAAAAGAAAAACAACTGATGGCACAAAAATCTTACAATCAAACATGCATGATTTTTTTTTTTTAGATCTGGGGAGTGTTGAATACCCCTTCAATGCCATTAAAGGTCCACGGTGAGCCGGGGTGATAGTATCTGTTCTGTGTGATTAATAGATCTGTTTAAAAAATATTTGTTTTCCTAATTTCTGAGTAAGAGATCAGAGGTCTAGTTTTTGTCCAAAGTCAATAAAAATAGTCTATCCTTTCTTGGATTTAAAACCCCCTCTATAAAAGTGGAATCAGGTTTTATTGTCTGACGGAAGCACTACAATATACCATTAGAGCCATATAAATTTTTATAAGCATGTGAATATTTTAAGAATAATGTTTGTTTAATTGATTTTAACGGAATGTCAACTCGTCTGGGGTTATTTTTTTAGCTAGAGATTTGATAATTGCGAAAATGGTACGTTTATATATACATTTTTGTATTGTTTCTTAAGATCAGTTAAAACTGGTGTAAATAATATATAGGTAGCACATTTTCTTGTAGGAATATTTTGCTGAGAATAGCAGACAAGGATTTTATGTTCAGCTTTTTATTCGTCTTTTCTTGCTGGCGAGCGAGATAGATCAATTTGTGGTTGAAGGCAATTTAAAACCTGTCCAAATTCTCTGTTAATGTTGTCAAAATACAGATTCTTTAGACCGTCTTTGGTCATTGTCAGATACTTTATAACTACTGTGTTCTGGGGTTCGTGATTTGTTCTGTACTCAAGGAGTAGCACAAGGATCTCTGCGGTAAAATAAGGAAGTGATTGCAGGTGTGGCGCTCCACCTCAGACGCCCAAAACAATCTCCTTGGTCTAGCGCTAGTGAAAAGGGGGATAGACTCCCTCGCTTTCTGGCTGATACTGATTTTAGGCCGCCCCGACGACTTTACTTTGTTTTTTTACTTCATATATATTGAACGTTTTTTCCACGACATGGCGTAGTTTGAATTTAATTTTCAAACTTGATCATTTATTTTTTTCTCTTGAAGATATCGTTTAATAGGAAATCATTCCAAAGAAGATAATCAACAATGAGAAATATTTTAAACAATATTTTAACATAACCTCTCATAAAACTGCAGTTGTATGGCCACTTACCTCGACTCACACAAACCATCAAAGTAAGACGAGCAAGGCATACTGGACACACCTGGTGACGTAAGGACGAATTCCTAACCGAGGTTCTTCTATGAACTCCTACACATGAACACACCAGTGTTGGTCGACTAGCATTCATCAGCTCTGTATGGACACTGAGTGCCATAGCGATGACTAATAGAGATGGGTGGTGAGAGAGAGAGAGAGAGAGAGAGAGAGAGAGAGAGAGAGAGAGAGAGAGAGAGTTAAGAAGGAGATCCATGCTCTCATCACACCACTTTGATGATCATCATAAAGTCTTGGGAGATTAAAATGTATTTGGGGGTATTTTATAGTTAAGCCCTTTTAGGGTAAGGATTTATTGAGTATCTTTTATCTTCAGGAGTCTCTTGTGTTGATGTAACATCACACTTATTTAAAAAAACAGATATTTATTATTATAGTGAATCTAGCACCTTTATTAAAAACAAAAACAGTTCCCATACCAAGGTAGTAATATCTCATCTATGGAAAGCAATGTCAATATATTTACCAATCCCTCCGCACGGGCAGAATGCGACACAAGGTCAATTTCTTATGTGGAATTTAACAGGTTTGAATTCAGAGTTTTCCTTCTGCTAGACTGGTTAACTCGCTAAGGTTAAGAGTCATGTCTACCATGCTATTTACCCATAGATGGAGGGAGTGAAATTGGATACATACATTAGCCAAAGGTATTAGTGCTATGTGAAGCAACTTCATCCAGGGTTTGAACTCGGGAAGACGAGTCCATTTCCTACAACTTTTACTATTACACCATGCATCTCCAGCAATGTCAATATAAGAAAAGCATGGAATGCTGCAGACCGATTACTGACCCTATGGGAATCTGATATCTCTGAAAAGATAAAACGAGAATTCTTTCAAGCTGTAGCTGTACAGTGCTACTATATGGCTGCACTCTAATAAAACGCTTAGAGAAAAAAACTTGATGGGAATTGTACAAAGATGCTGCGTGTTGTCTTGAACAAATCCTGGAAGCAGCAGTCCACAAAAGAGCAGATGTACGACGACTTGCCTCCTATCGCACAAGCCATCCGACAAGAAATGCTGGACACTGCTGAAGAAGCTAGAAAGAACTCATGTGACGTCATACCTACACATGGACACACCAATATAAGCTGCCTAGCAAAAACCTAGATCAATCAGCTCTGTACAGATTCTGGATACTACGTGGAGGAACTGCCGTAAACGATGATCCACAGGGAGAGTTAGCGAAAGAAAGTCACACAAACCATTCCGGTTATACGAACAAGACACTACTGGAGAAGCAAGAACGAGCTCATATGTGACGTTATCTAAAGGGTACCAACACATACACACCAATGGCGAGAAAGCGACATGGAGATCCGGACTGTCGGCACGACTTAATGATAATGTTGACGATTAAAGTGTTGAAATTTTAGTCGGAATTAGTGTTTAACTGGGTGTAGTTCAATATAGTTTAGAGGTTAAATTCTACATATATAGTTGATTGTTCAAAATGATGAATACGAAAAAGAAAATTACGTAGCCTAACATCTAATTTTCATCATATTCTCTGAAACAGACAACTAGAGAGAGAGAGAGAGAGAGAGAGAGAGAGAGAAGAGAGAGAGAGAGAGAGAGAGAGAGAGAGAGAGAGAGAGAGAGAGAAACGTAAAAAAACTTTTATAAGTTATAATTGTCTTCGAGTAGTTGGGTAGTTGAGCAAAATTTTATTGCTATTTAATCAGCTTATCTTAGTCTGGCACAAGGTCATCGAGCAAGTGGGCATATTACTCACTAAATCAGCTAATTAGCTAATAGGATGATATTGTAGTGCGCTACGAATACACACGCTCGGACAGACATACAATTAGAGATTGGCATATATTCATCTGTGAAAACATCTGTATATATACCTGCCTCTCTCCATATATACATGCTCTTATATATATATATATATATATATAATAATATATATATATGAGAGAGAGAGAGAGAGAGAGAAAGAGAGAGAAGAGAGATTGGATTTATACGTTCAAGTACGGAGCTGATGGTATGTGTAGCGCACCACCTCAAACGTAAAAACAATCTCCCTGGTTTAGCGCTATTTGAAAAGTGGTAGACACCCTCGCCGTCCAGCTGATATCGACTATAGGCCTCTCCGCCATCTTTACTTTCTCTCCCTCTCATATAATGTGTATGACACCCCATATACATATATATATATATATATATATATATAGATATATGCCATACGCTATATATATAATTATATAATGTGCCCCTCACACGTAATATATATATATATATATATATATATATATATGCCTAATACATAAATATATATACGTGCTCATATATAACCCCACTCTTGTGCGCCTGCATTTGTCTTGACTTTCTTGTTAATTTATGGCAGAGAGAAAGATTACATTTCCAAATTCAACTTGACATTTACATACAAACGAATTTCAAACTCAATCAGTTCATACTTGGTAACAATTCCTCACTACTTAGATATTATATATTATATATATATATATATATATATATAATATATCGTTTTTTCTTTGCTTTAATGGCGTATCTACCTATTATTTATTTAATGCCAAAGTCATCCTTACAGAAGAACAGTAGTTGTACTATTCAACATATAGCTGGCGGTGGATGAGAGGGTTCATGCCTTTCCTAAGGGTATTAGTCCGAAAGAGAACGTAATAGCACGACTCTAGTTCGAACTTGCTTACTACAATATCACAGTCCAACATATTCGCTATTACGCAACGGAGACACTCCCCATTTATATAAGAGTTAAAAAAATATCGAGATTGAAGCTGTATATATCAAGATAGAAATAAACAATGAACGAAACGTCAATTTTCTTACAAATAGTTCACTGTTCTTGGTATTCAACTCACTTATTCTTGCGAAATTTTATGAAAGCAAATCTGAAACTTTTCCTTTGATATGATGTTATGCTGTACCGTTGTATTTCTTCTAAACGTCCTCCACATCCTCAGATCTTTCCATAGAAATGAATTTTCAGTTTAGGAAGCAAGAAAAAGTAAGAATTGATGTCAGAGGAAGTGGACTCTCTAACGAAAGAAATTATTTTCTCTAATACAACTAATGGATTCTTAAACTTTGTATAAGCAATAAAAAGAACCTTAAAGGACGTTGTGAGTTAACTGACAAAGTAAAAATTTATGTCAGAGGAAGAGAACTCGGTAATCCTTAACTTTTTCCTCGTAAATTCCTACCATAAAATAAACTGAACCCTCATTTTATATCCTGTTTTTGCAATAAATGTTTATTTTTCTTGCACCCGTTATTTTAATATCAAAATATTTTTCTTTATTGTTAAAGAATAAAGAATAAGAAAATATATTTAATATTGAAATAAACGGGTGCAGAAAAATAAAACATTTTATTGCAAAAAACACGGACATAAAATGAGGTTCAGTTTATTTTATGGTAGGAATTTACGAGGAAAAGGTTAAGGAGTAGAACTCTCCAATGAGAAATCATTTTCTTTAATAAGACCAATAGATTCTTCATCTTTGTAAACTCAATAAAAGAACGTTACAGGATGTCGGGAGATAATAGACAAAAGTATAAATTGATATGACTAATATAGAATTTCCACTCTCGTGTTTATCCACATTGGCTTAATCTTTTTCATTTTTCAAATTGATACTGACCTGTCTAGATAGCCAGACAGCAATCTGGATATCTAGACATCATCCCTTATATAACTTATAAAGTTGTGCACACGCCTTCATTTAAACGTTAAAACCTTTAAAAAATATCAAAGCTTCAGTCTTGATACCTTTTGATTTCAGCTAATCGATCTATCTACCTTAGGATGTTACTATCTATCTATATCCAGTTTAACTCAGCCCTCGCCTAGGAATTGCAAAGTTCTGAGTTCGATACCAATCTCCGACAACTCAGCACATGGGTGGCACTGATTGGGTATTCTGATCTGTGTTGTAAAATGGGGAGCTAACAATAGGTGTGGTGCTCCACTTCAGCAAAATCAATCTCCCTGGTCTAGCGCTAGTGAAAAGGGGATAGACTCGTTCGCTGTCTTGCTGATACAAACAATAGTCTACTCCGCCAGCTTACTTTTATATCAGTTGCTTGGCCGATGCTGAGTTGGCTCATAATTCCTTGATGTTTGGAGTCTAGAAACCAACTTTGTTCCATTTATAGTTTTTGGAAATAACACAAGGTGACTTATCTTTTTCTCAAGAGATGTTTTATTTTCCCTCAAGTCAAAACTGCCCTGAGAAATAACCCACGTCTCACTCCGTCAACGCATTGTCCCAAACTCCCCTAACATTCCACCTTTCCCACTTACTCTCTCCCACTTCGCTACGTGACACTTCTCAACCAGTAGAAAAATACCCCGTGGAGCTGTGCTGACTCACCCTAAAACTTTTCCATTCTAATCTACACGTAATTCTTATATTCCTCCTAAAAACTTTTCTCATGCTAATTTACACATTACTATCACAATCCTGGTATTACCCCTCTTTCTCTCCTTATTGTGTTTCAATACCAGCCAGAAATATAAATTTATCTCGTATAATACATCCGAGAGAAAAATTAATACTCCTGAAGAAGGCATGAATCTATCTTACCTGCACCTTGTCCCATTACTCCACGGAATTCTCTAGGTCAGTTAAATAGTGTGAGTTTCTGTTTTGGAAATCTATCTTTTCTGTTGATATTGTCCGTTTGCTAAAGCCTGCTATATTCATTGCCAGTGTTGACAGAACTAGTCTGGAATCACGCGCACTCTTTATTGTATTGCGTAGGCTTTGCCTTTAAAATTAATCTAAACTGTCATATTTCCTTTCTTATTCTCTTTTTACGAGNACACCTGCACAAAGTTGGCACCTGGGGACTCAATTTTTATTCTTGGCATGAGATTTGTGATCTAGTTTGTTAAAATTGGTTACACCATATGCCTGACGTTTATTCTCACTTATAATATATTTCTACTTGCTGGCTTAGCTTGACCCATCTTTGACATTCGTCTTTTTTCTTCTACCCCCTGTGCGAATTTCTTCCTCAATATAAGTTGATGTTGCTTCTTCTGTTTTTGTCTCTATCGTAGTCACGTCAAGCCCTGCACGTCAAGCCTACACTTATATGCACATTGTTCTGGCAATCCCCACTTTTTTATCATATGGTGCTTAGAAGGCGGTGGTGAGGGTCCCTTAGATGTCCTACGATATGACTGTTAAACTCTATCTGATGGTGAAAGGTTTCCAGTTTCTTTTTAAAAAGTTAAGTACCCACCAGAATTGAATAAAAAAAATGTAATTCGGCATAAAATAACCCAACATGGTTGACATGCCGTAAATTTAAGCAACCAACTAACTGTTCGCCATCCTTTGATAACGAGTCCCTTTTTTTTGTTTTTTTTTCTCTGGCTTACTTTTAGTTCTTTTGTGGCAACTCCATTTTCTGTGTTGATCGGACCTCAATACCCGCTTCATTTTCATTGGCTTTTCTGTCAGGTTCTTGCGACGATATATTATTCTAGCTATACCGCTGAATGGATGTCCAACGCAATTGGAATTTTGTATAGATAGTAACTATTAAACGCTTAAAAGTCCAAACTCTTCTCCGATATTCACGGATATTCCTCTACGTGAATTCTACTATTTGAAATTGATTCCTAGATTTTCAGTGGTCACATGACTCTCGAAGAATTGCATGTTTCGTGATATCCACGCTTTAAAAACGAAACCGAATAATCCTGATTTATCCAACTTGTTAACCATGGTTGGAGATCCAGAATCGTTTTCTTCTTGGATTTGCTGTTGTGCCTTTAGCGTTACAATCCTGATTTCTGGCATTAACTTTAGGATAGTCCTCCTTGGATGATGTAAAAACGTGTTTTTTTCGATTCTACTTTGTTCTTCTTTAAGGAAGTTATGACGCATAACTTCGTGGAATTGAACCTCATCCTCATTTTATCAAATTCAAATTCTTTAAACGCCACTTCCTTCATTACAAGAGAAGCCGTAATTATCATGTCGTCTATATAAACTCTGTTGAGTGGTGTCTCACTCTTGTTTTTTTTTGTCAATATCCTTCTGCATTCCTTTCTCAGCAAGTGAAGATGATTAAAGAGTTCCAATTACCGTCGAAACTGGAAAGATTAAGGCAACAAAACGGTTGTAACTCCATACAACCCGAATGCTACAAAGTCCACTGCAAACTGAACAAGTATACTATAAAACTCCACAATGTCATTCAAGATCAAGCATGTCAGCAGCCAATCAGAACCCAAGGAATGAATCAGCCAAATCACCTAGATTCATGGATGGGATCATTCTGATTCCTATTTATACGCAGCTGCTTGGACACTGCTTGAGTGGTACTTAGTTACGCTGCTGTTATTAAAAACCAACAGTAGACTAACTGACTTCAATAAGGGTTTATTTATTTTGCAATTGTTATATATTCATATTCTTGGTTACAGTTCTTTAAAAGAAAAAAAGTAGGTCTCTGAAGCATATTCTAAGTGGGTGCTCCAAAGCATTAACTGACGGATGATACTGTTGGTAATACGACCAGATATTAAAGACAGTCGCAGACACATTTACACCGCGATACGCCCCGATAGCCCAAAGCCAAACAGGCACAAAATACATTTTAAAACTGGAGAGAATAAAACTTCCCTGGATGAGAAATAAATACCTAGCACTCTCTCATTAGCTATGGAGTGGCAAATGGGAGTTATCTGCTAGATCAAATCAAATTTCCCAATCATGTAATAGAGACAAACTTATGCCCATACATAGTCATATTTTCTAACTCGACAAAGCAAATAATTATGCTGGAACTGATTGTAGCTTGGTAGGACAACGTAGAGGAAACAAACGCAAGAAAATGGACAAAATACATAGAATAAGTGGAAGAGTGTAGAGAAAAGGGCTGGAAAGAAAGTTGTACACTTATTGAATCAGGGTGTAGAGGATTCGCTGTAAGATCCTTAAATAAATTAATGACAAATTTTGGATTGACAGAAAATAAGAAAAAACAAATCAATCTGAGATATTTCAGAGACTGCCGAAAAAAACAACACAGTGGTTATAGGTAAAGAGAGGAGCACATTGATTAGGAAATTAGGGTTTTTGTTTTTTTTTTTTGGTGGGGGTAATATTTATCATGTGTTGGTCATCCCCCTTTATGCTACTTTTTAGTCATAGTTTGATTTGCTTTAATATTTGTGGGGAGTACACCTCTCTTGATGGTTTGGTCGCCGATAATGTGTTATTGATGATACCCGTCAATTAGTGAGAATGTTGGAATTTTATTTATTGAAAAGCACCTGTGGGGGACCCTCCTCCATTTTTTTGTTGTGTTTTAATGGTTAGTATTGTCTTCTCCTATCCCCAAGTTGTACCTATACCAATATATGCTTCGTTTTAAGTAGCCGTTAAGATTAAGTTTCGTCAAACATGTTTTAAATGAATAATGGTTTTGTTTAGGTTATGTTTCCTTTCTATTAATTTCTTATACTATATTAATTAATGATATTTTGTGTGTGTGTGTGTGTGTGTGTGTGTGTGTGTGTGTGTGTTTTGCAAGTTAAATACGGACAAGATTTACCAAACAAAATTGGGAAAATTCCCTTTCTTGAACTGAGAAAAACAAACTTACCACAGCCAATCTATTATTATCCTGGTAATGAGGTATTTGCCTCATACCCCACTTGTATGGGCTGGGCACAAGGCCTCGTTTTAACGTGGGCCCACCCACAAACCGAAGCTAATGGGTGGGAAAGAACAAAAATTGCGTCGATCCCTTCGGCATTCCCCCTCAAGGGGGCGCCTCAGGCGCTGGGCAATAAAACCCAGCCCTGCCCCAAAGGGGGCAGGTATTGCCTGGGGGGATAGCCCCCTGGGATCGACGCTATTAATTGACCACACCGGTCCAGTGGCCGAAGCACACTGGACCCCCGTCCCGAAGGACGGGATGGAGGTGGAATGATATTGGTGCTAAACCTTACAAAACTTAAATAAAGATAGCGGTAAAATAGAACTCAAACGCCATTGGCTGAGATGTGGTGTCATATGACCAAACGTATAAATCTATGGAAGCACTAAATGTATAAACCGACGGAATCACTGATCAAAGTATCAAAATGGAGGTGAAATTTGTAAAAGCCTGTTGCCGGGAGGGAGGGAGAGAGGGATTGGGGGAGGGAGAGAGGGGGATAGAGGGGGGAAGAATCGGAATTAAATCAGCGCTAATAAGATCACCTATGAGAGAAAATACGATGTTGAAAGACCCGAAATTGTCAATGAACCCAATAAACTGACATCGCTGACAACCGTACTTTTCATCGAAAAGATATATATATATATATATATATATATATATATATATAGATAGATAGATAGATAGATAGATAGATAGATAAAATCAAAAATGAAATATTATGATGTTAATTTTCCGTAATTATAGTTTCATGCATATTGTGCAATCTTCAGACGTTATATAAACACTGAACAAAGTAGTTTTTTAATATTTAAATATCTAACCATCTGAAGATTACATAATAAGCATGAAACTATAGTTACGGAAAATTAACACCATAATATTTCATTTGCTATTTTAGCATTGAGTACCTTTAGATGCTAAATCTTTTCATATTCATTCTACATTTATATATATATATATATAATATATATATATATATATATATATATATATATATGTGTGTGTGTGTGTGTGTGTGTGTGTGAGAGGGAGAGAGAGCACTGCGACCTCAAAGACAACAGTAAATGACAAAGTCTTTGTCAGATGATAACCTTGGAGTCATGTTTCGGGACAGAAATATCATTACCACTAACCCAGAGCGCCACAGCAATAAATTACGACACCTCAAAGTTTTCTTTGTTATGCGTCACGGAGTGTGGATTCCAGATCCATGCAACTCTTGATATATTTCAGTTTTTCTGTTGATGACCAGTCGAGTTTAGTCAGATATACAGAGGTCGAATTAGCAATAAAATCCCGGCACACAAATTCAACGGGTAATATATCGATATTCCAGCCATTTTGTATGCATGACTCTTACAGGTCTTAGTACTAATTCCTGATCGTGAATGGTTGCTCGTAGTGATACTACTGTCACCTCTGTTGGCTGAAGTGGTTCGGTCGCTGAAAGGCATAAATACCAAGGCGGTTTCTCTGGAGTCTTTCAGTCAGCACAGGCCGCTAAACAAAATAACAGTGTGATCCGATGTGATCCATGCATGGTCTTCGGTTGGTGCGTGGCTTCTCACATTAAAAAAAATACCTTGTGTCCCATCCTAAACTTGTGGGAAGTCTTGGTAAATACCAAGAAATGACAAGAGAGTACCAGTGTGACGACACTGCCAACAATGTCGGACGATATGCAGCCCCGCCCAACGGGTGGGGATTGCTATAATTAACGGTGTCGATCCCAAGGGGCCATTCCCCAGGCAACACCTCGATTTAAAGGGACAGGGCTGGGTTTATTGCTCAGTGCCTGAGGCGCCCCCTTGAGGGGGAATGCCGACGGGATCGATGCAATTTTTCCACCTGCCACCCATGAGTCGCATCTTGTGGGTGGTCCCACGTAAATAGGGCCTTTGTGCCTGACCTTGTACAAGTGGAGTACGAGCAAGATACCATGAAGACCTGAAAGATTTCTGTTTTCTTTTAAACTCCTTATATTGTTTTCTATACGAAATCTTATTGGAAGCTTCACAACACCTCTTTATTGTTTCAGAAATTATCTGCATCCAGGGTCGAGGTCAAAGTTTAGATACCGGACATGTTCTCCGAAAGAGAGGGGTCCGTTAATGAAAAATGGTGATATTGTGAAAAGTACCTAATACCTATTACTTAAGCATAACATTTATTATCTAGACTAGAAAATTTTTAAAAAACACCCTCAGGGCGATGTAAAAATAATTTTTTGAAAGATATTGCTTGAGGGGGTGGAAGTTAAACATTCAATGTCAGAGAGTTTGTACCCTAAGTAAGTAAAATCAAATTCATTAAAGGAGTAAAAAATAAAACAATTTGAAATGTAAATTTTAAATATGTATTGAAATAAAACAAACTATATATAGATAGATAATACCAGTCATGTATTTATTAAAACTTGTTTTAAAAAAAAACAATAAGGACCGTCTAATATTGCATGCTCAAATTTTGAGTGTATTTATTCTATGTTATGACAATTTTGGGTAATTTGACGTAGACAGTGACGTAGGTTTTGTTACAGACAAATAAAGATCGAATCTCCATTATTAATAGATGTAGATATGATATAAATAAATAATTTATTTATCTAGATGATAAATTAAAATGATTTATAATAAACTATTTAATTTTTTTAAATGTATGTCACAATGTCATTTGGATGTGGAGTGGTGTAAAGTAGAGTGGTATATTGTCTGTATGAGCCGGAAAGCGAGGGAGTCTATCCTCTTTTCACTAGTGATTTTCGCCTTGTTGGTGGGGCTTAAGATATGTCGAACATATCCCCTACAGATGCGTAAGATCCCCTGTCCCCAAAAGGGGGTGTATCCTGGTTATGACGCTAAACTCCTGGTGGTGAGGCTTAACTTCTGGGGTTCTGGGAAATGTGGAGTACGCATCTGTTGTCCATACTCCATGATTCATTTTGACCCGGAGTGATAGTACCTGCCAGGGTCCCATCTTTAGCTCAAATATATTTTTCGGTAATTATTTATATTGGATAGGAATACGTGAAACCATATAACTGTGCAAATTATTTGTATAAAAAAGGAATAATTGATAGTATGTAACTTATTATGTATGTATTATGTAACTTAGTATGTAACTTATTATTATGAGGTGCGTGGTGTAATGTTTAGAGTCAAGAAATGGACTCGTCGATGCGAGTTCAAAACTTGGACGAGGCTGTTTGCATTTCAGATAGTGCTAAATACCCTTGGGAAAGATATGAATCCAACAATTCATCTTCCAGCTATCGGTAAATAGTTGTGCTGACTAGGCTCTTTAACGTTGGTTAGGCAACCAGTCTAAGAGAAGGAAAACTCTGAATTCAAATTTGTTAAACTCTGCTTAAGAAATTGACCTTGGGTCACATCCTGTCCGTGGGGAGGGGTTTGTAAATACACACATACACACACACACACACACACACACACACACATACACACACATATTAATGATTGCAATAGAACGTTGAAAATATAAATGGTTACAATCATAATCAATCATTTAGAAATGTATCAAATTTCAGCATTAAGTAACCCATAAGGAGTCGATGTGCCATTAAATAAACCAAACGAAACCCCATGCAAAGGATAGAACCCATGTGGATGAGCAGTTCATGACTTGGAATACTCCACTTCTCCTCCGATCAATCGGCTGGCCATGTCAAGCCCTAGCACCTATATGATTTTCCCAACCCTATTGCCCTTATGGCAAGCCCCAAACCCTTTTTATCATATGAGTGCTAGAAGGCGGTGACTGGAGGTCTGCATGTCCTGGGAATGGCGTTAAACTCTACCTGATGGTGAGGTTCCAGTTTTGGAGGTTTGGGGAATGTGGAGCACCCCTTCGTCACCATTGCTCCCTGGTCCACTCTGACCCGGAGTGGTAGTACCTGTTAGGGTCCCATCTATGGGTTAAATAAATGAGTTGATAAACAAAATTGTATTATGCATTAAGAATGAATTTATTTCACAACTTTGTCGGCATTAAATGACCCACTGAGGTTAATATGCTGTAAAACAAACCAAACCAAACCACACGCAAAGCAATTTAGTGGAGTGTTTTTTGTTTATTATAATGGAAGCGCTTCATCAGATAAAGATTTTTAAAATATTTAGTTTTAGGGAAAATATTGGGAAATGTTACAAATGTCTCAGAATTTGTAATATTTTTCTTTGGCGTAATAAATTTGGAAACTTAAATGTTTTTAGTGAACTTATTACCAGAAGTGTTAGACAGGCTTATCTCCCTTTAAAACGTTCAAATCTGTCGGCCACAAAAGATGGCTAAATAATTTTGACGTATTAATTTAGATAAAATCACAAAAAAGTGTTCAGACACTTTTCCCACGCAAGTTTTTTGGTTTGATAATTAATTATTTAAGTTTTAATTCACTAAATTACGCACAAAAACTGCATAGTTCCGAATGAAAAGATTAGCCAATGAAATTAGTGATTTTATCAGCCATTAATAATCAACCAATTAGAATCACGTTTACGAAATAAACAAACAAAATGGCGACCTTTATTGCAGACGACACATTAAATGTAAATATAAAATAAAAAATATAGTTTTATGTGTAAGTTCACTTCGAAAAAGTTCAAAATTGTATCATTTTCAGTGAAACCATGAACTCACTTTTTAGAATATGTCGATAAATGGTAGAATTTGTATGCTCCACAAATATTAATTGCGAAAAATGATCTCCAAA
>CM042169.1:56518552-56560314 GCA_023376005.1 Doryteuthis pealeii
CAACTCATCGGATGGGTAGTGTTTTTGCTAGCAGAAACTTGCTCTATCCAATGATGTTATTTGTGCCCCCTGTATCTGTTGTAGTTTTATGAGGCATTATTTTGCGAGACAAACTCCCTTTTATAAAATCCTGTTCCGGTTACTTTTGAGTATACTTTTTCCTACTTCGTGATTGGGATTAACTTACTTTTCATTTTTTACTGGGATTTTTACCACGCGACAGATAGAATACCATGGTAAGAAATCGTGTTCAGACCCAGTGAGGAGAACGAAGTAGGTCTCATTCCGTCTTGGATATATATATTATTATATATATACTATATATATATATATATATATCACAGGCGGACATGATATATACTCAATAAGGAGTGAAGGATTCGAATAGATCCGACAAAATGGGTTGAGGATGTTAGAGGAAAATGTGGATATAACAACACAAACGACCTAAATTCAATTGAATTTAGGTCGTTTGTGTGCTTCCTCCACATTTTCCTCTACACTCACCACCACACAAACACACACACACACACACACACACACACACACCACACACACCATATATATATATAGATATATATATAATATAACAATTCTAATCACTGTTATTGAGGACTATTCATACCGCACAAACTTGGTCACCAGTAACTTACCAAGTGACCTAGTGATAACCGTATAGTATTACAAATATAATATAGTATATATATATATATTGTGTGTGTGTGTGTGTGTGTGTGTTGTGTGTGTGTGTTATTAATGAAGACCCCACCGCCTGTCGAAAGTGGGAATTTACCATTGCCCGAGCATGTACAAACTACTGAAGGAATTGTATATTTTACGGCAACATGCCTGGTGGGCGAAGTTTTCCATTGAGTAAACTGACCGCTTAATGGGAAAGGACCACCTTCATGTATTGTATTTATCCAAGCCCTCTAGCCACGATTAAATGTGGCATAAGGTCAAGTTTTCAGCGGAAAGTACTGCTGTGTGGTTTTGCTCAGGTCTATAGAACATCCGCCCGGAAACTACCAAGGTTCCGGGTTCGATACCGACCTCACCACTCTGTGCATGGAAGTCGCACAGATGGATCTGTGCGGTAAGTGGGAGCTGGTGGTAAGTGTATCACACCAACCTCAGACACAAAACAATCTCCTTGGTATAACGCTAGTGAAAAGGGATATACTCCTCCTTGTTCCGGCTGATATCGACAATAAGCCACTCCACCGACTTTACTTACTGCTCTAGCTGGTTTCAAATTTAGTTTTTCCTTCTCTTAGATCGGTTTTTCTGCCTTACCAAAGACTAAAGCAGTCCAGCCTTTCCTACTATTTTACCCATAGCTAGAGGGAGAAGAGTGCGTTCCAATCGATACGATATTTGTCAAACATATCCTATTTGGCCCATAGATGGGGACCCTAATAGGTACTACTACCTCCTAGTCAGGAGTTGACCCTGAGGAATAATAGCAATTGGAAAAGGGTACCCCACTCTACCCAGAATCTTCCAGAACTGCGAGCCTCACCCATTCAGATTGTAGTTTAGTGTCATACCACAGGGCACTTCTTATTTGTGGGGAGGGCTTGCTTCTTTGGCTTGGGGTACATATTCTAAGTCCCACCGGACAGGTCTTGTTTGAGAAGACTGTAGTTGAGTGGGCACTTAGGGACGTTAAACCTAACCACTCTCCTATAATTACGTAAGAAATTTACATTCAGAAAAATATTATTGGTTAATAAAAACTAAGCTGATTAAACAAACAAACAAACAAAAAAACTACAAGGTTCCGGTGTTCGATACCGCGACCTTAGACTAATCCTAACCATTCTCCTTATATTTACGTAAGAAATTACATTTCAGAAAAAATATATTGGTTAATAAAAACTAAGTGATAAAACAAACAAACAAACAAACAAACAAAAACAAAGGGTAAAAACAAAGAAAAACCAAAATAGAATAATCAAAACAACTTTTTTTCTATTTGTGGGGTGAGCGGTTCTAGACGTAGTACACATATATAGCTATCTGCCTGTGTCGCCCAACCTCCTATAACTTTGTATGCGCCCAGTAGCAATCTCGTGATAGCCGTCATCTATGCACCAGGCGTTATCTGGCGCGCCGAACAGATCGTATACACAGAACTCTCATACTAATTGTGGACAAATATGTAATTCACGACGAGAAGTAGCATTGACGCATGCGCAAATTGGAATTACTATTATTTTCACCAGCCGGTCAGAACGTAACCAACGTGTTTACATCAATGCGGATATTAAATGATTGGAATTTTAGCGGGCAACAGCAACGGTAAGATAACAATTTTCGTTTCCTTTTAAAAAACAAACTTATTAGATTTTATTCTAGTTACTTAGAGCAATAAAACTGTTCACTAAACTTACACTGTTGATATTACTCGGAACACGTTATTTTTAAAAAAAAACTTATTTTATCAACTTGTTGACAGACATGTTATTAGGGCTGGTTGTATGGGAATGGAAAATGAAAAGAATATACAGCATTTTTATGCTTAAAATGTAAATAATGCAAGTTTTGTTATTACAAATCAGATAGAGAATACTACTACTAAGAGAAATTCCGTAACCTTACGAGTTTTCGAGCTCGAACTGTTCATTCGACTGGTTTTGCTTGCTTTATGTTGTGAGCTAGGAATTTGAGGCACGAGCCAATCTTCAGGTACATTAAGCTATTGATCACAGACCCCCAAAATCCTATACATTTTTTTAATTTTGTCGGCTACGTCATCTGGCTCAAATATGAGTAGTAAATGGAATTAATAGACGTTTTTCCCAGCGTAAATTGTTGTTAACTGCGAAAACACAGATGCATTAATTTATATATATTATTTATTAAATTTTAAATTATATAATTAATATTATATTATATATTTATTATTAATGTATACTAATAATTTATATATACTGTGTGTGAGATGTGATATCTGTGTGTAATATATATATGATTATATATATATATAATAGTGTGTGAGTGATGTGTCATATATATTATATTATATTATATCATATATATATATATATATATATATATATATATATTTGAGGGAAAACTGAGCTTAAAGAAAAGAAATGTAGATGGCATAAATGAATTTAATCTATATCACATTAATCGATATCAACTTACACATGTGTTCGTCAGTTTATGTGTGTGAACATATTTCTGAGACATTAGAAGAATCCGGACCTTTCATCAGTTGTGCGAAATATTTTCAACACATAAAACTGACCGAAAAACACAATGTGTAAGTTCCGTTATGTGATATCAATTAAATTCATTTTATTCATCTACATTCTTTTCTTTACTCATTTTCCTTTCAATATATATATATATATATATATATATATATATATATTTATATATATATACAGACACCACACTCACAACATTATATATATTATATATGTATATATATATATATATATATATTATTATATACACCACACACAGACACACACTCACACACAGTATATATATTACTATATATATATATATATATATATATATATATATATATGTGTGTTGTGTGTGTGTGTGTATGTGTGTGTGTGTATTGTATATTATATATGTCTGTGTTGTATAATATATAAATTAAAATTAGATAATTGTGCTTATTGCTCTGTTTTTTTTTAAATCACTCATTATGCCCACTCTACGTTTTGCTGGGTGAATTCAAAAAATACAGCAATTAGCAAATATCTCAAAATTTTAATATGGTTGAAAAAAAAAATATAAAGACTGAAGATAAACAATTAAAATATTTTACCTTTTTGTTGAGAAAAAGGGAGTTTGGGAGTTTTGTTCCTCAGGGTTGCAACATAATTAGGTTTTTTTTTTTCTAATTTTGATTTACAGTTTATGTACTTTCCTTAACCGAAAATCAAACACAATATAATTGAAATTATAAATCTTTCAAAATTATTAAACTAGAGATGAACTACTAAACAAATAGAATAAACAAAACTATAGTGAGTTCGTATCAAAAACACCATATGCACATTCAGCTCATCAAAAATTATTACCCATAAAAAATACTTTAAAAATTTTAAACTTATCTTTTTTCGAAGCATGAACTTTTTCTTCCTCGATTAAGGGTTCGAACCAAAAACTGTGATAATCACTTGTTTCGAGTTGTGAGATCATTCGCAATTAATATTTTGTGGAGCATAACAAATTCTACCATTTATCGACTATTCTAAAAAAAGTGAGTTCATGGTTTTTCACTGAAAATGATACAATTTGACTTTTCGAAGTAGAACTAATCATAAAACTATTATTTTTTATTTAATTACATTAATGTGTTCGTCTGCAATAAGGTCGCATTTAATCGTAAACGTGATTCAAGGTTGATAAACGATAAATCACCTAATTTCATTGGCTAATTCTTTTCATTTCGAACTATGCAGTTTTTGTGCTAGAATGTGTGAATTTAAACTTAATTATTAATATCAAACCAAAAAAAACTTGCGTTGCGGAAAAGGTGTCTGAAAACACTTTTTTGGGTGATTTTATCTAAATTAATACGTTCAAAATTATTTAGCCATCTTTTGTGGCCGACAGAGATTTGAACGTTTTTTAAAGGGAAGATAAGCCTTGTCTAACCACTTCTGCGTTAATAAGTTCACTTAAAACATTAATGAGTTTTCCAAATTTATTACGCTAAGAAAAATATTACAAATTCTTGAGACATTTTGAACATTTTCCCCAAATATTTTCCCTATATAACTAAATATTTTTAAAAAATCTTATCTGATTGAAGCGCTTCCATTATAATAAACCAAAAACACCCCACAAAGCGCGGGGGTTTGTTTTACAGCTATTAACCTCCAGTGCAAACCGACATAAAAAAATTTCATCTTATGCATTAATACAATTTGTTATCAACTCATTTATTTAACCCATAGATGGGAACCCTACAGTACTACCACTCCGGTCAGGACCAGGAGCAAGTGTGACTGAATGTGTGCTCCACATTCCCCAAACCTCCAAAACGAAACCTACCATCAGGTTATTAACGGCCATTCCCAGGGACATGCAGACCTCCACACCCCACCACTCAATGATAAAAAGGGTGCTCCAAACATAGGGTGGGAAATCATATAGTGCTAGGGCTTGACACCACGATTGATCGAGGAAAGAACCATAGTCATTGAACTGCCTCATTCCACATGGTTCTTCCTTGCATGGGGTTTTCGTTTTGTTATTAATGCACATCGGATTCCTTATGGGTTTACTTAATGCTGGAAATGATACATTTCAAATGATAGAACCATTTATATTTCAACGTTTCTATTGCAATCATTAATATGTGGTGTATGTGTGTTGTTGTGTGTGGTGGTGTGTGTGTTGTGTGTATTTACAAACCCCCTCCCACGGACCAGGATGTGACCAAGGTCAATTTCTTAAGCAGAGTTTAAACAAAATTTGAACATGTTGACCTTCCTAGCGCCAACCATACAAAGAGCCTAGTCAGCACAACTAACGATAGCAAAGAGAATGGGATTCATATCCCAAGGGGTATTTAGCCTATCTGAAATGCAAAACAGCCTCGTCCAAGTTTAACTTGGCATCGACGAGGTCCATTTCTTGGACTCTAAAATTACACCACGCACCTCATAATAAATAAGTACATACTAAGTTACATAATACATACATAATAAAGTTACATTACTATCAATTATTCCTTTTTATACAAATAATTTGCACAGTTATATTGGTTTCACGTATTCCCTATCCAATATATATAATTTACCGAAAAATATATTTGAGCTAAAAGATGGGACCCTGGCAGGTACTATCACTCCGGTCAAAATGAATCATGGAGTTATGCGACTAACAACACTCCACATTTCCTCAAACCCCAGAAGAAGCCACCCAGTGAGTTTAGCTGCATAACCGATACACCCCCTTTTTGGGACAGGGATCTTACGCATCTGTAGGGATTATGTTCGACATATCTTAAGGCCCCACAACAAAGCGCGAAAATCACTAGTGAAAAGAGATAGACTCCCTCGGCTTCCGGCTCATACAGACAATATACCACTCTACTTTTACACCACTCCACATCCAAATGACATTGTGACATACATTTAAAAAAAATTAAATAGTTTATTATAAATCATTTTATATTTATCATCTAGATAAATTAAATTATTTATTTATATCATATCTTACATCTATTAAATAATGGAGATTCGATCTTTATTTGTCTGCTTAACAAAACCTACGGTCCACTTGTCTACGGTCAAATTACCCAAAATTGTCATAACAAGAATAAATACACTCAAAAATTTGAGCATGCAATAATCTGGCCTTATTGTTTTTTTATTAAAACAAGTTTAATTAAATACATGACTGTATTATCTACAATAGTTGTTTTATTTCAATACATATAAAATTTACATTTCAAATTGTTTATTTTTACTCCTTTAAATGAATTTGATTACTTACTTTAGCGGTTACAAACCTCTCACAAAGAACTCCACCCCTTCAGCAATATCTCAAAAAAAAACACCCCTGAGGGTGTTTTTAAAATTTTCTAGTTCTAGAGATAATAAATGTTATGCTTAAGTAAAGAAGCTACTTTTTCACAATATCACCATTTTTTCATTAACGGACCTTCTTCTTTCGGAGAATTGCTGTGTATCTAACTTTGACCTCGGACCCTGATTGCAGATAATTTCTTGAAACAATAAAGAGGTGTTGTGAAGGCCCAATAAGATTTTCGTATAGAAACAATAGAAGGAGTTTTAAAAGAAAAACAGAAACCAGCTTCATGGTATTCTTGCTCGTACTCACTTGTACAAGGGTCAGGCACAAAGGGGCCCTATTACGTGGGACCTATCTCGCACAATAGCTACTCATGGGGTGGCAGGTGGAAAAAATTGCATTCGATCCCGTCGGCATTTTCCCCCTCAAGGGGCGCACTCAGGTACAGCAATAATAAACCCACTCTTCCCTTAAATCGAGGTGTTGGCCTGGGGATGGCCCCTTGGATCGACACCGTTTAATTATAGCAATCCCACCCGTTGGGCGGGCTGCATATCGTCCGACATTGTTGGCAAGTGTCGTCACACTGGTACTTGTCTTCTTGTCATTTCTTTTGTATTTACCAAGACTTCCCACAAGTTTAGGATGGGACACAAGTTATTTTTTTAATGGAGAAGCCTACGCACCAACCGAAGGACCAGCATGGATCACATCGGACACACGAGTAGCGCCAGGCACGAAAACCCGAGAAACGCCTTGGTAACCCCAGCGACCGAACCACTCAAGCCAACTAGAGTGACAGTAGATCACTACGAGCAACCATTCCGATCAGGAATTTAGTTGTACTAAGACCTGTAATACAACAAAATGGCTGAAACAAATTACCCGTTGAATTTGTATACAGATTGTGCCGGGATTTTATTTGCCTAATTCGACCTCTGGTTTATATCTCAAACTCGACTGGGTCATCAACCCAGAAAAAACTGAAATATATCAAGAGTTGCACTGGTAATCCACCACTCCGTGACGCATAACAAAGAAAACTTTGAGGTGTCCGTAATTTATTGCTGTGGGCGCTCTGGGATTAGTGGTAATGGATATTTCTGTCCCGAAACATGACTCCAAGGTTAATCATCTGACAAAGACTTTGTCATTTCTTTCTTTGAGGTCGCAGTCTCCTCCCCCTCACACACACACACACACACACACACAACATATATATATTATATATATATATATATATATATATATAATATATATATAATGTAGAATGAATATGAAAAGATTTAGCATCTAAAGGTACTCAATGCCAATAGCAAATGAAATATTATGGTGTTAATTTTCCGTAACTATAGTTTCATGCTTATTATTGTAAATCTTCAGATGGTTAGATATTTAAATATTAAAAAACTACTTGTTCAGTGTTTATATAAACGTCTGAAGATTGCACAATATGCATGAAACTATAATTACGGAAAATTAACATCATAATATTTCATTTTTGATTTTATCTATCTATCTATCTATATCATCTATCTATATATATATATATATATATATATATATTCTTTTTCGATGAAAAGTACGGTTTGTCAGCGATGTCAGTTTATTGGTTCATTGACAATTTCGGGTCTTTCAACATCGTATTTTCTCTCATAGGTGATCTTATTAGCGCTGATTTAATTCCGATTCTTCCCCTCTATCCCCCTCTCTCCCCCCCAATCCCTTCTCTCCCTCCCTCCCGGCAACAGGCTTTTACAAATTTCACCTCCATTTTGATACTTTGATCAGTGATTCCGTCGGTTTATACATTTAGTGCTTCCATAGATTTATACGTTTGGTCATATGACACCACATCTCAGCCAATGGCGTTTGAGTTCTATTTTACCGCTATCTTTATTTAAGTTTTGTAAGGTTTAGCACCAATATCATTCCACCTCCATCCCGTCCTTCGGGACGGGGGTCCAGTGTGCTTCGGCCACTGGACCGGTGTGGTCAATTAATAGCGTCGATCCCAGGGGGCTATCCCCCCAGGCAATACCTGCCCCCTTTGGGGCAGGGCTGGGTTTATTGCCCAGCGCCTGAGGCGCCCCCTTGAGGGGGAATGCCGAAGGGATCGACGCAATTTTTGTTCTTTCCCACCCATTAGCTTCGGTTTGTGGGTGGGCCCACGTTAAAACGAGGCCTTGTGCCCAGCCCATACAAGTGGGGTATGAGGCAAATACCTCATTACCAGGATAATAATAGATTGGCTGTGGGTAAGTTTGTTTTTCTCAGTTCAAGAAAGGGAATTTTCCCAATTTTGTTTGGTAAATCTTGTCCGTATTTAACTTGCAAACACACACACACACCACACACACACACACACACACACACACAAAATATCATTAATTAATATAGTATAAGAAATTAATAGAAAGGAAACATAACCTAACAAAAACCATTATTCATTTTAAAACATGTTTGACGAAACTTAATCTTAACGGCTACTTAAAACGAAGCATATATTGGTATAGGTACAACTTGGGGATAGGAGAAGACAATACTAACCATTAAAACACACAAAAAAATGGAGGAGGGTCCCCCACAGGTGCTTTTCAATAAATAAAATTCCAACATTCTCACTAATTGACGGGTATCAATCAATAACACATTATCGGCGACCAAGCCACCATCAAGAGAGGTGTACTCCCCACAAATATTAAAGCAAATCAAACTATGACTAAAAAGTAGCATAAAGGGGGGATGACCAACACATGATAAATATTACCCCCCACAAAAAAAAAAAAAAACAAAAAAAAACCCTAATTTCCTAATCAATGTGCTCCTCTCTTTACCTATAACCACTGTGTTGTTTTTTTCGGCAGTCTCTGAAATATCTCAGATTGATTTGTTTTTCTTATTTTCTGTCAATCCAAAATTTGTCATTAATTTATTTAAGGATCTTACAGCGAATCCTCTACACCCTGATTCAATAAGTGTACAACTTTCTTTCCAGCCCTTTTCTCTACACTCTTCCACTTATTCTATGTATTTTGTCCATTTTCTTGCGTTTTGTTCCTCTACGTTGTCCTACCAAGCTACAATCAGTTCCAGCATAATTATTTGCTTTGTCGAGTTAGAAAATATGACTATGTATGGGCATAAGTTTGTCTCTATTACATGATGGGAAAATTTGATTTGATCTAGCAGATAACTCCATTTGCCACTCCATAGCTAATGAGAGAGTGCTAGGTATTTATTTCTCATCCAGGAAGTTTATTCTCTTCAGTTTTAAAATGTATTTTGTGCCTGTTTGGCTTTGGGCTATCGGGGCGTATCGCGGTGTTAAATGTGTCTGCGACTGTCTTTAATATCTGGTCGTATTACCAACAGTATCATCCGTCAGTTAATGCTTTGGAGCACCCACTTAGAATATGCTTCAGAGACCCTACACCTGCACAAAGTTGGCAACCTGGGGGACTCAATTTTATTCTTGGCATGAAGATTTGTGGATCTAGTTTGTTAAAATTGGTACACCATATGCCTGACCGTTTTATTCTCCACTTTATAATATATTCCTAACTTGCTGGCTTAGCTTGACCATCTTTGACATTCGTCTTTTTTCTTCTACCCCTGTGCGAATTTCTTCTCATATAAGTTGATGTTGCTTCTTCTGTTTTGTCTCTATTCGTAGTCACGTCAAGCCCTAGCACGTCAAGCACCTATATGATTGTTCTAATCCTTTTTATCATATATGTGCTAGAAGGCGGTGGTTGAGGGTCTTAGTGTCCTGGATATGACGTTAAAACTCAATCTGATGGTAAAGTTTCAGTTTCTTTTTTAAAAGTTAAGTACCCACCAAGAATGAATAAAAACAAAATGTATTCGGCATAAAATAACCCAACAATGGTTGACATGCCGTAAAATTTAAGCAACCAACTAACTGTTCCCATCCTTTGATAACGAGTCTTTTTTTTTTGTTTTTGTTCTCTGCTACTTTTAGTTCTTTTGTGGCACTCCATTTTCTGTGTGATCGGACCTCAATACCCGCTTCATTTTCATTGCTTTTCTGTTCAGGTTCTTGCGACGATATATTATTCTACTATACCGCTGAATGGATGTTCCAACGCATTGGAATTTTTGTATAGAGTAGTACTATTAAACCTTAAAAGTCCAAACCATCTTCTCCGATATTCACGGATATTCCTCTCCGTGAATTCTACTATTGAAATTGAAAATTCCTAGATTTTCAGTGGTCACATGACTCTCGACAGAATTGCATGTTCGTATATCCACGCTTTAAAACGACCGAATAATCCTGATTTATCCACCTTGTTTAACCATGGTTGGAGATCCAGAATCGTTTCTTGGATTGCTGTTGTGCCCTTTAGCGTACAATCCTGATTTCTGCATTAACTTTAGGATAGTCTCCTTGGATGATGTAAAACGTGTCTTTTTTCGATTCCCTACTTTGCTTCTTTAGGAAGTTAATGACCATAACTTCGCTGGATTGAACCTCATCCTCATTTATAAAATTCAAATTCTTTTAACAGCCACTTTCCTTCAATTACAGAAGAAGCCGTAATTATCATGTCGTCTATATAAACTCTGTTGAGTGGCTGTCTCACTCTTGTTTTTTTTTGTCAATATGCTTCTGCATTCTTTCTCAGCAGTGAAGAATGATTAAAGTTCCAATTACCGTCGAACTGGAAAGATAAGGCAACAAACGGTTGTAACTCAAATACAAACCCGAATGCTACAAAGTCCACTGCAAAATGACAAAGTATATATAAGACTCCACAATGTCATTCAAATCAAGCAGTCAAGCAGCCAATCAGAACCCAAGGAATGGAATCAGCCAAATCACCTAGATTCATGGATGGATCATTCTTGATTCCTATTTATACCAGCTGTCTTGGACACTGCTTGAGTGGTACTTAGTTAGCTGCTGTTATTAAAACCAACAGTAGACTAACTGACTTCAATAAAGGGTTTATTTATTTTGCAATTGTTATATATTCATATTCTTGGTTACAGTTCTTTAAAAAGAAAACAATCCAATATTTTTTATAAATTTTGCAGTAGACTTTGTAGCATTCGGGTTTGTATTTGAGTTACAACCGTTTGTTGCCTTGTCTTCCCAGTTCGACGGTAATTAGAACTTTAATTATTCTTCAAGCAGATTTAATTATCATATTCATTGCTAACGCGAAAAGGATGGCTGACATAGTGCAACCTGTGATAATAACCCTTTTTCAACGTATGTAAATTCGACATGCTGATTCCTGTCCCGATTCTTGCCTTTAAATTATTATAGTTGTTCATGATTAAGTTCAAATTTTGTGCCACCTCGAGTTTTGTTATGAAATTAAGTATAGCATTAATTATATTTTTTCTTAAATAAACGAATCAAATCTAATTCTAAATATCTTTGGTCAGTCTGTTAGATTAAACTAAAATTAAGGTATCTTCCTCTACTAAGAAGGCTCTTTTAGAATGACCCTCCCCCCACCACTATGACTAGTAACTCCGATTGACCCTTTTTACGGTTCCAGATTGTCCAGCAATCATTAATTTCTTTTTCCTTTCAGTCTCAGAAAAAATAAACACGTTCTCAGCTCGTTCTGTGCATTTTTCCTCTCTTTGATTTGTGTCTTGTTTTATTCCAATTCTAAAATATGAACCGACCTTCTGCATCTAACATGAAAGAATTATTTATCCCCTTTCCCCTTCCTTAGCTCCGCCCTGTCGGCTGAGGCGTTAGAATACACCGACTGCACCTCTGCAGAGGGGTAAGACTCCCTCAATGGGGCCACCTGTTGGCCGTGGGTGGCGACCCGTGATGCTTAAGGATAGAGCCCAGGTAGATGAGCAGTTCATGACATGCAATACTCCACTTTGGCCCTATCTTGGGCTAGACGGGCGGTCGGAGAGGCCCCCTCCAATCAATCGGCTAGTCATGCCAAGCCCTAGCACTTATATGATTTTCCCAACCCTATTGCCCTTATGGCAAGCCCCAACCCCTTTTTATCATATGGGTGCTAGAAGGTGGTGACTGAGGGTCTACATGTCCTGGGAATGACGTTAAACTCTATCTGATGGTGAGGTTCCAGTTTTGGAAGTTTGGGGAATGTGGAGCACCCCATTCATCACCATTGCTCCGTGGTCCACTCTGACCCAGAGTGGTAGTACCTGTTAGGGTCCCATTTATGGGTTAAATAGAAAAAGGTATTTATAAAAAAATTGTATTATCCATTAAGAATTGATTTATTTCAAAACTTTATCGGCATTAAATGACCCACTGAGGTTGATATGCCGTAAAACAAAACAAACCAAACCAAACCTTCCTTAGCTATATCATTGGTAGCGAGGGTAGTGGGAGTGATCACCGGCTAGGCTGTACCCTTTCCCTTTTTTTTCTTGCTTGTACCTAACACCCTTGTCAACATAGTTTGGCCCAGGGCTATTTGTTCCTGCGTTTGCTAGCAGACGGGACATTTTGGTTTGACAACATTCAACTCTGCAAGACACCAAGTCGTGCTTCCTCTATGAAATAAGAGACCCAGTAGGAGAGTGAGTGGGCCGCACGATGCTTGTGGTTAGCTGCGAATTCCACTAAATTTCGCAACTACTCTTCTACCTAACCGGTCTTACCCACTGTACTCGCTACTGGCCCATTCCACGCTTGCGTTGGGACAGCGTTGACTTTTTCCCGTCAAACACAATAAAGTCATTTTGTAGTACATTATTCAAGCTCATTTCTTTCATAAAATTAAAAACAAACAGTATCATTCACTTTTCTATGATTTTTCAATTCGGCAACATTAATCATTCATTCATTTTATTTTTGCTTTTCTTTTAAATTTTACTACAAATCACATAGAGCCTTTATTTTCTTAATTTCATTGCCAGATTATCAACATTATTTATGACATATATTCTTATTTCTAGATAAAGTCGTCGGGGTGGTCTATTGTCGGTATCAACCAGACAGCGATGGAGTCCATCCCATTTTCACTAGCGCTAGACCAAGGAAATTGTTTTGAATCTGAGAAGGTGCGCCATACCTACCACCAGTTCCTCATATCTCTGAGTTAGCGAGGGCCAGTATCGAACCAGGAACCTTGTGGGTCTCAAGCGGGTGATACGATAAATCATGCCAATAAGAAATTCTTCATTATTTTGTTAGTCTCGGTCGATAGAACAACCGCCAAGGAATCGCAAGGTTCCGGGTTCGATATAGGTCCCCGCCAACTTAGTGCATGAGTAACACAATTTAGTGAATCTGATACGTGCAGTAAAGTGGGGAGCTGACAATATATATAGTGAACCAGCCCAGCAAAAAATCTCTCTGGTCTAGCGCTAGTGAAAAGGGGATAGACTCACTCACTATCCGGGTGATACAGATAATAGGCCACTTCGCTAACTTTACTTGCGAAAATAATGTACAACTAATAATTCTGTAGTCTAAGGGAGGTAACTGTAGATGTTTGTTAAAAATTTTGTATCACGTTCAACGGGAGATAACTCCGAGAAAGTTTATTTGATAACAGCTATCTCCAATATGATGTATCTTATGACAAAAAAAAAAAAAAAAAAAAAAAAAAAAAAAAGAGGAAATAGTGTGATAAAATCGTATCAAGACTGAATATTTACCGTTTCAAACTTTTTTCAATAGTCATTTCATTAAAGAAACTTGTGATATTTAGACACCAACACAGCTGTCTAGACGAATAGAGAGAATTTGAAAAAAAAAAAAAAAAAAAAGAAAAAAAAAAAAATGAAGCTTTACTCGATATTTTTTTGAAGTGGGTAAAACAAGTTTGTGAAAGTGCCACATTCTTGGTTCTGTGTAAATTTTTCTTTTCTAAATATAAATTTAATTTTAAGAGAAAGATTTGAGGATATGAAGAGCATTAAAAAAAAACATGACTGCAGTTTCACATCATATTAAAAGAGAATTTTTAGAGGTGCTTTGACCAATGGTAAACTTACAGGAATGAGTGTGTTGAATGCCAAGTGAAATATTTTGAATAGAATTAAGGTCATTCTTTTTTTCATTTGTCTTAGTAAATACAGCTTTAGTCTTGATAAGTTTTTTTAGACACACAATCTGAATGTTGTCGATTAAAATAATTTCTGATTTTGTAAAGTCTCCGATAATCTTTTTAATTTTGAAAATCAAATTAATCTTTGTAAGTGTTGAGCACTAGCCTAGCTTACCTATCATAAAGAGTGAATTCACTGGTTCAGGACTATTTATACACTGCTGTTTTAGGACATCGGAGTGATTGCTCAGCCTGCACTAGAGTGCTTCGGCCTTTGGAGCGGTTAAGTAAAATTAATAGCGTTGATTCCAGGGGCTATCCCCCCCAGGCAATACCCGCCCCTTGATTTAAAGGGGAAGGGCTGGGTTTATTGCCCATCACCTGGGGCTCCCCCTTGTGGGTGATGCTGACGTGTTCAACGCATTTTTTTGTGACTACCACCCATGAGCTTCGGCTTGTGGGTGGACCCACATAAAAATGTCCCTGTGTCACGCCCTCATAAGTGGGATGAGAGGCAAATACCCTGAGATTACGGAACCATTACGCTAACCGTCTATCTCGATGTTTTAGCACTCTGTTGCGAATTACTATATATCTGGCACAAACTGTAGTTGAATGTATTGAATACTGTATGATCTAGTATATAAGATACTTTTTGCCTCTTTATAAAATGTTCCAATTTTTTCTGTCTATCTTTCTTCGTCTCAAAGGACATTATTAAAACTGCCTAGAAATATTAAAGATTCAATTCATTGATCCCCAAAAATTGTTTTAATAATTAAATTAAATAATATATACACTTTTTTGTCCAACATGCATAATTTGGAAACAAATAATACCTAATCATATCCGTTTTGATCGTATAGTGTTCTACTAAAAATAATAAAATCTTGGAATCTTTGGGAAGAAAATTAAGTTTTCATTAAAAAGAATTGTGTTTATTTTTTATGATGCTCTATTTTTAAAATCTTAATACATCTATGTAATATATCATATAACATGTGATATATCTATGTAATTTTATTTTTAATTACAAAGGTTTTGTAATTTTATTTTTATTTTTTTATATCAATGAGTTTGGTAATAAATAATAGCTAATAATATCCATTTTGATTTTCTACTAAAAATGATAAAATCTGGATATATTTGGTTTAAAAGAAAATTACCTTTTCATTAAAAAAATTAGGGTGTACTCATCTATGTATAAAATGTATAAAACATTAATTTCTCTGATAATTCATGAAATTCCAATGATTAGTTTTTGGATAGGATGGAAAAGTGTCACCTTTTTAATAATTTGAAATGCAGTCTAGAAGAAAAAAATGAATTTTAAAAAATGTTTAAAAAAATTGAGTACCCAACAAGAATGAATAAAGCAATGTTTTTGGCATAAAATAACCCAACAAGGATTGATATGTTATAAAATCCAACAAACCAAACCAAACTAACAGAATTTCAATGCTGTAGAGTTTGATAATAAATAAAACCTAATAATATCTATTTTTATTGTATAGTGTTCCATGAGAAATAATAAAATCTTGGTATCTTTAGTTGAGAAGAAAATTAACTTTTCATTAAAAAGAATTGTGTTTATTTTTTATGATGCTCTCTTTTTTTTTTTATCTTAATGTAATATATTATATAATATGTGATATATCTATGTAATTTTATTTTTAATTACAAAGGTTTTGTAATTTTATTTTTAGTTTATATCAATGAGTTTGGTAATAAATAATAGCTAATAATATCCATTTTGATTTTCTACTAAGATTAATAAAATCCGCATATCTTTGGTTTAGAAGAAAACTATCATTAAAAATATCTATGTGTGGTACTTGACTTTGTTTTTCCCATAACACTTAATGTTTATTTATCATTGATTCTCTATATAAACAAACATCAAATAAGAATAAAGTCAACTCCAATTTTGGGACCATTAATTGCTTTCGACATTATGATAAATAATATAATTCTTCTTAAAAAGTATCAAGGCAAAAGAACCAAATACTCCGAGTGACCTGGGTAAAGTCGAGTTCTGGAGCTCTGAGGAGTGTGAATATAATGTGAACAGAAATTTATTGGGTCGGACAGCCGGATCAAAATCATTTTAACCCTTCAAACTTTGTTGTAATGTGAATGAAAAAGACATTCTCTCAACTGCCAAAATTCCCTGACCAAGTCCTTCCACCTGCAACAACTTTTCCAGCATTCCCTCACCAAAGCTCACTCGCAGATTGTTCGTCGCACATCTGTGTTTTCGTTACCAAGATCAAAACGCAATTGTCTCGGTGTGGGAAGGCAGGCCTTAAATAATGATTAACTGTTCTGACCAAGATCCTACATCCGGGCCAATCACGTCCAGCGCTACCATCGCAGTGTATGAATTTGCCTACGTGCCAACGAGGTAGTCTGACTGAGCCACGACTCACGATCAGGAGGATGCTAGTTCAAGTTCAATCTCTGTAGGCGCTACACTTCCCCCGATCTCATTTTGCACGTCAGACATGTTCGTGCTCGCTTTGAGCTACCACGTACGCAATTTCTCTCGTCACAGTGAAGTATTGCATTCCTCCCAGGTCCACTGAGTGGTAGTGCCTATTGCGGTTAAATCTGTCTCAAATAGATCTGTTTGAGATAATGATTAAAAGGATTTTGAACTTTATTAATACGTTGACTTTTAAAACATTCATATTGCTACTAAGAATCAAGTGCTTATCCATTTTAAATGAATTTGAACTTTATTGATACACGGGGTCATAAAACATTCACATCACAACACATTTTGAAGGGTTAAAATGATTCTGGACTTTATTGTCTCTTAAAATATTGATATTTCTACTAAGTAAGAATAGTTTACTTGTTAAAAATGACCGTGGATTTTATTAGTACATTGGGACTTAAAACATTGATATTGCAACTTAATATTAAGTGAAAAATTAATGTGAGTATATATTTTTTGTACCGTACAATAATTGTTAAATTGAGTTCCCTGTAAAATAACTTAGCAAGGATTTAAATTCTATAGAAATAAACACCAAATGTTACATAATTCCTACACTAGAAAATGGCATTATATCAATGATTAATTGCCAACGATCTTAATTATTTAACACTAGTACAAAATAAAAAAAACACCCTCCGGGCGATGTAGAAATAGATTTTTGAAACATATTGCCTGAGGGGTGGGAGTAAAAAATTCAATGTCAGTGAGTTTGCACCCTAAGTAAGTAAAATCATCAAATTCATTAAAGGATTAAAAAATAAAACAATTTGAAATGTAAACTTTAAATATGTATTAAAATAAGACAAACTATATATAGATATATAATACCAGTCATGTATTTATTAAAACTTGTTAAAAAAAAAACAAACAATGAGGACTGTCTAATGTTGCATGTTCAAATTGTGAGTGTATTTATTCTATGTTATGACGATTTTGGGTAATGTGACATAAGCAGTGACGTAATTTTTGTTACAGACAAAAACCGGAAGCGAATCTCCATTATCAATAGAGATATTAGAACAACTCCATTTATACAATGATCGTGGTTCCCCAAACAATGTGGGGTGCCTAATAGATGTGACAGAAAAGAATAGTGGATGAGATGGAAAGATTGAAAGACTATCACAGATTTAGAAACCCTTTTAAAACATTCATATGCCAAAAATAAATATGGTTTCAAAATTTCGTTGGGTTAGCTCAGTCGGTAGAGCGTTCGGCTAGAAACCACAAGGTTCATAGTTCGATACCGGTCCTCGCCAACTCAGCGTATGAGTAGCACAGGGATCTGTGCGGTAAAGTAAGGAGCTAACCGTAGGTGTGGCGCTCCACCCCAGACGCTAAAAAAATCTCCTTGGTCTAGCGCTAGTGAAAAGGGGATAGACTCCCTCGCTGATTGGCTGATACCGACTTCCGGCCGCCCCGACGACTTTACTTTTTTTTACTTGTAATTGCACACGTGAGTCCCAGTATAAATAGTTAGATTATTTTCTATAAGTCTAGCATAAACAAAGGGAAACCACTCTTGACTGATAAATTATTTATTTTCCCATTAAACTAACCCTAAACCCGTCTTCTTTTTTTCTAGTAGATCAATAAATAAATGAATAATATATCAGTCAAGAGTGGTTCCCCTTTGATCATGTTAGTTTTTAGGAAATAACCAATAGTTATAAAATAATATATATTATATATATATATATATATATATTATATATAATATATATATATATAGTAAGCCTAATGAGTCAGAGAATATCTACCTAGGTTTATCCTAACGGATCATCAGGATAATTCTAAGTCAGAATTATCCTGATGATCCGTTAGGAGAAACCTATGTAGATATTCTCTGACTCATTAGGCTTACTAAATTATTTATTAGCTCTGCTTTTTGTATTGAGCCCTTTAGAATATTTAACTTAGGCAAATATTAGAGTATTTTTTCTTTTGCCCATTTTTATAGAACCATCTGACTTTTTTCAGGAGGTGAAAATGATTTGGTCTTTTCTTTTTTCTATATATTTTTTTCTCCAAGCAAAAGTTTGTATTGTATAATTACAAACTATAAAAACGGGATTTTTTTTTTTATTCTGTCGGAGTTTAGAAAAAAAATTACCAACCCCTCTGCACGAGCAGGATGTGACACAAGGTGGTCAATTTCTCACGCGGAGTTAAATCAGGTTTGAGTTAAGAGTTTTCCTTCTCCTAGACTGGTTATCTATCCAAGGTTAAAGATCCCAGTCTGTCCTGCTATTTATCCATAGAATTATGGGACACTCAGTGAGAAACGAATTCATTAACAATAGCTAGCTTGACCACCTTACTAACCATTACACCATACTATAAATTTTTATATAAATACAATTCGTTGGATGCATACCTTTCCCAAAGGTTTTTGCGCTATGTGAAGATTCATCCAGGATTTGAACTCTGGTCAATGAGCCCATTTCGTACGACTCTAACCATTACACCACGTACCTCCTTGCATTATATCAAGTACTTTGATATTATAATTCTCCAGGACATATTGCTGTGAAAAAAGATTTTTAGTTCTGACAAAAGACCCCCCCCCAAAAAAAAAAACAACAAAAAACAAAACGGGAAAGGCTTCTTTGTGTTGCAGGGGAGATGAGAGTATGTTTATAATAATCCTAATATAAAGGATATTACCTATTAAAAATATGCTCATGTCTCTCATTAAATTTCCGTACTTTAATCATATTATAAGGCATTATATTTAACGCATATTAGTAATTAAAAAAATATATATATATATAATTTTGATCACATTGATTTTGGTGAGGCCCGAGCAAATTCCCATTCCGAAAAAGCAACCGAGAGAAAAAAAAGGTTGTATTAGAGGAACAGAACACCATTACCAATTTTCAATTGATAATTGATTACAAGTCATAGATATTGAACAGTTTTGTAAACGAGATGAAATATTCTCATAAGCATTTCATAGTTATTTTCACTGATAATTTGGACGATTAAAAAATATAATATTCAGTGTAAATATAAAAATTACAAAAGACATTACAAAATGTAGTGTAAGGGAAATAACTCTTACAATACTAATTTAATTGATGTAAGAGTTATTTCCCTTACAAGATCTTTACACCATTATTAATCAGGGGAGAAAACTCCTTTCAGTAGACGTAAGAGTTACCTCCCTTGATATTTTATTAAATACGTAAAAAATAAAGAAATCTTAGGCATTTTATTATTTTTTTCTACAATTTATAGTATGGTGTAATGGTTAGTAAGGTGGTCAAGCTAGCTATTGTTAATGAATTCGTTTCTCACTGAGTGTCCCATAATTCTAACCTGGTGGTAAACTAAGCAAAGTTTAGTAAATGACTAGAATTTTTTCACTTGATATTTTAGTCGTTTTTTATTGTAATTCCGAGGTTGTCATTCTGCAAACAGTTAACAATACTGAATTAAGGCATGAACTTTAGAGACTGCAACCTAGGCACCCCACACCAGCTATTAAAGGGAGTTACGTAAAAAATTATATCATTTGGGAATGCTGAGTCAAAGTATAAGTATAGAAAGCTTTGGATATCTACAATATTGTATGTATCTAGGAAGTCACTGACAAATTAAAACGACAATTCTTCCAAGCTGTGGTCGTGTCAGTGCTGCTATATGACTGCACCACTTGGACCTTGATGAGGTACCTGGAGAATAAGCTAGATGGGAGCTGCACAAGAATTCTGCGTGCAGTCTTGAACAAGTCGTGGAAACAAAACCCGACAAGCAAACAGTTGTACGGCCACCTGCCCCCTATCTCACATACCATCTGAATAAGACGGATAAGACAGGCTGAATACTGTTGGAGAAGCAAGGACTCATGAGCGATGTTCTCCTGTAGAAGCCAACACACGGACATGCTAGGACAGTAAGGACCTACATTGACCAGCTTTGCGAGGATACTGGATGCTGCTCAGAGGACCTCCCTGGGACAATGAATGATAGAGAAGGTTGGCGAGAGATTGTCATGGATATCTGTGCTAATTGCACGACATGATGATGATCACCCAATTCCTGTGCCACGACTAGTATGCGACACAAGGTCAATTTTAAGCGCTATAAACATGATTTTCTTTCATTTGGTCCGGTTTCTATAGCAAAATTAAAAAGCCCAGTCTGTTCTACTACCCCAAAGCAGAGGCAGAATATGTGGATTCATACCTTTCCAAGGGTATTAGCGCTATTTAAAATGTAAACAGTCTCGTTCAGTATTTTAAGTCTGGTCACCATGTCCATTTTCTACAACGATAACTCCTAAACCCGTCTTCTTTTTTTCTAGTAGATCAATAAATAAATGAATAATATATCAGTCAGAGTGGTTCCCCTTTGATCATGTTAGTTTTTAGGAAATAACAAATAGTTATAAATAATATATATATATATTATATATATATACTATATATATATATATATATATATATATATAGTAAGCCTAATGAGTCAGAGGAATATCTACCTAGGTTTATCCTAACGGATCATCAGGATAATTCTAAGTCAGAATTATCCTGATGATCCGTTAGGGAAAACCTATGTAGATATTTCTGACTCATTAGGCTTACTAAATTATTTATTAGCTCTGCTTTTGTATTGAGCCCTTTAGAATATTTAACTTAGGCAAATATTAGAGTATTTTTCTTTTGCCCATTTTTATAGAACCATCTGACTTTTTTCAGGAGGTGAAAATGATTTGGTCTTTCTTTTTTCTATATATTTTTTTCTCCAAGCAAAAGTTTGTTGTATAATTACAAACTATAAAACGGGATTTTTTTTTTATTCTGTCGGAGTTTAGAAAAAAATTACCAACCCCTCTGCACGAGCAGGATGTGACACAAGGTGGTCAATTTCTCACGCGGAGTTAAATCAGGTTTGAGTTAAGAGTTTCCTCTCCTAGACTGGTTATCTATCCAAGGTTAAAGATCCCAGTCTGTCCTGCTATTTATCCATAGAATTATGGGACACTCAGTGAGAAACGAATTCATTAACAATAGCTAGCTTGACCACCTTACTAACCATTACACCATACTATAAATTTTTATATAAATACAATTCGTTGGATGCATACCTTTCCCAAAGGTTTTTGCGCTATGTGAAGATTCATCCAGGATTTGAACTCTGGTCAATGAGCCCATTTCGTACGACTCTAACCATTACACCACGTACCTCCTTGCATTATATCAAGTACTTGATATTATAATTCTCCAGGACATATTGCTGTGAAAAAAGATTTTTAGTTCTGACAAAAGACCCCCCCCAAAAAAAAAACAACAAAAAAACACGGGAAAGGGTGTTGCAGGGAGATGAGAGTATGTTTATAATAATCCTAATATAAAGGTATTACCTATAAAAATATGCTCATGTCTCTCATTTAAATTTCCGTACTTTAATCATATTATAAGGCATTATATTTAACGCATATTAGTAATTAAAAAAATATATATATATAATTTTGATCACATTGATTTTGGTGAGGCCCGAGCAAATTTCCATTCCGAAAAAGCAACCGAGAGAAAAAAAGGTTGTATTAGAGGAACAGACACCATTACCAATTTTCAATTGATAATTGATTACAAGTCATAGATATTGAACAGTTTTGTAAACGAGATGAAATATTCTCATAAGCATTTCATAGTTATTTTCACTGATAATTTGGACGATTAAAAAATATAATATTCAGTGTAAATATAAAAATTACAAAAGACATTACAAAATGTAGTGTAAGGGAAATAACTCTTACAATACTAATTTAATTGATGTAAGAGTTATTTCCTTACAAGATCTTTACACCATTATTAATCAGGGGAGAAAACTCCTTTCAGTAAGACGTAAGAGTTACCTCCCTTGATATTTTATTAAATACGTAAAAAATAAAGAAATCTTAGGCATTTTATTATTTTTTTCTACAATTTATAGTATGGTGTAATGGTTAGTAAGGTGGTCAAGCTAGCTATTGTTAATGAATTCGTTTCTCACTGAGTGTCCCATAATTCTAACCTGGTGGAAACTAAGCAAAGTTTAGTAAATGACTAGAATTTTTCACTTGATATTTAGTCGTTTTTATTGTAATTCGAGGTTGTCATTCTGCAAACAGTTAACAATACTGAATTAAGGCATGAACTTTAGAGACTGCAACCTAGGCACCCCACACAGCTATTAAAGGGAGTTACGTAAAAAATTATTCATTTGGGAATGCTGAGTCAAAGTATAAGTATAGAAAGCTTTGGATATCTACAAATATGTATGTATCTAGGAAGTCACTGACAAATTAAAACGACAATTCTTCCAAGCTGTGGTCGTGTCAGTGCTGCTATATGACTGCACACTTGGACCTTGATGAGGTACCTGGAGAATAAGCTAGATGGGAGCTGCACAAGAATTCTGCGTGCAGTCTTGAACAAGTCGTGGAAACAAAACCCGACAAGCAAACAGTTGTACGGCACCTGCCCCTATCTCCATACCATCTGAATAAGACGGATAAGACAGGCTGAATACTGTTGGAGAAGCAAGGACTCATGAGCGATGTTTCTTGTAGAAGCCAACACACGGACATGCTAGGACAGTAAGGACCTACATTGACCAGCTTTGCGAGGATACTGGATGCTGCTCAGAGGACCTCCCTGGACAATGAATGATAGAGAAGGTTGGCGAGAGATTGTCATGGATATCTGTGCTAATTGCACGACATGATGATGATCACCCAATTCCTGTGCCACGACTAGTATGCGACACAAGGTCAATTTTAAGCGCTATAAACATGATTTTCTTTCATTTGGTCCGGTTTCTATAGCAAAATTAAAAAGCCCAGTCTGTTCTACTACCCAAAGCAGGAGGCAGAATATGTGGATTCATACCTTTCCCAAGGGTATTAGCGCTATTTAAAATGTAAACAGTCTCGTTCAGTATTTTAAGTCTGGTCACCATGTCCATTTTCTACAACGATAACTCTTGTAGTAAATAATAAATCAACGTCTACAGTCCCTAATGTTGAAATATCACAACAGATGTACTTATATTTAATGGTAACTAATTCAACTGGAGTGAAAAAAAGATTAAATATATAAAGAATGTACATCGTCATTGGCATTGCAGTCTCGGAAGACTATATAGTGCTTGTGCCCCTGAAGTTACAGCGCCTTCTGTGACTGTGAAGTCCGATCTTCGAAAAACATTATCAACCACAGGTGTCGCATGTGAACGTTCTCACAGAAGATGTTGATGTGTCGGTGCTTTGTGGTCACCGTTTTCTTCTGGACCTCTTGGCTTCATGGTGTTGCGCCAGTGTGGCTTCAGACATGAACAGTCCGCTACGGAGAATGAATGTACGAAATATAATGAATGCTACAGAGAAAGAATGTACACATATCAATAATGGTCCAAGAACAATGAAACAGATTAACTCTCAAGGTAATTGAAGCCAATGTTCTCAACAACTTTCCATTTACTTACATTTTTGAGGAATATGGTCCCAAGAAATTGCGCAAAGCAACATTTTGAATTTTAATCATGGTCCACCTTGTAAAATTAAATTTTCTTCAACTTTTTTCAACGTGCATCCCCTGGTCTATTTTAATTAAAAACAAAGACTACTTATCACACCACTGGCTACAATTCCCTAATATTGAAATAATACTATAGTTTTACTTTTTGGTGTAATTGTAACTAATTCAACTAGAGTGAAGAGTTTCTCTAAGATTAAATATCTAAACAATAGACACAGAATGACAAAACAAGATTAACTCTCAGAACAATTGAACACAATGTTCTTAACAACTTACAATTTACTTACATTTTGGAGAAATTAATTCCCAAGAAATTATGCAAAGTAAATTCTTGAATTTTAATTGGAAAAATAAATCTTTCTTAAAATTTCTTTTTTATTTGAAAATTATTTGAATTACTGGGGAGATTTATAATTCCTGTTGCCTCGGGAAACTACGAAGTTTTTATCCAATCACGATCTAAATGAATCACGATAATATTTTGGCAAAACACTGGATTAAGCAAGTGCAACACCCTCCATACTCACCAGATCGAGGCTCGTGCAATTTTTTACATTACTAAGAAAGTCCAATATTATTATTTCTAATGCTACTGGTTTAATTATAATGATAAAAATAGAATTATATAAAAAAAGAAGAAAAAGTTTAAAAAAAAGAAAATAAATAAATGATAGAAATAATTGCTAAATATTAATAATGACTTACAATTTTTTTATTTTTAGAAATTTGAACATTTTACAAATTAGAGTTCAATGTTTTGTAAATTTAATTTATTAGAAACATTATAAAAATGTTCATTGTGTTTAATTCATAGAATCCAAGTGACCTGTATTTATGCTGTTACAAAGGAGTACATAAACCTGGGCGACCTGAATTCCAGATGATAAATCCCCATTTCTATATCGCTATTGCCCGTCAACAGTACAGTTAACTTGTTAAATAACAGATTACAGCATTTTACATTTTCAGTTTTTTTTATTAAGTGATGGGTTCCGGGTAGAGCGGGGCGGTGACACGGGCGTGGGTGTGATAGGTTCTAAAAGTTAAAGTCGATTGATTGATTGATTTTAATGGCATAAACTGAAGAATAATCAAACTAAGTTCCAATTACCGTCGAATTGGTAAGACACGGCAACAAGCGGTTGTAACTTAATACAAACCCGTCTTGTTGCAATTCTACTGCAGAATGACAGGGTATTTATAAAACTCCACAATATCATTGAAACCAAGCAGCCAATCAGAACTCAAGGAATGGAATCAACCAAATGCACGAATGGATCATTCTTGATTTCTATAAATACCAACTGTCTTGGACACTGCCTCAGTTGTGCTTAGCTAGTTGCTGTTATTCAAACCAACAGTAGACTAACTGTCCTCAATATGGCGCTGCGGGCTATTTTATAACTAGAGGTTAGAGAATCGCATTCACTGGAAGTTCATATTTATATTTTCGTGTAATTGTTTCGTAAGAGGTTTTTAATTTTGTTTTTGCACATGTTTTTATTTCACTTTTCCATATCAAGTATTCTATCTAACAAATCTATTTGACCCATTGATGGGACCCTAACAGGTACTACCATCCCGGGTCAGAATGGACCAGGGAGTAATGGTAATAAAAGGGTATTCCACCCCTCCCCAGATCACCGGAACTGGTGCATCACGATCACATACAGTTTAGGGTCATATCCAAGACACCCCCTTTATGGGGGGCGTGTTTTACCCCTATGAAGGGGATATAGTCAGGGTATTATAAGACCCGTAACAGGACATATGAATTAATGTCGAGTTTTACGCAATTAGTTCAAGTAAATGATATATTTCTCAATTGAGTGCACAAATGCCATTCATAGGTTTGGTTTAGTTTAGTTTAGTTTATTTATTTAACGGCATATCAACCCTTGATGGATTATCTAATGATGAAATTTAATGCAAATAATTTATACATAATCTTATAGTTTCAAGTAACTATTTCTCTTTAATAACAACCATGTTTCCGCCCATCTAAAAGGTATCGAGTATTCCGATCTAATATTAATAATTCATACACAGTTATAGATTTTGGTTTATTTAACAGTATATCAACTCCATATGGGTTATTCAATACTGAAATGTTTTTATCATCATAACTATCTATATTTTCAACGTTTCATTAAAATCATTTTCTTAATCGGACTTTTTTGGTCTATAATCATTTGTTTACACACACAGGCATCAAGTATTCCTAACACAAATAATATGTACACAATTATACGCTATCAAGTATTCCTATCTAATACTAATAATTTATATACAATTATATGGTTTAAAGTAACGTTTAATAATCATCATTTGTTTGCATACAGTTATGGTGTTTCATGCATTCCTACACACTAATAATAACCAACTTTGGGTTAGATAATATCACTACTGTTCTTCTACAAGGATAGATATGGCATTAAATAACCCACGAAGATTAAAATGTCATTAAATAAATAAACCAACCAAACCAATAATAACTCTTAAAAATATGTATTTGAAGAGAGTCTTAGCTCTCCGCATATGATACAGCCAGCGTATTATAAGCCCCACCAACAGGGCTGTGTCATTCATTAATCTAGCGCAACAATTTATGGAATTATTTTTAGTACTGACTTTTATTTCTCTGGATTTTTGAGATGAGGCTTGACAATTTGTATTATTTGTATTTTTCGGACGATTGTCCACATCTTTATTGTTATATACACAACGTTTCGACCGATGTGCTCTCCGGCCTTCTTCAGGAATTTCTTGTCGGGCTCGGGAACCATCTCAAATTCCGGACATCCCTCCTCGAACTTGGCAACCTTCTCTTCTAACACGGGAAACTTCTTGTCGTAATCGGGAGCCTTCACAGAACTTCAAACCGAACTCTTTATTCAATCCACGGGTGTTAACTGTTCTCATTCCGTTAACCATGACCTAGTACAAATGTTAAGCTATGTTAAGTATTCTATGTTATGATCACCCTTGGCCAGGATTGAACTTACAACCTATAAATGATTGTCACTTAGAACGGCATTAACTCAAACCTTATATCTCTTGCGACATGTCTCCAGCTTTGGACATATGGCACAATGATGTGGACAAGAGTCTGAATAATCCAAATTATACAAATTACTGAATTTTATTTTAAGTGAATATACTTCAAACTTCGGCTGAACTTGCACAAAGGTGTCAAAATTAGGGTGACCCAGAAAAAACAGAACCCACAAATTTTGTAATAAAACTGTTAAGTTTAACTATGGGGGTCTAGGATTATGGCTTAGTGTTAGGGTTGGGGTTTAGGGTTAGTTTAATGGGAAAATGAATAAATAATTTGAGTTCTGTTTTTTCTGGGTCACGCTGTATACCGGTGACCCAGAAAAAACAGAACCCACACATTTTGTAATAAAACTGTTAATTTTTAAATGAGGGGGGTAGGGTTAGGCTTAGGGGTTAGGGTTAGGGTCGGGGTTGGGGTTTAAGGTTATTTTATGGGAAAATAAATTTGGGTTCTATTTTTTCTGGGTCAATCTAATTTTGACACCTTTGTGCAAGTTCAGCCCAAACTTCTGTACGGGCGCTTTGCGTAGTGGAATGATTAACATGCTAGTCTCGCATACCATTGTTAGTGATTCCCGCACATCTGAAATGGACTGGTTCCTTCGAGAAAAACATATCAGTGACTAATTTTTATTCCCTAGCATTCAGAAGATATTCCTTTTCTTAGCCAATTTTTCGGATTTAACAGATATTGATATCTGGTTTTATCTCTCATTTTTATTTTCATCATTCCCTTTACGCTAAAAAAGGTAAGAAACAGACGATATCCTGTAGGATTACTATTACTGATACAGACCACGGAGATGATCTAGCACTTCATACAAATACATCTGCTCATGAAGAATATCTGCATAACCTGGGAAAGCAACAGGGGGGAGTTGGTTGGTTGGTTATTTTGTTTAATGGCATATCAACCCTTGTGGACTATTTATTGCTAAATGTTTTTTGTGTATTTATGATTTTTAAGCAAATTGTTTGTAGGTAAATATTTTTGTTTGGTTTGATTACATAAACTGGTAGAAATAATTTTCATTAATTTTATGCTTATCAAGAAACTGGTAGAAATACTTTTATGTTAGATTTTTCATTAACTTTATGAGTATTAATAAATTGATAAAAATAATTTTCATTAACTTGCAAACAGATCTATTTGATCCATAGATGGGACCCAAACAGGTACTACCACCCCGAATCATAATGGACCTGAAAACAATGGTAATTGGTAGAAATAATTTTTGATGAATATTTCGAATAGTCGAAAACAAACAAACAACAACAAAAGACAAAATAACAAGAACCAACAAAAACAAAGCAAAAACTATTTTAATATTTGAAAATAAAAACAATGGAAAGATAACTCTTGTACATGTCACATATATCATTTTGACATTGTATTTATATTGTAAGTAATATAATCTCAGAAATGATCTCAGGTGCTTTGGTATTGTCCCTTCCAGCTGGGAAAATTTGGCTCAAGACCGCCCTCGGTGGCGGCAGAATCTCCATAGAGGCCTGTACATGTCAGAATTCACCCTGATACAACATCATGAAGCTAAGAGGTCCATAAGAAAGCAACGGCAACAAAGCATCGGAACATCATCATCTATAGGGACAACCTACAAATGCAAAATCTGTGGTCGAGAATGTTTCTCAAACATAGGACTTCATAGTCACAGGAGGCGCTGCAACCTCAGGGGCACACAAAAACTTTTATCATAATCTTTCGAGACTGAATTGCCAATGAATGTATTTATATTGTAAGTAATAAAAAAATAGCCACAAAATAATTTATAAAATCTAAAAAAATCAATATTTTTCAAAGTTTACAAATTTCTTAAGTAGAGAAATGTCTTTGGAATGCTAACCACAAAAAAAAAAAAAGAAAAAAAGAAAAAGAAGAAAAAGGGTCCATTAAATAATTTTGTTTTTACAATTTTAATTTCCTATAGATCTTGGTACACCCACAAATCTTCGTTGAATCCATAAGCCAAGGGAAATAACTCTAAATTTATAATTACTGAGTTATTTCCCTTGAAAAATTTCCCGATTCACTATTTTGTACTCAAAACCTTGCGTAATGCAATTTTTTAGTTGACTAGACTAACGGATCATTGCTAATGAGTTCGATTCTCACTGGGTGCCCCATTCTTCTGATTTTTTCATAACTAAGCTAAACTAAATGAATAAACTAATGATATTAGTATTAAATATTTTATATATTTTAATTTCACTTTCGTTCGCCACAAAGATTTTTTGTATGTATATTCATGCATACAAATTATTTGTATTATATTTATCCGATTAATATAAGCCTCTGGAATTTGAAACTGATCGTGAGAAGGGGGAATAAAATATTGGTTTGAAAACCAATGGTTTCTGGGGGTAGGAAACCTGTCCACATTTAAAGACCACATTGAAATTTATTGTCTAGCCAGATTTGATAATTTTCTTTGTTTACAAAAGAAATCTAAATTTTAAACGTTTAATGCCTTAATTAGTTCAAATTTTATCTATCTCTATCTGTTCATACCTCTATATCTATCTATCAGTTTATATCTTTATCTCTATATGTTTATATCTCTTTTTCTATCTATCAGTTTATATCTCTATCTCTTTACATCTCTGTCTGTTCACTTTTATCATATAAATTAGTTCTCTCTGTCTAGTTGCATAATTCAAATATGAATTCCAATTGTTTTGCAAGCAATTATTTGTTTCAAGTAACATGATCATAATTACTTGAAATACCTGAAACAATTATTTGTATCAAGAATACTTGTTTATAAATTATAGCTTCAAGTACAAATGCTTGATACTTGTAAAATATTTGCATGAACAAATAATTTACACACGGATATTTCAAGTAATTATATGGTTTCAAGCAACTGCTACTAATAACAATCCTTTGTAAACAATTATAGCTTCAAGTACGAATGCATGATACAAATATTTACACACGGATATTTCAAGTAATTATATGGTTTCAAGCAACTGCTACTAAAACAATCCTTTGTAAACAATTATAGCTTCAAGTACGAATGCATGATACAAATAATTTACACACGGATATTTCAAGTAAATTATATGGTTTCAAGCAACTGCTACTAATAACAATCCTTTGTAAACAATTATAGCTTCAAGTACGAATGCATGATACAAATAATTTACACACAGATATTTCAAGTAATTATATGGTTTCAAGCAACTGCTACTAATAAAATCCTTTGTAAACAATTATAGCTTCAAGTACGAATGCATGATACAAATAATTTACACAGATATTTCAAGTAATTATATGGTTTCAAGCAACTGCTACTATAACAATCCTTTGTAAACAATTATAGCTTCAAGTACGAATGCATGATACAAATAATTTACAACAGATATTTCAAGTAATTATATGGTTTCAAGCAACTGCTACTATAACAATCCTTTGTAAACAATTATAGCTTCAAGTACGAATGCATGATACAAATAATTTACACACATATATTTCAAGTAATTATATGGTTCAAGCAACTGCTACTAATAACAATCCTTTGTAAACAATTATAGCTTCAAGTACGAATGCATGATACTTTACACACAGATATTTCAAGTAATTATATGGTTTCAAGCAACTGCTACTAATAACAATCCTTTGTAAACAATTATAGCTTCAAGTACGAATGCATGATACAAATAATTTACACACAGATATTTCAAGTAATTATATGGTTTCAAGCAACTGCTACTAATAACAATCCTTTGTAAACAATTATAGCTTCAAGTACGAATGCATGATACAATAATTTACACACAGATATTTCAAGTAATTATATGGTTTCAAGCAACTGCTACTAATAACAATCCTTTGTAAACAATTATAGCTTCAAGTACGAATGCATGATACAAATAATTTACACACAGATATTTCAAGTAATTATATGGTTTCAAGCAACTGCTACTAATAACAATCCTTTGTAAACAATTATAGCTTCAAGTACGAATGCATGATACAAATAATTTACACACAGATATTTCAAGTAATTATATGGTTTCAAGCAACTGCTACTAATAACAATCCTTTGTAAACAATTATAGCTTCAAGTACGAATGCATGATACAAATATTTACACACAGATATTTCAAGTAATTATATGGTTTCAAGCAACTGCTACTAATAACAATCCTTTGTAAACAATTATAGCTTCAAGTACGAATGCATGATACAAATAATTTTACACGGATATTTCAAGTAATTATATGGTTTCAAGCAACTGCTACTAATAACAATCCTTTGTAACAATTATAGCTTCAAGTACGAATGCATGATACAAATAATTTACACACGGATATTTCAAGTAATTATATGGTTTCAAGCAACTGCTACTAATAACAATCCTTTGTAAACAATTATAGCTTCAAGTACGAATGCATGATACAAATAATTTACACACGGATATTTCAAGTAATTATATGGTTTCAAGCAACTGCTACTAATAACAATCCTTTGTAAACAATTATAGCTTCAAGTACGAATGCATGATACAAATAATTTTACACACGGATATTTCAAGTAATTATATGGTTTCAAGCAACTGCTACTAATAACAATCCTTTGTAAACAATTATAGCTTCAAGTACGAATGCATGATACAAATAATTTACACACGGATATTTCAAGTAATTATATGGTTTCAAGCAACTGCTACTAATAACAATCCTTTGTAAACAATTATAGCTTCAAGTACGAATGCATGATACAAATAATTTACACAGATATTTCAAGTAATAATGGTTTAACCCCTAACATAACAATGGGTACAATTATAGCTTGTACGAATGCATGATACAAATAATTTACACACAGATATTTCAAGTAATTATATGGTTTCAAGCAACTGCTACTAATAACAATCCTTTGTAAACAATTATAGCTTCAAGTACGAATGCATGATACAAATAATTTACACACAGATATTTCAAGTAATTATATGGTTTCAAGCAACTGCTACTAATAACAATCCTTTGTAAACAATTATAGCTTCAAGTACGAATGCATGATAATAATTTACACACAGATATTTCAAGTAATTATATGGTTTCAAGCAACTGCTACTAATAACAATCCTTTGTAAACAATTATAGCTTCAAGTACGAATGCATGATACAAATAATTTACACACAGATATTTCAAGTAATTATATGGTTTCAAGCAACTGCTACTAATAACAATCCTTTGTAAACAATTATAGCTTCAAGTACGAATGCATGATACAAATAATTTACACACAGATATTTCAAGTAATTATATGGTTTCAAGCAACTGCTACTAATAACAATCCTTTGTAAACAATTATAGCTTCAAGTACGAATGCATGATACAAATAATTTACACACAGATATTTCAAGTAATTATATGGTTTCAAGCAACTGCTACTAATAACAATCCTTTGTAAACAATTATAGCTTCAAGTACGAATGCATGATACAAATAATTTACACACGGATATTTCAAGTAATTATATGGTTTCAAGCAACTGCTACTAATAACAATCCTTTGTAAACAATTATAGCTTCAAGTACGAATGCATGATACAAATAATTTACACACGGATATTTCAAGTAATTATATGGTTTCAAGCAACTGCTACTAATAACAATCCTTTGTAAACAATTATAGCTTCAAGTACGAATGCATGATACAAATAATTTACACACAGATATTTCAAGTAATTATATGGTTTCAAGCAACTGCTACTAATAACAATCCTTTGTAAACAATTATAGCTTCAAGTACGAATGCATGATACAAATAATTTACACACAGATATTTCAAGTAATTATATGGTTTCAAGCAACTGCTACTAATAACAATCCTTTGTAAACAATTATAGCTTCAAGTACGAATGCATGATACAAATAATTTACACACGGATATTTCAAGTAATTATATGGTTTCAAGCAACTGCTACTAATAACAATCCTTTGTAAACAATTATAGCTTCAAGTACGAATGCATGATACAAATAATTTACACACGGGATATTTCAAGTAATTATATGGTTTCAAGCAACTGCTACTAATAACAATCCTTTGTAAACAATTATAGCTTCAAGTACGAATGCATGATACAAAACAATTTACACACGGATATTTCAAGTAATTATATGGTTTCAAGCAACTGCTACTAATAACAATCCTTTGTAAACAATTATAGCTTCAAGTACGAATGCTGATACAAACAATTTACACACGGATATTTCAAGTAATTATATGGTTTCAAGCAACTGCTACTAATAACAATCCTTTGTAAACAATTATAGCTTCAAGTTACGAATGCATGATACAAACAATTACACACGGATATTTCAAGTAATTATATGGTTTCAAGCAACTGCTACTAATAACAATCCTTTGTAAACAATTATAGCTTCAAGTACGAATGCATGATACAAATAATTTACACACGGATATTTCAAGTAATTATATGGTTTCAAGCAACTGCTACTAATAACAATCCTTTGTAAACAATTATAGCTTCAAGTACGAATGCATGATACAACAATTTACACACGGATATTTCAAGTAATTATATGGTTTCAAGCAACTGCTACTAATAACAATCCTTTGTAAACAATTATAGCTTCAAGTACGAATGCATGATACAAATAATTTACACACGGATATTTCAAGTAATTATATGGTTTTCAAGCAACTGCTACTAATAACAATCCTTTGTAAACAATTATAGCTTCAAGTACGAATGCATGATACAAACAATTTACACACGGATATTTCAAGTAATTATATGGTTTCAAGCAACTGCTACTAATAACAATCTTTGTAAACAATTATAGCTTCAAGTACGAATGCATGATACAAATAATTTACACACGGATATTTCAAGTAATTATATGTTTCAAGCAACTGCTACTAATAAACAATCCTTTGTAAACAATTATAGCTTCAAGTACGAATGCATGATACAAATAAATTTACACACGGATATTTCAAGTAATTATATGGTTTCAAGCAACTGCTCTACTAATAACAATCCTTTGTAAAAACAATTTATAGCTTCAAGTACGAATGCATGATACAAATAATTTACACACTATTTCAAGTAATTATATTTGCTACTAATAACAATCCTTTGTAAACAATTATAGCTTCAAGTACGAATGCATGATACAAATAATTTACACACGGATATTTCAAGTAATTATATGGTTTCAAGCAACTGCTACTAATAACAATCCTTTGTAACAATTATAGCTTCAAGTACGAACGATACAAATAATTTACACACGGATATTTCAAGTAATTATATGGTTTCAAGCAACTGCTACTAATAACAATCCTTTGTAAACAATTATAGCTTCAAGTACGAATGCTTGATACAAATAATTTACACACGGGTATTTCAAGTAATTATATGGTTTCAAGCAACTGCTACTAATAACAATCTTTGTAACAATTATAGCTTCAAGTACGAATGCTTGATACAAATAATTTACACACGTATTTCAAGTATTATATGTTTTCAAGCAACTGCTACTAATAACAATCTTTGTAAACAATTATAGCTTCAAGTACGAATGCCATGATACAAATAATTTACACACGGGTATTTCAAGTAATTATATGGTTTCAAGCAACTGCTACTAATAACAATCCTTTGTAAACAATTATAGCTTCAAGTACGAATGCTTGATACAATAATTTACACACGGTATTTCAAGTATTATATGGTTTCAAGCAACTGCTACTAATAACAATCCTTTGTAAACAATTATAGCTTCAATACGAATGCATGATACAAATAATTTACACACGGGCATTTCAAGTAATTTAAGTATTGGTTTTAAGCAACTGCTAATAACAATCCTTTGTAAACAATTATAGCTTCAAGTACGAATGCTTGATACAAATAATTTACACAGGTATTTCAAGTAATTATATGGTTTCAAGCAACTGCTACTAATAACAATCCTTTGTAAACAATTATGCTTCAAGTACGAATGCATGATACAATAATTTACACACGGGTATTTCAGTAATTATATATGGTTTCAAGCAACTTGCTACTAATAACAATCCTTTGTAAACAATAATAGCTTCAAGTAATTATTCTTAATACAAAATCGCACACAATTATATGGGCTTAAAGTATTCTATCTAATACTTATATTTATACACAATTATATAGTTTCAGTAATTATTCTTATTTAATAATAATCATTTGTTTGCACACAGTTATATGGTTATAAATATTCCTATCAAATACAGATGATTTTCAAACCATAGATGGACCCTAATAAGAACTACCACAGTGGGTCAGAGTAGACCTAGGAGTAATGACAACGAAATGGTGACTCCATACTTCTAAGAGTAGGAGATACAGTCGGTGTATTCTTAGCCATGCCGAGGGGAGGGCATATCTATTGATGTATGTATGATATACGTACCAGGGACGCTCCTAAAGTAATGCCCTCTATTACCACGAAAATTACAACAGATAGGGGAACTCAGTAATACTTCTGGATAGAGCAAGTTTCTATCAGCAAAATACTAGTCCTCCCTGACACACACACACCACACATTATTTATATATATATATATATATTATATATATATATATATATATATATATAGAGAGAGAGAGAGAGAGAGAGAGAGAGTGAGAGAGTTTTATAATTTGATTGGAGCATTGTGTATATATTGGTTAGGAGGTTGATTTTGAAGGCTATCACAATGCAGGTGTAAAGAAAAATAATAAAGGTAACAATGGTGCCTGTGTTAACCTGTACTTTATTCTTGAATTTTCGAGATAAAAATCTCTTTTTCAGAAGATCACTGGAACTGAAGTCGTCTTGTTATGGCATTTCTAGTTAAATTTAACTAGAAATGCCATAACAGACGACATAATGTCCTGGTGGAGATGCACAGCGAGTCAAAAGAAGAACTATAACATGTAAGCCTTCACTTTTGCCCTTACTTAGGCTAGACGGTTAATTGTCCCAACCCTTTTACTCTTACAGCAATCTCCCAACCCTTTTTATCATATGTGCTATAAGGCGGTGGCTGAGGGTCCTATTTTTCCGGAGCTCTGGGGAATGTGGACAATCCCTTCATCACCATTACTCCCATGTCCATTGACTTGGAGTGGTAGTACCTGTTAGGGTCCAATCTACGGGTTAAATAGAAAAAAAATGAGTTCAAAAATATTAATATCCATCAAGAATGTATAAAACAAAACGTCTTCGGGATAAAATAACCCAACAAGGGTTGACATGTAAAATTCAACCAACCAATCAAAAAATGAAATTGGGGCGGCGTGTGATTTCCTCCAATAATAATGCTAATTGTAGAATAATCATACTAAGTCCAATTACCGTCGAATTGGCAAGACAAGACAGCAAGCAGTCGTAACCCAATACGATTCTGGTTTGCTGCAAAGACTACTACAAATGCAGGATATTTCTGAAGCCTCAGAGGATCATACAAACCAAGCAGCCAACCAGGACTCAGGGGAATGGAATCACACAATGCATGAGTGGACTATTCTGAATTTCCATAAGTACCAGTTATCTTGCCAGTTGTGTTTGGCCAGTCACATTGTTCAAACCCAATAGAGACTGACTGACTGACTTCAATACTAATCTACAATACAGATGTATTACAGTCAAGTCACGCTGAAAGCACCGATTCCGCAAGCATCACCGAAGTTAAGCAGCTATGAGCCTGTTCAATACTTACTTGGGTGACCACTTAAGTAACAGCAGTACTATAAGCAACCAGACTCCTTCTTTATCAAAATGATTGATTCGGCATTAAATGACTTGAAAAAATGGTTGATATGCCGTGAAACAACCAATACATGCAATGATAGATTCTATTTATTTATTTTCATCAAAATAGATACACATATAATGTGTGAATTAGTACAAAGTGAAAGGGGCAAAATTTGTAGATTGTGAATTCAGGGCGTAAATTTTACCATAGTTTACCGGACAGATGTTAGTGGAATTGAAATGAAATCCAATATATATTTTTGAATTTTCTGAAATGGGATTAATATTTTTTAATAAAAATGAAACTCCATGGAAAACATAACTTAATACGTTAATTTCATTTATACGTTAAAAAAAAAATTAATTAAAGGACAGAATTAATTGATGTTGTAATAATTTAAAGTTGTTGCGTAGTTATTCAGTTATACACTTTTGCACCCCAGAACTGCAAAAAATGGACTTTTAAGTTTTTTTTTAATTATCTATTATTACTCTGAAATAGAAATATCGTTAAATAGTCGGCAAAATTACCACTGAATAGTAATTTTCAGCTTATTTCTGAGGTCAAAAAAGTATATAACTGAATCACTATGTAACAACTTTAAATATATACAACATCAAGTAATGCTGCCCTTTAATTAAAAAAAAAAAAATAAATGAATTAACGTATTAAGTTATGTTCTCCTTAGAGTTTTATTTTTATTAAAAGAATTAATCCCAGTTCAGATATTAAAAAATATATACATTAGAATTAATTTCACATTCCACTAACATCTGTCCTGTAGGCTATGGTAAAAAATTTACGCCCCTGAATTCCCAGTTTACCGCAAATTTTTCGTTTCAAATTTTCTTTAATTTCGTTTTGACTTTTGGTAAGTTCCCATTTTTCAGTTTTTACTTTTGATAAATTCATTTTTTTTTTCATTTTATTCTATTTCATTGGTAAATTGCAATGAATTGTACAATAAATATTATTAAAACAAAGCAAAATTCAAGGTTGTATCCCATTTAAAGAAATAAGACATAATTAATTTCTGTTTATTTAACAATATACTCTCAAATGTTTTCTGTATTTTTCCTATTTGTGAGTGTTTGTCATCTCTGGTACACCTTCCCCATGCCAATGTGAATTGTCCAATCTACCTCTTCTCACATTATGAAACTAAAATAATTCCTGATGTTCGGTTTTGTTGGTTAGATTCCTCTAATCTCAGTTATTATAATGTCTTTCATTTGGTTTATACAAGTACCGAGCAAGTCCCTGTGTGGCTGTTTATGAACTATTCGTAAAATACACAGCGAATTTGGGAAGGAGGCAGCCTAATAACATGTCAGGTCTACCAGTGGAACAGATATAATGTTGCAAAACCCGAAGTCTGTAAGGATACTGGTGTAACATTACTAATGACTTCTTTAGTGCATTTCGACGATGTTTAACAAGATCACAACCACAGTAGAGCTTTGACATAAACCAATGTAGATTTCACTAAAGTTTTTGTTAAGAATCTTTATTTTCTAAATGTCTATAAAATTAAATTATTTCTACTTTTCAGTCTCTCCGATCAGTTGGCTGGTCACGTCAAGCCCTAGCACTTATATGATTGCCCCGACCCTATTGCCCTTATGGCTGAGGTATTCGTATCCGGGGAATGACGTTAAACTCTATCTGATGGTGAGATTCCAGTTCTGGAGGTCTGGGGAATGAGGAGCACCCCTTCATCACAATTGCTACCTGGTCCACTCTAACCCGGAGTGTAGTACCTGTTAGTCCCATCTATGGGTTAAATAGAAAAATATGAGTTAATAAAAAAATTGAATATCCATTAAGAATGGATTTCTTTTAAAACTTTACCCCGTAATAATTAACCCACTGAGGTTTGATATGCCTTAAAACGAACCAAACCAAACTACTTTTCAGCTTTTGATCTCGAAGTGAAAGCGACTGTAATATAAAAGTATAATCTGCCCTTCTCTGAAGAAAAAAAAAAGACATATTCTGTGGCGAGGGATAAATTACCAAGTTTTAGGAAAATATTATCCACAAAAATCTTTCTGTCGCGTGCCATACAAAAGTAGTTTGCAAAGCCACATGTGAATCGATGGCCGTGTGTTTGAGACCCTTGGATCAAGGATGATAGGCTTATGAATGTTAAATTGAGCGTTCAAATTTATGAAAATTGAAAGTTTTCCACCACATTCCAGAAAATTCGTTATTGTTTTAACTAATTTTATATTTGAAAATAATTTCAACCGTTTCCTTCACTTCAAGAAGTGTTAAGCAGAAGCACGCGTGCGCGCGCGCACACACACACACACACACACACACACACGTGTCACGGCATGTCAACAATTGTTGGGTTATTTTATGCCGAATACGTTTTGTTTTATTCATTTTTGATAGATATACAATTTATTTAAAATCTCAATTTTTTAATACATTTTTTTTTCAAACACATTTTTTCTTTTTAATCCATAGATAAGACCCTAACAGCACTACGCTCCGGTTCAAAGTGGACCTAGGAGTAATGCCAATGAAGGGGTACTTCACACTCTCTAGAGCTCCAGTATTGGAAATCTCACCACTAGATGCAATTTAACGTCATACCTTGGACATGAAACCTTTAGTCACCTCATATATGATAAAAAGGGTTAGGGTTTGCCATAAGGACTATAAGATTGGCACAGTTATGTAGGTACTAGGGCTTGACCTGATCAGCCAATTAATCGGAGGGGGCAGGATTAGGGTTAGGCTATATGGCGACATACCGTGGCTGGCTCGCTCATCTATTGTGATTACTTCCTCTGTGGATTCCTGAAGGTTCAAGTCTTTAAAATTGGTCACAGATCTATCCCATTGTAATTTCGTCTTCTAGCATATTTGAAGGCACAAGTCTTTAAAACGTCTTCTTTCTTTTGAAAGTCCATCGCAGACGACGATGACGTCACTCCATATCTTCTGTTGTGGACCCTCTGGTGGCTCATTGGTCCAATTCTGGACTCGCAGATGCGGTTACACACATTGCAGGGGAAATTCCCATCTACATTTGGTTGTTCATGACGACGAAGACGTTGCCGCTCTGCAGTCCTGTCTTTAAACGTAAATCGCAGACAATTGATGTATATGAAATATTTTATTTGTCATGAAATAACAACAGAGCAACTGAACGTTGCTAAATTTCAGGGTGAGTGTATTTATTTATTTATGTCCCATGAAAATCAGCCCTAAAAAACAAACAAAATCCTTCCAATCACGTTACTCAAATAAATTTCTAACTGAAATAATAAAGAAAATCATCAAATCTCTAAAGTGTCTTACTTCCTGTTTTTTTTTTTAAGAATATAGGAGTTAAATTCTGACTGTAAATATTTTTCTATTTATTATAATACTAGAAGCGGCTACTCGGCGTTGCTTGAATAGAGGGGGGATAATAAAAAGTTAGTCTCGCAGGTCCATTGATTGTTTTGGTTTTACATTATTGAATTATGTTTTAATCATAAACACAACCAATGACTTTCCCTTCTCTTACTATTCAAATCCTAATTTTTAAATATCTTTCCAGATATAAATAAAATCTTCATTATTTTTGCACAAAAGCAAGCTCTGGTGATTGTGAATGTATATATATATATATATATATATATATATATATATATATTATATATATTTACTTTGTCATTAATTGTTTTATTTTCGTTGTTTCCTCCGGACATACATACACACCAACTGCCCTTTTATATGTATACATTATCTAAAAGAAATTTAATAATACGACATCGGCCAAAAAGATTCGAGTCCTATCTAAGTTATGCGCGTCCTTGTGTGTTTGTGTCTATATGTATGTGGTTCTATAATCTGACTCAGTCATTGAACAGTTAACATCAAAGATTCTAATGGCGACAGACACAGGCGCTTAAAGTGGTCAAATACATTTATTTTGAAAAATACGAAAGATAAAGAGAAGATATTATTTTTTTTTATAGATTGGTCAATTGTTAAGTATCAGCAGTGCAAACCTGCACAAGCATATAGAACTGACGAATTGTATTTAAAAAATATTGTTGGATGGCAAAATCTCTTATATTCTAAATTAGACATATAAGGAATTAAGTTAAAATATGACCCTGAATAACATTGATGACCCAAGAGTTGCCACTGATATATAGTAGAATTATATAGTAAGACATTCTACCCGGGTATCACCGTGAGGATCCGCACGGTGAAAACCGGGTAGTCTTTCTGATTAGACCATTTACTGAAAATCCGACTATCTTTTTTTTTTTAGGGGAATAACTTATGTCCCTTTAGTATTCGTCAAGAGAAAAGAACAATATCTCTCTCGGC
>CM042169.1:56560414-56620414 GCA_023376005.1 Doryteuthis pealeii
ACGTTTTGATACCAAATAAAAGACAAATAAAACCCGATGAGGGCGCAAAATTTACGAAACACTCAAAATACAACTTTGACAATAACGGCGAAAAAATGAAAATGAAATGAAATGGTGAAGAGAAAATGAATGACAAAGAATGAAAGAAAAGATGAATTCATTAATTAGTTTGTTTGGTTTGGTTGTTTTGTTTTGTTTTAGCGGCAATATCACGCTCAGTGGTCATTTAATGCGATAAAGTTTTGAATAAATCAATTCTTAATGATAATACAATTTTTTTATAAATAACATTTTTCTATTTAACCCATAATGGGACTACAGGTAGCTACCACCCGGGTCACGAGTGGACGCAGGGAGCAAATGGTGATGACGGGGTGCTCGCCATTCCCCAACCTCCAAAACTGGAAGCCTCACCATCAGATAGAGTTTAACATCATTCTGGCATGTAGACCGCGTAGCACGCCTTCTAGCACCCATATGATAAAAAGGGTTGGGGATTGCCATGCGGTCAATAGTTGGGGCAATCATATAAGGTGCTAGGGCTGACGTGACTAGCCGATTGATCGCAAGGGTCCTCTCCAACCGCCCGTCTAGCCCAAGATAGGGCCAAAGTGAGTATTGCATGTCATGAACTACTCCATCCACCTGGGTGCTATTCCTTGAAGCATCACGGGTCGCCACCCACGGCGCAACAGGTGGCCCCATTGGGGAAGTCTTACCCCTCTGCAGAGGTGCAGTCGGTGGCATTCTAACAGCCGCAGCCGCAGGGCGGAATTCATTTTTAATTAGTTGATTTTAACTGCAATGTTAACCCTGTCTGGGGTTATTACAGGCCTAGAGGTTAGGGAATTGCGTACATTGTTGATTTATATTTCACACTTTTGTATAGTTGTTTTTTTTTTTTGCAGCGTCAGTTATAATATCAAATATTCTTATTGTTATAAGGTGATATCATCCAATAAGACTAATGGAATGCACCGACAGGTTACTATAAGTAACAGAGACAATTTGGGCTTAGGAGTAAAAGCCAATGCGAGTATGCCAATACTCATAGTTCGTCGGAACGTAATTTTCCACATTCTCTATTGTATTTGTCTACTTTCTGTAATACATTTTCCTACATGTGTTTACCGTCGTGCGTTTTGTCTTATTGACCCCCTTAAAACCATCAGCAACACCTAATCTATACAATTTGCACACAGTTGAATGGTTTTAAGTATTCCTATCTAATGTTAATAATTTATATCACATATTTAATGGTTTTCAAGTAATTATTTGTTTTATCTAATGTTAATTTGCTTGCACAGTTTATGGTTCAAAGAAACTAATAATGATCCGTAGTATACTTTTCATGTTACCAGTTATTCTATTTTAAGTCGATTTTAAAATCGACAGACAGAAGAGTAAAAAACATTATAGATATAGGGGAAAATAAAAGGAAATGAGAAAGAGAGACTTTTATTCTTCCTTACATTTTCTCACCTTCCATCCTTTTACGTTTATCGCTTGTCTCTAGAACCTAACATATAAACGTTCGAAACACCTTTCTTAAGCTTTTCGTTATCTGATGATTGTGTACCAATGAAACCGAGTTGTCAGTGAGAGAGAGCAATATTGAAGTGATGATAATCAAAGAATGCAGAGCATCGATTGACTGAAATCCTTTTCAAACATTCTTGTATAGAAATAAAGAAAAAAGAACCCGGAAGAAAAAGAAAGAGAAAATAAATAGAAGGAAAAAGAGAATTGAATATAAAAAGAAAAAAAGAAAGCTCAACGTAATGTAAAGATTGAAAGTAGAGAAAGTTGTGTGAGTGAAACAGACGACAACAGACAGAACTTGCGTATAAACAAAATTTTGAAGGCCTGCTTTTTAGTCCAAAAAATTAGGAGGTAGCGTAGACTCTATTGTGGTTTGATTTCTTTGCTTAATGGCATATCAACCTTTGTAGGTTATTTAATGCCTAGGCCATCCTTGTAGAAGAACAGTAGTAGTACTTTTTAACCCATAGCTGGAGTATACATTAATAACTATTTTGTATTGTTAAAATTCAAACATAATTAAGGAGGGAAAATAAGCTGAAAGATTCTATGACCATATATCATGGGTCGACCTATACACGAGATCGACTTGTACACGAGCATATACGGCAATGAAAAAAATCCTATGAATGACACCAACCAATCGACTTTAATCAGTTAGTTATTTCAAGTAGAATTCCATCTTGAAAAGTCAGTAAACTAGTTTAATATTTTAATCTGATAAATCCGGTTCAATGTCTGAGTCAGAACATAGGTATTTTATCTCATCTTTGTAGATACTAAATATAGCTTAGTTTGGTACAAGGTCAGAAATATGGAGCACCTTGTTAGAATTGAACTCAGTGTTCTGAAAAATGTAGTAAAGGTTATTCTTACAGTCAATATAAATTGAGAAAAAAAAATTTCTTCGGAACCTAACATATATATTTTTTTCTCTGAATTTTTGAGATGAGGATTGATAATTTGTATTATTGGATTATTCCGATATTGTCCTAATCTTTGTTATCTGTACAACGTTTCGGCCGATGTGCCCTCTGGTCTTCTTCAGGTATTTCTTGCCGAACTTGGGAACCTTCTCTTCGGACTCGGAACCTGCTTATCGTAATCGGGAGCCTTCACGGAACTTTGAATTCCAACCTTTATTCATCCACGGGGGTATACTATCTCGTTCCGTTAACCAGAATGAAATACATTATTATTCTATGTTATTGTCGCCCTTGGACCAGGATTGAACATGCAGCCCAGAGATAAATGTGACTTAAAATTGTATTAAACTCAACGCCTATATCCACTACGCCATGTGTCCAATATATTATATATTTTTCTTTTCATAAATTCATTTTACTTCATTTAATTTTATTTCTCATGTACCTAATTTAATTTCTATGTTGAGGCACCTTGAGGGAGCTCTATCTACAAGTGCCTCGTCCTAGGTCTAAATCCTGTGGTATGGATTATTAGTGTTGGGTGTAATTGAAACTTCTTTTTTTAAACCCTGTCACTGGTCAATTGTGTATACCTTTTGGGAACCCCTGAATAATACAATACTGTTAATAAAAAATATAAATGAACTGGCCAACAATATTTAAAGTTAAAAATTAAATATCAGGCGATAGTGACCGGAATTGAAATATTGTAAGTGATGAGACAATCAAAGAATGCAAGGGTATCAGTCGACTAAAGTCCTTTTAAAACAAAGGTGTATAGAAATAATAAATGAATGAAAGCGTGGGAAGAAGAAAGTGATGAGAGAATAAGTTGGAAGGAAAGAGAAAATGAAAAAGAATAAACTCAATGTGATTGTAGGGAAGGGAGATGAATGAAATAAAGAAAGTTATTGTTAGAGAGGGAAAATAGAAGAGAGGGAGAGAAAAGTGATGGTATGTTGGATCGTCTGTCGATCAAAATCCTAACTCAAGTAAACAGAAGAAAAGAAAAATGGAAGAAAAAGAAAGAAAAGGGAAGGAAGAAAAGAAAGGAAAAGGGAAGGAAGAAAAAGAGAAGGGAAAGAAAAAGAAAAGAATGAGAAGGAAGAAAGAAAGAAAAAAGAAAGAAAGAAAGGGAAGGAAGAAAAGAAGAAAAGGGAAGGAAGAAAAAGGAAGGAGAAAAAAGAGAAAATGAGAAGGAAGAAAGAAGAAAAAGGGGAAGGAAGAAAAAGAAAGAAAAAGGGAAGGAAGAAAAAGGAAGGAAGAAAAAAGAAAAGAAATGAGAAGGAAAAAAAGAAAGAAAAGGGAAGGAAGAAGAACAGATAAGGGGAAAAAGAAAGGGAGAAAAAAATAAGCAAGCAAGAAATGTGGAAAAGAAAGGAAGAATAAAAAGGAAGCCAAGAAGATTGGAAAATGAAAGTTAAGAGATATTGGAAGATTGATCATATAATAGCTTTTTTTTGTCGAATCAGATTTAGGAATTATTTTAGGAGGAGACTAAAAATAAGTTTCAAATTCTTTTGCTTTTAAACGTTTTGAAATCGACTAATAGACGAGTTTTTAAATAAAAATTATTTATTTGTCAATTGTTTAATAAAATGTGGAAATGACATTAAAGGAATATCATTAAGCTAAAAACTAAGAAAATACCCAGTTTGTTAGTATTCTATTTTTCTATGAGTTATATATAATTATTACTTGAAATTTCGATCTAGAAACTTTAGAGTATAATATTCAATCTATGTGATAACTATGTACTAATTAATTAACTGCGCCGACAAAGAACCAGATTATGTAGAAAAATAAGTATTTTCGATAGCATTGTCGTATATATATATATAATATATATATATATATATATATATATATATATATATATATTATATATGCACACAGAATAATTAATCCTATTTGTTTTATCAAATTTTGTTGATCGTGTGTTTGCGTACATGTTTGTGACTATGTATACACACACATATGTGTGTGAAAAATATGAAAAAATATTCAGAATATGTGTTTATTTATGAATGAATAATTGTTCCACCATGTTCGAACGTTTCGGTTTAATATATTTTTGATGGATATATTGAGCATCAATCAGTGCATGTTTTATTACATTTTTGTTTCATCTCGCTTGAAAAAAGAAACGTTTTTGAAGGAGTCTCATGACAATATTTTCATAATTTTTCAATACGTCGGATTTATTTCCATTTTTTTGAACGTGGAGAAACCATTCATAAATAAATAATCCTATTATTTGTGTTTTATTAATTATAAACCTACAAAACCGTCGGATTTACTTTCCATTTGCCTTATGTAGTAAGGTGTAATAACAAGGTGTGTCATAAATGTATCGAGATGAAGCTGTTATTTACCAATAGAATGAAGCATGAATAGAACGTTATTTTTTTTTCAGAATATAAGGGTGTCCAGAAAGTGCCGAGAGTTTGAAGCTGTATTTACCGACGAAGAAATGAACAATGAATGGAACGTTGATTTTTTTTTATTTGTATTATTTGTTTGATTTTTTTTTTATTTGTATATGCTTCGAATATTTTGGGTGTATATATATACACCAAAAATATTCGAAGTAATTACAACGTGTGTCAACAAATATCGATATTTTTTGTACTTTTTGATTACACCTTGTATTCTGAAAAAAAAATTAACGTTCCATTAAAGCACATATGATTTTATGAAATCTATACATTAATGATCTGTCTATTATCATGTTTATTTTTAATCGTAAAGTGGAAGGGACGCTACGTTAATGTGGGCAGGGTCCAAAAAGAGTACTTGGACGGAGAACTAAGGTGACAATTTGTAATATCTAGCTTAATTTGTAATTAATATTAAATCGGTTGAAATTATTTGTTTAACATACATCTATCTATCTAAATCTATCCTATCTATCTATCTATACTATCTATCTAATCCATCCGAGTCTTTCATACTATCTCTTATGTGTCTATCTATTGTGTATTTATCTATATATTTAGGCATTAATGCATTCTTTGTTATTAACACTCTACATAATATAACTTTATCCTCCTAAAACATTACATATGCACACATTCATATACACGCATACACATTGCATAGACAAACAATGCATACACAACATCTATCCTTCCGTGTATATAGGTATGAATTAGACTCGGATGGATGATAGATAGAATAAGATAGACTAGATAGATAAGATAGATACGATAGATGTATTTAACCAAATAATTTTCAAACCAATTTTAATATTAATTAAAATTAGCCTAGATATTACAAATGTCACCAGGATAGTCTCGTCAAAGTACTGCTTTTTGGAACCCTGCACAATTAACGGAGCGGTCGCAATTCCACTTTACGATTAAATAAAACATATAATAGACAACTCATTATGTATAGGATTCAAATAAATCATAGTGTGCTTTAAATGGACGTAATTTTTTTTTTCAGAAATACAAGGTGTCTCAAAAGTACAAAAAATATCGATATTTTTTTGACACCGGTTGTATTGCTTCGATATTTTGGGTGTATATATTAACACCCAACACAAAATATTCGAAGGGCATATACAAATAAAAAAAAAATCAACAAATATATACAATACAAAAAAATCAACGTTCCATTCATTGTTCATTTCTATCGTGGTAAATTACAGCTTCAACTCGCACTTTCTGAAACCTTATATTCTGAAAAAAAATAATAACGTTCTATTCATTGTTCATTTCTATCTTGGATAAATACAGCTTCAATCTCGATACTTTTATGACACACCTTGTATTAGCACGCTACGTTACATAAGGCAATGGAAATAAAATCCGACGGTTTGTAGTTTATAATAATAAAAACACAAATATTCAGGGGATTATTTATTTATTGAATGGTTTTCTTCCAGTTCAAAAATGGAAATAAATCCGACGTATTGAAAAATATGAAAATATTGTCATGAGACTCTTCAAATAGTGTTCTTTTCACGAGATGAAACAAAAAATGTAATAATAATGCACTGATAGATGCTCAATATATCCATCAAATATATTAAAACCGGAAACGTTCGAAACATAGTGGAACAATTATTCATTCATAAATAAACACATATACTTGAATTTTTTTTTCCCAATATTTTTTCCACACATATGTGTGTGGTATACATAGTCACAAACAATGTACGCAAACACCACGATCAACAAATTTGATAAAAAATAGGTTAATTTATTGCTGTGTGCATATATAATATTATATTATATATATACTATATATATATATATATATATATATAATTTACTGCATGTATGCGAAAATACTTATTTTCTACCATAATCTGGTTCTTTTTGTCGGCGCAGTTTAATTTAATTAGTACATAGTTATCACATAATTTGAATATTATACTCTAAAGTTTCTAGATCGAAATTACAAGTAATAATTATATATAACTATAGAAAAATAGATACTAACAAACTGGGTATTTTCTTAGTTTTTAGCTTAATGAATTCCTTTAAGTCATTTTCCACATTTTATTAAAGCAATGACAAATAAAATAATTTTTATTTAAAACTCGTCTATATAGTTCGATTTTCAAAAAGACGTTAAAAGCAAAAGAATTTTAAACTTATTTTTAGTCTCCTCCTAAAATAATTCCTATATCTGATTCGACACAAAAAATGCTATTATATATCATCTTCCAAATATCTCTACTTCATTTTTCCAATCTTTCTTTAGGCTTCCTTTTATTCTTCCTTTCTTCCAACATTTCTTGCTCTTATTTTTTTCTCCCTTTCTTCTTTTCCCCTTATCTGTCTTTTCTTCCTTCCTTTCTTTCTTTTTCTTCCTTCTGCATTTTCTGTTCTTTTTTTTCTTCCTTCGCCTTTTTCTTTCCTTCCTTTTTCTTTCTTTTTCCTCCTTCCCCCTTTTCTTTCTTTTCTTCTTCTCATTTGTCTTTTCTTTTTTTCTTCCTTCCTTCTTTCTTCCTTCCCTTTTTTCTTTCTTTTTCTTCCTTCCACTTTCTTTTTTGTTTCTTTTCTTCCTTCCCCTCTTTTCTTTCTTTTTTTCTTCCTTTGCATTTTTTTTCGTTTTTTTCTTCCTTCTCTTTTCTTCTTCCCTTTTCCTTTCCTTTTTCTTCCTTCATCCTTTTCTTCTTTATTCTTCATTTTTCTTTCTTCTGTTATACTTGAGTTAGATTTTGATCGACAGACGATCCACATACCTCACTTTTCTCTCGCCTCTCTTCTATTTTCCCTCTCTAACATAACTTTCTTATTTCATTCATCTCCCTTCCGCTACAATGCACATTGTAGTTATTCTTTTTTCATATTTCTCTGTTCCGTTCCACTTATTCTCCGTTCAATCACTTTTCTCTGTTCCCACGCTTTCATTCATTTTATTACTTTCTATACACCCTTTGTTTTTAAAAGGATTTAGTCGAGCTGATACCCTGCATCTTGATTAGTCTCATCAGCTTAAATATTTCAAAATTCCCGGTCACTATGCCGCCTGATATTTAATTTGTAATTTAAATAATTGTTGGCCAGTTATTTATATTTTTATTAACAGTATTGTTTATTCAGGGTGTCCCAAAAAGGTATACACAACGTTGACCAGTGACAGGGTTTAAAAAAAGAATGTTTAATTACACCGCAACACCTTTTTTAAAATTTTTTTGGGAATTTTTAGGCTGTGGGTCGGGCCCCCCCCCCCCCGCAGTTGGTACTCCCCCCCCCCCCCCCCCGCGCCCCCCCCGCACCCCCAGGGTCTGGGGGGGGGGGGGGGGGGAAAAAAAAAAAAAAAGAAAATTTTTTTTTTGTGAAGGGGGGGGGGAAAAAAGGTGCCCCCCCCCCCCCCCCCCCCCCTTTTTAGCGTTGGGGAGGGGGGGGGGGGGGGGGGGGGGGGGGGGGGGGGGGGGGGGGGGGGGAAAAAAAAAAAAAAGTAAAGCAGGTGGACCCCCCGTCGCCCCCGCCCCCGGGGGGGGGGGAGGGGGGCCCCCCCCCCAAAAAAAAAAATCCCTTTGGGTAAAATATGGAAAAAATTTGAACAAAAGAAAAAAAGCTTTGCCCCGCCCCCTCCCCGCCCTTTTTTTCGCCCGCCGCCCGCCCCCGCCCCCCCGCCCCCGCCCCCCCAAAAAAAGGGGGGGGGGGGGTTTTTTTTTTTTTTTTTTTTTTTGCCTCAACATAGAAATTAAATTAGGTACAGCGAGAAATAAAATTAAATGAAGTAAAATGAATTTATGAAAAGAAAAATATATAATTTGTATTATTGGACACATGGCGTAGTGGATATAGGCGATGAGTTAATACAATTCTAAGTGAACTTATCTCTAGGCTGCAGTTCAATCCTGGTCAAAGGCGACAATAACATAGAATAATAATGTATTCATTCATGGTTAACGGAACGAGAATAGTATACCCCCGTGGATTGAATAAAGGGTTGGATTCAAAGTTCCGTGAAGGCTCCCGATTACGATAAGCAGGTTCCGAGTCCGAAGAGAAGGTTCCCAAGTTCGGCAAGAAATACCTGAAGAAGACCAGAGGACACATCGGCCGAAACGTTGTACAGATAACAAAGATTAGGACAATAGTCGGAATAATCCAAATAATCCAAATTATCAATCCTCATCTCAAAAATTCAGAGAAAAAAATATATATATGTTAGGTTCCGAAGAAATTTTTTTTTCTCAATTATATTGACTGTAAGAATAACCTTTACTACATTTTTCAGAACACTGAGTTCAATTCTAACAAGGTGCTCCATATTTCTGACCTTGTACCAAACTAAGCTATATTTAGTATCTACAAAGATGAGATAAAATACCTATGTTCTGACTCAGACATTGAACCGGATTTATCAGATTAAAATATTAAACTAGTTTACTGACTTTTCAAGATGGAATTCTACTTGAAATAACTAACTGATTAAAGTCGATTGGTTGGTGTCATTCATAGGATTTTTTCATTGCCGTATATGCTCGTGTACAAGTCGATCTCGTGTATAGGTCGACCCATGATATATGGTCATAGAATCTTTCAGCTTATTTTCCCTCCTTAATTATGTTTGAATTTTAACAATACAAAATAGTTATTAATGTATACTCCAGCTATGGGTTAAAAAGTACTACTACTGTTCTTCTACAAGGATGGCCTAGGCATTAAATAACCTACAAAGGTTGATATGCCATTAAGCAAAGAAATCAAACCAAAATAGATGTCTACGCTACCTCCTAATTTTTGGACTAAAAAGCAGGCCTTCAAAATTTGTCTTATACGCAAGTCTGTCTGTTTGTCTGTCTGTTTCACTCACACAACTTTCTCTACTTCAATCTTTACATTACGTTGAGCTTCTTTTTTTCTTTTTATTTCAATCTCTTTTTCCTTCCTATTTATTTTCTCTTTTCTTTCTTCTTCCGGTTCTTTTTTTCTTTATTTCTATACAAGAATGTTTTAAAAGGATTTCAGTCAATCGATGCTCCTGCATTCTTTGATTATCCCATCACTTACAATATTGCTCTCTCTTCACTGCAACTCGGGTTTCATGTGGCTACACAATCATCAGATAACGAAAAAAGGCGTTAAAGAAAGGTGGTTCGAAACGTTTATATGGTTGGTTCTAGAACAAGCGATAAAACGTAAAAGGATGGAAGGTGAGAAAATGTAGGAAGAATAAAAAGTCTCTCTTTCTCTCATTTCCTTTTATTTTCCCTATATCTTATAATGTTTTTGTACTCTTTCTGTCTGTCGATTTTTAAAATCGACTTAAAATAGAATAACTTGGTAACATGAAAAATATACTACGGATCATTATTAGTTTCTTGAAACCATATAACTGTGCAAGCAAATTACAATCATTAGATAAAACAAATAATTACTTGAAACCATAAAATTGTATATAAATTATTAACATTAGATAGGAATACTTAAAACCATTCAACTGTGTGCAAATTGTATTAGATAAGTGTTGTGAGGTTTTAAGGGGTCAAATAAGAACAAAACGACGGTAACACATGTAGGAAAATGTATTAACAGAAAGTAGACAAATACAATAGAGAGATGTGGAAATTACGTCCGACGAACAGAGTTATTGGCATACTCGCATTGGCTTACTCCTAAGCCACAATTGTCTCTGTTACTTATAGTAACCTGTCGGTGCATTCCATTAGTCTTATAGGATGTATCACCTATAACAATAAGAATATTTGATATATAACTGAGTGCAAAAAAAAAACAACTATACAAAAGTGTAAATATAAATAAACAATGTACGCAATTCCCTAACCTCTAGGCCTGTAATAACCCAGACAGGTTAACATGCAGTTAAAATCAACTAATTAATGAATTCCGCCCTGTCGGCTGGGGCGTTAGAATGCACGACTGCACTCTGCAGAGGGGTAAGACTCCCCCAATGGGGCCACTGTTGGCCGTGGGTGGCGACCCGTGATGCTTAAGGATAGAGCCCAGGTGGATGAGTAGTTCATGACATGCAATACTCCACTTTGGCCCTATCTTGGGCTAGACGGGCGGTTGGAGAGGACCCTCCGATCAATCGGCTAGTCACGTCAAGCCCTAGCACCTATATGATTGCCCCAACCTATTGACCTCATGGCAATCCCCAACCCTTTTTATCATATGGGTGCTAGAAGGCGGTGGCTACGGGTCTACATGTCCTAGGAATGATGTTAAACTCTATCTGATGGTGAGGTTCCAGTTTTGGAGGTTTGGGGAATGTGGAGCACCCCTTCATCACCATTGCTCCCTGGTCCACTCTGACCCGGTGTGGTAGTACCTGTTAGGGTCCCATCTATGGGTTAAATAGAAAAATGTATTTATAAAAAAATTGTATTATCCATTAAGAATTGATTTATTTCAAAACTTTATCGGCATTAAATGACCCACTGAGGTTGATATGCCGTAAAACAAAACAAAACAAACCAAACCAAATCAACTAATTAATGAATTATCTTTCTTTCATTCTTTGTCATTCATTTTCTCTTTCACCATTTCATTTCATTTCATTTTTTCCCCGTTATTTCAAAGTTTTATTTTTATTTTTTCTAACATTTTCCCCATCGTTTTTATGTCTCTTTATTGGTATCAAAACGTTTCTCTCTCTCTCTCTCTCTCTCTCTCTTTGTGTGTGTGTGTGTGTGTTTTCTTTCTTACATTCCTTCTTTCTTTCGTTTTCTACTATTCCTTATCAATTTTTTCTTTCGTTCTTTTTTATTTCCTAATCTTTCTATTTCCGTTTTCCTCTCTTACGTCACTTTCCATTACAAACATTCTTTTTGTCTTTCTCCCTTTCTCGCATTTATTCCCTCTTGCTCTTTAATCTATAATCTCTATTAATAATGGAGATTCGCTTCCGGGTTTTGTCTGTAACAAAAACAACGTCACTGCTTACGTCACTATACCCGAAATCATCATAACATAGAATAAATACACTCAAAATTTGAGCATGCAACATCAGACAGTCCTCATTGTTTTTTAAAACAAGTTTTAATAGATACATCCCCAGTATCATATATTCATATATAGTTTGTTTTACTTTAATAGATATTCAAAGTTAATAGAACTTAGTTTCAAATTGTTTGTTTTTTTTTTTTTGGTTTTTATTTTTTTTACTCATTTAATAAATTTCATGATTTCATGATTTATGGTTCAAACTCTCCGACATTTATTTTTTAACTTCCACCTCCTCAAGCAATATCTTTCAAAAAATATTTTTACATCGCCCGGATGGTGTTTTTTTTATTTTGCTAGTATTTTAAATTACTCTATTTGGTTTTTTACGTCTCTTTCTATTCAAAACACACACATATCACTCTCTCTCTCTCTCTCTCTCTCTCTCTCTCTCTCTCTCTCTCTCTCTCTCTCTCTCTCTCTCTCTCATTTTCTTTTTTTCCCTTTTACGTTTCTTAGGTTTCTTTCTGTCACAAATAGTTTATATAATAATATCTCTTTCTTTCTTTTCTTTTCATAGTCTTCCTATTTCTATATATCATTTTTTCCTTTCTTTCGTCACTTTCTATTACAAGAATATTATTTTTCTCCCTTTCTTTCTTTAATGTATTTCTTCTTTCTCTTAAATTCATTCTCTCTCTTAAATTCATTCTCTCTCTATCTATCTCTCTCTCTCTCTCTCTCTCACACACACACCCACACACACACATTCTTTTTCTCTCTTTCTCTTTATTCAATAGTCATTATTTTTCCCTTTACGTTTCTTAGGTCTCTTTCCATCACAAATATTTTTCTCTTTCAATCTTTCTTTCTCTTTCTTTCATAGTCATTTTATCTTTTCTCCTTTCCCTTTCTTACGTCTTTTTCTATCACATATATTCTTTTTCTCTTTTTTCTCAACATTTCATAGTCTTTCTTTTTCTCTGTTTCTTAGCTCTCTATCTATCTATCAAGGTCATTATTCTTTCTTTCTCTCTTCCCTTTTTATATCAATTTCTTACTATCTTTTTTCTCTTTTCTTTCATCTTCAAATGTAAATTTTCTGCATTTTTCTTTGTTCTTTGTAAAAATGAAAACATTGAAACAGGAAAAACCCAATATATGTTATAGATAAAGATCTATATATCTCATTTGTGGACTTTGAACGACGAATTGCGTGATTTTATTTTTAATTCTTTGTACAATCCGCCAGCCTGTCTGTCTAGACTCCTCAGACATCTTGTCTCTTGTTTAGGGATAACGTGACCTTTTTTTAATTTTTTTTTTCAAATTTATTTACGCTATTTTTTCCTTTGATTATCGGCTAAACATGCAAATCGATCGGAAAATTAGGATGACCCAGAAAAAACAGAACCCACACATTTTTAATAAAACTTAATTTTAACTAGTGGGGTTAGGGTTAGGATTGGGGTTTAGGGTTAGTTTAATGGGGAAATAAATAAATAATTTGGGTTCTGTTTTTTTGGGGTCACATTAATTTTCCGACCGATTTGCAAGTTTAGCCTGATAATCATAATCCACTAAATATATTTTCACCTCGTCGGTGGGGCTTAGAATATGCCAAATGCATCCTATGCGGAGATGTAACGCCAACCCACACCCCACACACCCCAACCAACAAAAAAAAAGATGTATCCTGATTAGTTCATTAAACTGCATTCAGTAGTGAAGCTCCAGTTCCGGAACTCTGAGAAGTGTGTTTTATTTACCACGTATCCCATTTATACGGGTCAGACACAAGGTCTAATTAATGAGGGGCTACCCACGAACCGAAGATCATAGAATGGCAAACACAAAAAAAATGCGTAGATCCGCTTAGCATTCCTATAGAGGCGCTTCAGGCACTGGACAATAAATCCTGACCTGTCCCTTTATCGTAAGGGGACAAGTATTGCCTGGAGGATAGCCCCCTGGGATTAACCCGTTAATTTCATCAATCGTTCAGTGGCCGAAGCCACATACCCCTGAGGTTTTAGCACTCCTTCGTTGCCATTACTCCCAGACACACTCTGACCTGGAGTGGTAGTATCTGTTTGGGTCCAATCTATGGGTTAAATAGATCTGTCTAAAAATTATTAGTATGTATTTAGCCAACCCCTCCATCACGAGCAGGATGCGACGCAAGGTCAATTTTTAAGCGGAGAAAAAATTATTTCTGTTCAGTTTTTCTTCTCCTAGACTGGTTGCCTTACTGGTTGCCTTACCAAAGTTAAAGAACCCATACTTCCCTACTATTTACCCATAGATGGAGGGAGGAAAGAATGATTCATGCCCTTCCTAAGGGCACTAGAGCGAAGTGAAACGTATAAAACCTCGTCCAGGATAGAAGTCTGAAAATTATTAGTATTGGATAGGAATACCTGAAACAATCTGGGTATGAATTATTTGTATTAAATACAGAAAATTGATAGTATATAACTGTGTGCAAATAAACATTTATAAACAAATAAAAAAAGTGCGATTAGAAATGATTGCATGGATCATTGAAAATATAAATAGTTATGATTATCATCAAATATTTACAAATGAGTTAACTTTAGGTATTAAATAACCCATAAGAGATTGATATGCTGTTAAATAAACCAAACCATATTTATCTATCTATCTATACATATATAAAGGGCAGTTCTGTGAATCTGTATGTCCGGGGGAAACTTCGAAAATAAAACAATTAACGACAAAGTAAATATATATACAGATCAAATATCACCAGAGCTTGGTTTTTGAGCAAAAATAATGAAGATTTGAGTTATATTTGGAAGACATTTTTAAAATTAAAATTTGAAAAGTAACAGAAGGGAAAGTCATTTGCATGTTATTTTGTTTATTGTTTTGTTTTTGTTGTTTTTTTTTTTGGTGGGGGTATGTTTGTTTTTTCGCTTTGAAATATGATGTTGATTGATTGATTGAATTAATTGCACCATTTGTATCTTTTTTTGTTTTTAATTGTAAATCATTGAATGGAAATTTTCTTACTATATTGTTATATATTTCCGTGGGGATTTTAATGGGACAACTAGATAAATAACAATGGATCTGCGAGATTAATTTTTTTAAAAATCCCTCCTCTACCCAGGCGACGCCGGGTAGCCACTTCTAGTCTTGTTATAATGGAAATTATGTGACTGACTGTTAGCGAAATTATATCATCACTGATGTCATCATTATTTTACTTATCTAAGTTATATTCTCAATGATCATGAAATCGTGATCATTTAATCTTGATTAACATATTATTTATCTTTAAGTGTAGCCGAGTTAGATTTGCCTCCAAAACTGTCAATATTATTAATGCATCTAAAATCCTGAAATATGTGCTATATATCTCTAAGAAATATATATATTATATGGTAGGAATAATTTGCATAATGATTTTAACAAAACTGGGTTTAATAAATAATTATTGCTGTTAGTGATTTCTAATACTATAATGTTATTCTCAAACGTATTAAAAGCAATCCTATATATAATTTTTATATAGAAATCAATTAAAATAGCATTAAAATAAATGTATTATTTTTATATTTGTTCTAATTTAGTTTCATTAGTCTCTCTAATTTCATATCTTCTTATTATAATGGAGATTGTGTGTTTTTCTGTCTGTAACCGAAACTATATTACTACTAAAGTCACAATTCCCTTTGTTATTGACATCACAATCTCAATGATTTTATTTTTATTTAAATCTCAATTATTAATAAAATTGTTTTACATTATTAATGCTGTTGACCATATATACATACTAATAACATGCAATTATATTTATATATACAACAAAATAACGGTTTACAGTGTGAACGGAAGGGTAATTTGCATATTGATATTTAAAATGTGATTTTAATAAATATGTGTTTAGTACTATTGATTTCTAATTGTTTGGTTTTATTTTAATGAATATAAGCAAAAATCTCTTCAATGAATCTTAAATGAAATCCATTAACAAGAAGAAATAACTGTCATTTTATTCTTTACTTCCTCTTTTAACTAAATACTTAAATTAGAAAAAATAACAATGAAAGACGTGAGTGATGGAAGTGTAAGTTTCAGTTGTTCTATTTTTCGATTATACCCCCCACCCCGTTTCAAATCTTTTTATCTGCATTCTTATTTAGTTTCATTAGCCTTTCTAATTTAATACAATATTTTATTACATTAAAACTTAAATACTTGCGCCCGGCGGAGGCCGCATACTTTTGCTAGTAACTATAACTCATTTTAAAAGGTTTAATTTTTTTTTAAATAAAAAAAATGATTGCAATGGAAAGTTGAAAAATATAGTTATTATCATAATCAAACATTTACAAATTAATAAAATTTCGGCATTACGTAACTTATAAGGGATTGATATGCCGTTAAACAAACCAATTTTTTTTATCTGTCATCACATTAGAGCTCGACTATGATCATCGTACTATATATGGCCACTGATGGACACTGGGCCACATTCTTAATAGTCTAGGTTTTCAAAACCCGAAAACTTTCTAAGGAGTTAGCGAAGTATATAATTTACAGTGCAATTACTTTTGAGTCAATCGGGTAGGCTAAACATAATCTTTATCATTTTTTTAACCATATAAAGTAGACACCAAACTTATGAAATTTTCTCATTATTATTTTTCCTATGAAATCTTTCACTCATGGAAAATAAAGACTTAGAAAATGTATTCTCTTTATATACAAATTTCATACACTGAACAATGTAACAACTATTATTAGACAGAGACAGCAATGAACTACTAAGTAGTAACGACTATTATAGAACAGAATTATCTCATAGTACGTACAGGGTGCCCCCCCCCCCAAAAAAAAAGACAGAATTTGGGTTGTGTTTTTTTTGTTTTGTTTTTTTTTTTTTGGTGCTGGTAGTCCCATCAGTAATAGTAATATTCAGGGTGACAAAAAAAAAACAGAATTTGGGTTCTGTTTTTTTTTTGGGGGGGTTGTTGTAGGGTCACCCTTTATTTGTTACATTTGGGAAAAATTGCAGTCAATGCGGGTAAAAAAATGTAATTTATAAATGAATAAATACATATATTTCACTACTGTTTAATCATTTACTAATTATTTCATGACACAGAACCAGAAGTATGGGACACACAGTGCGAATCTAACTCCCTAGTTCACCAATCAGTTTACCAAGCGAGACATCGATGCAATTTGTGCATACACTGCTTCCTTTATTATGTACCATCTTGCTTCCCACTTTCTCTCTCAGCCTTGTCGGTGGGGCTTAGAATACGACGACTGTATCCTCTACAAAAGGGTCAAAAAAAAAAAAAGCTGTCGGGGTGGCCCTAAGTTGGTAGGACAGCGAGGGAGTCTATCCCCTTTTCACTTGCGCTAGACCAAGGAGATTGTTTTTAGAGTCTATGGTGAGCGCCACACCTACCATCGTTGAATTGCGAGGGCCGGTATCGAACCAGGAACCTTGCGATTATGTAGTTCAGTTACTCTACTGACTGAGCTACAAAGGGGTAAGACTCCCTAAAAAGAAATATCCTGGGTATGACACTAACATGCATCCGATGGTGACTTATTTTTAATTCAATATTAGTATTATCTGCCTTATTCGGACTATTGTCTCCATCTTTATTGTTATTAGTACAACGTTTCGGCCGATATGCCCTCCGGCCTTCTTCAGGTATTTCTTGTCGGACTCGGGAACTCCTACCCCAGCTATGTTTAGCGGAATGAGAACAGGATTCCCCCCGTGGACTGAATAAAGGGTCAGGTTCGAAGTTCCGTGATGGCTCCCGATTACGACCAGAAGGTTTCCGACTACGACAAGAAAGATCCCGAGTCCGAAAAGAAGGTTCCCGAATCCGAAAAGAAATACCTGATAATACTAATCATCAAGCCTCATCTTAAACATTCAGAGAAATTCAATATTATTCTATACATTTAAACATCTATCTATCTAGTTAGAGTTAAGTAACCATTATTCCATATACTCGTGTATAAGGCAATCTAGTGGAGGCGCTAATCATGTTAGTAAAAAGTAAAGTCAACGGGGTGGCCTAAAGTCGGTAGCAGCCAAACACAGAGGGAGTCTATCCCCTTTTCACTTGCGCTAGACCAAGGAAATTGTTTTGGTTTTTTTGGCATCTGAGATGGAGCGCCACACATACCATCAGCCATTCACTTTACCGCACAGTTCCCTGTACTACTCATGCGCTTAGTTGGCAAGGGCCAGTAACGAACCAGAATTTTGTGGTTCCTTGGTGGATGCTCTACCGACTGTGTGTAATCGAATGAACGACCAGAGTTCAAACACTGGACGAAGGCTGTTTACCTTTCACATAGCGCTAATACCATTGGGAAAGGTATGTATCCAACTATTCTCCCTCCAAATTTGGGTAAATTGAAGGGCAGACTGGGCTCTTTAAAGTTGGTATTGCAACCGGTCTAGGAGAAAGAAAACTCTGGATTAAACCTGTTAAATTCCGCTTAAGTAATTGACCTTATCATATCTTGCTCGTGTTGAGGAGTTGGTATATATATATATATATATATATATATATATATATATATATATATATATATAGTGATCGTGTACATAATCTAATCTATGTATCTCTTTGGATTATGAAACTGTTGTTTCAATTTGTTTATCTGTCTCAGCTTGTCTAATACTGACGCACTGACAATGTGTTGAAAGAACATTTAATTGAATACTGATTTGTCTTTGACGAACCATACGCATTGCCAAATAAAGTGTGACAATTATTCAATGCAATATTTCAAGCGACTCAAATCACAACTAACACTGTGTTGGAAATAAACTTAAAATGTTATACATTTCGCACAGCATACAAAACAAAGCAGAGGTATCTACTTATCAAGTTTTATTTGAATATAATCATTAATCAGCCAGTATTATGGTATTGTGACGTAAGCAGAGACGTAGTTTCGGTTACAGACCGACAGATACCGAATCTCCATTATAATAATAAGATGTCGTTGATCAGACTGTATGAGTATCTAACAATAAAAAAAAGTTAATGTTGGAAATGTTCGCATTGTTTTAACCTTGCTTTGAATCTTGCAAAGCCAAAATCAATCATTACACCCTTATGGCAAGCCCCAACCCCTTTTTATCACAAGGGTGCTAGAAGGCGGTGGTTGCGGGTCTACATGTCCTGGGAATGATGTTAAACTCTATCTGATGGTGAGGTTCCAGTTTGGGAGGTTTGGGGAATGTGGAGCACCCCATTCATCATCATTGCTCCCTGGTCCACTCTGACTCTGAGTGGTTGTACCTGTTAGGGTCCCATCTATGGGTTAAATAGAAAAATGTATTTATAAAAAAATTGTATTATCCATTAAGAATTGATTTATTTCAAAACTTTATCGGCATTAAATGACCCACTGAGGTTGATATGCCGTAAAACAAAACAAACAAACAAACAAATCAATCATTACAGATATTAGGAAGAATATGCCCTTTTAGGTGTAAGTATCTAAAGTTTTGATGTAATGAAATATATTAACTTACTAACGAAATTAAATAAGAACGCATATAAAAAGATTACACTTATTTTAGTTATATTTTAATTGGTTTCAATATAGATTCTACATTAATCATCGTAGGATTGATTTTAATACGTTGGAAAATAGAACAATAATATTGCAGATCAATAAAACCAAGTAATTATTTATCAAAACAAGTATGCAAATTAACCACACCATATATTATGTAAACTTTTACTTCTCAGTTATATATAAGACACATCGCAGGATTTTAAACGAACTAATAACATGGGCTGTTTTGAGACAAATCTAATTCAGATTTTAATAGAGATATTGTTGATAAATAAGATTTATTCTAAGTATGAATGATTTTGACTATAGATTAAATACTCATTGATAAAGTTACGCAAGTTATGAGGGTATTGTGACGTAAGTAGTGACCTAGTTTCGGTTACATACATACAAATACCGAATCTCCATTATAATAAGAGATGCCGTTGCCAATAGGATGATGAGTTGGGGTTCGTAGAACCCATGGTGATTGAGTCTTTTTACTTTGAAAATTTATATTAAGAATACTAGCAAAATAAAAAAACACCCTCCGGGCGATGTAAAAATAGATTTTTGAAACATATTTCCCGAGGGGTGGGAGTTAAAAATTCAATGTCAGCGAGTTTGTACCCTAAGTAAGTAAAAAATCATCAAATTCATTAGAAGGATTAAAAAATAAGACAATTTGAAATATAAACTTTAAATATGCATTAAAATAAAACAAACTATATATAGATATATAATACCAGTCATGTATTTATTAAAACTTGTTTTTACAAACAATGAGGACTGTTTAATGTTGTATGTTCAAATTTTGAGTGTATTTATTCTGTTATGACAATTCTGGGTAATGTGATGTAAGCAGTGACGTAATTTTTGTTACAGACAAAAGCCGGAGGCGAATCTCCATTATTAATAGATTTATTAGTAGCTGTTATTGTTTACTAAGATTTATTACTTTATGTAGAATTTTTAAAATGGAGAGGTATTAGTTCCGCCACCCGGTCGATGCAACAGTTGTTTTAAGGCCAGTTTTGCTCAGTCGGTAGAGTGTTCAGCTGGAAACCTCAAGGTTCCTGGTTCGATACCAGCCATCGCCAACTCGGTGTATGAGTAGCACAGAGATCAGTGCGGTAAAGTTAGGAGCTGATGGTAGGTGTTGCGCTCCACCTTAAACGATAAAAACAATCTTCTTGTCTAGCGCTAGTGAAAAGGGGATAGACCCCCTTGCTGTCTGACAATTACAGACTTTAGGCCACCCCGATGACTTTTATTCCTGCCCAAGACACGCTTTTAAACAACCCTTTTCTTGTTTCTGGAAAGAAAGTTATTTTTTCATTGCCTGCTTAATGTAAATGAAAAACTATTTTTCTCTTCAAACTTTGCTTTTGTAACCTTGGTAATAGAATTTTCAGATTTACCCATTTTCCAGAACATTCCAGATAAATTCGCTTGCCAATCGTGAAATATTATTCACTTCAAAACATTTTAGTTCATTCTTGTATAACCTTAAGTATAGATAGATGTAAATTTTATTTCATATGTTGTCTTATTCATACCTTATGTAAATGAAATTGAGCAAATTTGCCGGGTTTTTTTTGTTTACATAGAAAAGAGTATAAGAACAAGAAATACCTAAAGAAGGCCGGGGGGCATATCGGCCGAAACGTTTGCACAGATAACAATAAAGATGAGGCCAATAGTCCGAATAATCCAAGTAATACAGAATAGTTTAATTTCTAAATTTCATTATCCAGGCCACATAAGCAAAATTTGAAGAGAATAATGGCAAGTTTCTATACTTTTTAAACATAAGCAATTAAGAAATAATACGTACTATTCAGAAACAAAATTTGTTAAATAATGTGTTATTAAATATGTTCACAAGGCTATGAAGTTTCTTTTTTAAATCCACAAGTAAAGAATTAAAAACATTTGTTTTAATTTAAATTTAATTCTTTTAGACAGAGCCAGATTGAAATGAATTTAAATTTAATAGTTCTTAGTTGGCAAGTGGAATGTATATTTATGGTAAATGAAGGGAACATTCGTTTTTGTTTGGTTTTTTTTTTGGTTTTTTTTTTGTTTTTGCTTTTTGTATTTACTTTAAATTTTCTTTTGTTTTTCTTTTCCATTTCATTTTCTTTTTCTCTCGTTTTTTCTTTTTTCCTTTTCATTTTTATTTTCTTTTTCTTCACCATTTCTATTTCTTTTTCTCTTACTTTTTTTTTTTCTGTTCACTTTCTTTTCTTTTTATTCTTCGTTTGCTCTTTTTTCTTTTTTTTTCTTTTTTCTATTGTTAGTTTTTTACTTTTCTTTTTCTTTTGTTTTTATTTAATCTTTTCTTATTCCATTTGTTCTTTCTTTTCTTTCGTTTTTCTTTTCTTCCTTTTTCTTCCTTTTATTTTTATTTTATTTTTGTTTTTTGTTTTGTTTTCTTAACATTCTTTATCTGTTTTCATTTTCTTCTATTCAAATATTTAATAATCTATTCTTTCAAATGTCTTATAAATATTTTTGTTTCCACCGGGTGTTTGGTGTTTATTGCCGGAGATTGAGTGACAACAAGTCACCTTAGATAATTTACACTCTATTATAACAAAATCCAATGTTAAAATATGTAATAGGCTATCTATCTCAGTCTGTTCATATCTATGTTCTGGATATGACTATAAACTGCGTCTGGTGGTGAGGTTCGAGCCTGGGGAGTGCAGAGAACCTTTTTGTGGCCATTACCCCTAAGTTAACTTTGACCTGGAGGGGTAGTACGGGTTAGGATCTCATTTATGGATTAAATGGATCTGTTTGAAAAGAATTTATATTGGATAGGAATACTTGGTACCATATAACCGTTTGTAGATTATTTGTATTACACAGGAATACTCGAAATCATAACAACAAACAAATTATTATTATTATTATTATTATTATTATTATAGAAAAATAAAAACTATGATTTCTTCTTTTTTTTCTTTTCTTCCTTTTTGTTCCTTTCTTTTCTTTATTTTTCTTTAGTCTTTTTTTCTTTTATTCAAATATTTTATAAACTATTCTTTCAAATGTCTTTTAAATAATTTTGCATGTTTATTATTATTTGAAAAATATAAACTCTGTATAAAAAGTGATTGCAATCGAACGTTGAAAATATAAATATGAGTAAATTTCGGCATTAAAAAAGCTTATATATTATCTGTTAATATTTTTTTTAAACTTACGTATCTATTACATGTTAATATATATATATATATATGTTTGAGCCTTTTCATATCTATCTATCTATCTATTTGAGTCTATTATTTTCTATGTAAATAAACTAATAAACATAAATATGATGTAATTTTACGAAAGTGAGGGAAAAAAACTGCGCATATTTCTAGCCCTCCTCAAACCTCAGTACTTAACTATCATTAACTCACTCACACATAAAATAATAAACCAACTCCGTGTACCGTAACATTATCTTTTGAACATTTAAATCTAAGATATGAACAATGCAGCCCAAGAGAGAGAGAGAGCAGACTGGCAGAGAGGCAGAGACGCAGGCAGGCAAGACTGGACGCATACAGTATATGATGCAATACATGCGCACTTCGTATATTTATGGTCGAGCACTTCGTTTGGTATAATAGTGATCTAGGTTCGGAAACCATTTATCTGTGGTTTTGATTCTCATTGGGTGCTCAGTACATGTGGCCTTACGCCAAGTTAGGCTAACTAAAAGTTAAAGTAATTTGATAATACATATTCCTTTATAATTTGTCCACCCCTATAGTTTTCAGTACATTTTGTCTACGCGCACTGTCTGGGTTTTCCGCAAATCTAACAACTATTATGGGACAAAGTTAGTAAAGTGTTTTAGAATTATCAATTTTGACAAAAGTAGCCATTTTTCCCCAATGAGGCTAATTTTCATGATTTGATCATAAATCGTTTATTAAGAAAAAAAAAACGAAACAAAATAGGAAATAACAAACAAACAAACAAATAAAAAAAACAGTACCACCCACCCTAACCCCCCCCAAAAAACATTTTTTTTTAAATAAAAAACAAAAAAAGCAAAAGAAACCCCGTCGGCGGGGCTTAAAATACGACTGTATCCATTGTAGAGGTGTAAGACCCCACCCCAAAGAATGTGTTATGGGTATGACACTAAATTGAATCTCATGGTGAGACTCCAGTTCCGGAACTGTTAACTATGAAATTCTATTTAGATTTCTCCATCCATTCCTGATTAGAAGCTTCCGTATCATTAAGGACCTAATTACAACGGCTTTTACTAGACGTGTTTTATAGATTTAAAATTATAGTATCAACAATGTCGACCAATACACACACATACACAAACGGAGTAAAAGAGAGAAAAAAGTTTGGTTTGGTTTATTTTTAAACGGCATATCAACTCTTTATGAGTAATTTATGCCGAAATTTGACTCATTTCTAAATGTTTTATTGTAATCATAATTATATTTTTTAACCTTCCATTGCAATCATTAAAAAACTAACTTTTTTTTTTTTTTGACTACCATAATTTGTTTTCATTGTTAAATAATATCAACTATTCCTATCTAACACAAATCATTTGTACCTAATTATATGGTTTAAAGTAAGTACTCATTAATTTATTGCGCACAATTGTATGGTTTCAAGTATTCCTATCTAACAACAATACTTTGAAAGTAGTTGTATGGTTTCAAGTATTCCTATCTAACAACAATACTTTGGAAGCAGTTGTATGGTCTCAAGTATTCTATCTAACAATACTTTGGAAGCAGTTGTATGGTTTCAAGTATTCCTATTAAACAACAATACTTTGAAAGCAGTTGTATGGTCTCAAGTATTCCTATCTAACAGCAATACTTTGAAAGCAGTTTGTATGGTCTCAAGTATTCCTATCTAACAACAATACTTTGGAAGCAGTTGTATGGTCTCAAGTATTCCTATCTAAACAATACTTTGGAAGCAGTTGTATGGTCTCAAGTATTCCTATCTAACAGCAATACTTTGAAGCAGTTGTATGGTTTCAAGTATTCCTATCTAACAACAATACTTTGGAAGCAGTTGTATGGTTTCAAGTATTCCTATCTAACAGCAATACTTTGAAGCAGTTGTATGGTCTCAAGTATTCCTATCTAACAACAATACTTTGAAGCAGTTGTATGGTCTCAAGTATTCCTATCTAACAACAATACTTTGGAAGCAGTTGTATGGTCTCAAGTATTCCTATCTAACAACAATACTTTGAAAGCAGTTGTATGGTTCAAGTATTCCTATCTAACACTAAACAACAATACTTTGGAAGCAGTTGTATGGTCTCAAGTATTCCTATCTAACAACAATACTTTGGAAGCAGTTGTATGGTCTCAAGTATTCCTATAACAACAATACTTTGGAAGCAGTTGTATGGTTTCAAGTATTCTATCTAACAGCAATACTTTGAAAGCAGTTGTATGGTCTCAAGTATTCCTATCTAACAACAATACTTTGGAAGCAGTTGTATGGTTCAAAGTATTCCTATCTAACAACAATACTTTGGAAGCAGTTGTATGGTCTCAAGTATTCCTATCTAACAACAATACTTTGGAAGCAGTTGTATGGTTTCAAGTATTCTATCTAACAACAATACTTTGAAAGCAGTTGTATGTCTCAAGTATTCCTATCTAACAACAATACTTTGGAAGCAGTTGTATGGTCTCAAGTATTCCTATCTAACAACAATACTTTGGAAGCAGTTGTATGGTCTCAAGTATTCCTATCTAACAACAATACTTTGGAAGCAGTTGTATGGTCTCAAGTATTCCTATCTAACAACAATACTTTGGAAGCAGTTGTATGGTTTCAAGTATTCCTATCTAACAGCAATACTTTGAAAGCAGTTGTATGGTCTCAAGTATTCCTATCTAACAACAATACTTTGGAAGCAGTTGTATGGTTTCAAGTATTCCTATCTAACAACAATACTTTGAAAGTAGTTGTATGGTTTCAAGTATTCCTATCTAACAACAATACTTTGAAAGCAGTTGTATGGTTTGAAGTATTCCTATCTAACAACAATACTTTGAAAGCAGTTGTATGGTTTCAAGTATTCCTATCTAACAACAATACTTTGAAAGCAGTTGAATGGTTTCAAGTATTCCTATCTAACAACAATACTTTGAAAGCAGTTGTATGGTTTCAAGTAACTGATGCTGTTGATGATGAAAAAAAGAGAACTTGTCAATGGTAGATTTTGCAGTTCCAGCAGATCACTGGGTGAAGATGAAAAATCGAAAAGATAGACAAATACCTAGACTCTTTAGTGTATAGGTATAATTTTGAAGACTTATTATTTAGACAAAAATTAAACAAAATGGGAAGGACTGACTCTTGGATTCGATAAATAATCTCATAGGTTGATGATTTCATGGCCATGAATTGTGTTTTGACTTGAGGTCAACAACAAATGGGTACATATTTCATATTGGGAAGGCTCGGTGCATCATATGGCTTCAAAAATTAATTTTACAAATTAAAGATTTTACGACCATAAATTAACGATCAACTTATACACTAGGTATATAAGTCAGATGTAAATCATGATTATCTGGTGTTGCTTATCCACCGAATTTTTTTTTTTTTATAAGTGTCGTCACCTCAAGCTAAATAATTGACCATTCCGTTTTTATCATAAAGAAAGGTAAGAAAAGGGACATGCTACACAGAAAAATATAATAAGAAAGAAAGTAGTGGAAATAGTGTGCGGAAGCGATAACACTAATCTGTTTTAATCGAACCTAATGAAAAGAGGAAAAAAAAGGGAAAAAGAGATAGATAGATAGATAGAGAGAGAGAGAGAGAGAGAGAGATGGTTAAATCAAGATTATACTTTTTACACATTGAACCAATTTTGCAATAGCCCATATCAAACGTAATAATTAAATTATCACATTAGGGTATATCCACAGTAGGGTAGGTCGATTTTTAACTTTTTTAAAATATCAAATTGTCCATCCATGCGAAATTTGGGTTAGTATACTGAATACAGATACAAAAAATTAAATCTAAAAATCCTCGTTTTCTAAAGACTAAATTTTACGAAAACGAATACTAACACGCAACTTTCGCATTGATGGACAATTTTTTTTTTTAAGTGAAAAATCGACCTACCCTAATCCACAGGCCCTGGTAGTATTTATATTATTACTTCTAATTCTACTCGTGAAAATAAAGCAACTAGAATTAAGATGAAATAAATACGAGTCAAAAATACAATATAAAGTGTTGAGCGATTGGGGAACAATAGGGAAAGGTTAATTGGTGCGGTTTTAACTTTAGCCAATTCATGTAAATTAATCGGCGAATTCCCAAAATGCTTTTAAAATGTTTAACTCTAAACTAAATAATTTAAATTTTTCCCAAGATTAATGATTCTAATCATTTAATTAATAATGTGTGTAACCGAAACTACGTTACTGCTTACGTCATAGCATAGAATAAATACACTAAAAGTTTGAGCATGCAAAATTTTTTAAAACAAGTTTTTTTATTTTTTATAAATGCATGCCCGCTATTATATATTTATATTTAGTTCGTTTTACAAAAATATTCGATAATTACATTTTCTTCGCTTCTTTAATGATTAACTGAATCCAGGGTCGGTGTTAGGGTCTCATGCACCACTTGTTCAGTTTATAATACGGAGACCTCACTTTTCAGTTAGAGGCGCATTGTGCAATGGTTATCGTCAAAAGAAATGGACTCAATGACACGTTCAAATCCTGAATGAGACTGTTTGCCTTTCATATACCACTAATACCCTTGCATTCAAATATTCTCCGTCCACCTATGGGTAAATTGTAAGGTGGTCTATGCTATTTAACCGTGGTAAATAGTAGTACCGATTGGGTTCTTTTAATCTTGATACAGCAACCAATCTAGGAGAGGGAAAACTCTAAATTCAAACCTGTTAAACTCCACTTTAAAAAATTGACATTGTGTCACATTCTGCTCGTATGGAGGGGTTAGTAACAACCCTTCCGCACGAGCAGAATGTGACACAATGTCAATTTTTAAGTGGAGTTTAACAGGTTTGAATTCAGAGTTTTTCCTCTCCTAGATTAGCCACCGTATCAAGATTAAATAACCAAATCGGTACTACTATTTACCCATAGCTGGAGGGAGAATAATTGTATTCAAACATTCCAAAGGTGGGAAATGCAACCAGCCCTATCAAGGATTTGAACTCGTATCACCAAATCTATTTCCCACGATGGTAACCATTACATCACTAGTGATATTCATAGAAAATATAATTTTTTTAAATACCCTTCCGGTGCCTTAAGAAGGTTCTCCTGTTAGGGTCCCATCTACGCGTCAAATAGATCTGTTTAATAATTATTCATATTCGATAGGACCGTGTGGAGAAAAGAATCTAAAGAAACAACTACACAAAAACGTAAATATGAATGTACAATTAAAAATTAGGTTCTTCAATTAAAAATTAGGCATAAAATAATCCTAGACGGGTTGACATGCCGCTGAAATTAATCAATCAGTTAATATCAAAATATTTCTGCTCTCACCACAAACAATTTAATAAAAACAACTTCAAAATCAACTAATTTATTAAATCTCTAATTTTTTATTATTTGAAGATCAGATTCTTCATGAAATTGTAAAACATTCTGCTTTAACCTGTTATTTCTATATAAAAAAAACCAAGTGGCTACTCAGTATTAAGTAGAATTTCAATGCTATTTCTTCCAATGTCTTGATTTTTAAATATCATCAAATATACATTAAATCTTCATAATTTTTGTACAAAAAATCAGGAACTGGTGATATTTAATGTGTATATATATTTACTTTGTAATTAATTGTTTTATTTTCGTAGTTTCATCCGGACGTACATACATACATATATACATACACACCAACTGCCCTTTATATATGTGTAGATAGATGGTAGTAAAATATATTGTGAGGTAAAAAGGGTAGTAAATTTATTGTGAGGTAAAAAGGGTAGTAAATTTATTGTGAGGTAAAGGGTAGTAAATTTATTGTGAAGGTAAAAAGGGTAGTAAAATTTATTGTGAGGTAAAAAGGGTAGTAAAATTTATTGTGAGGTAAAAAGGGTAGTAAAATTTATTGTGAGGTAAAAAGGGTAAGTAAAATTTATTGTGAAGTAAAAAAAGTAAAAAGGATAGTAAAATTTATTGTGAGGTAAAAAGGGTAGTAAATTTATTGTGAGGTAAAAAGGGTAGTAAAATTTATTGTGAGGTAAAAAAGGGTAGTAAAATTTATTGTGATGTACTTATTTAGAATAGCTTTCAGGAAATTGTTTGTGGTAATGTTTAAAAAAAAAAAGAATTAGTCGTTGTCTTCTTTTTATTTTCGTGCTCAAAAAATAATTACCGTCCATGAAATCTCATCAAGAAAGTGATTGAGGGGCTATAGAAACAAATTTGTAATTCTTCTTTTAAACATACACGGTGAGAGAAAACAAACAGAACCCCAATTCTGTTTTTCGGGTCACCCTGTATATATACTATTACTGATGCAGACTACCAGCACAAAAGAAAAACAGAACCAAAATTCTGTTTTTTTTTTTTTTTTTTTTTTTTTTTTTGTGCGGGGGGTGGGGGTTCACTCTGTATAATTAATCAAATAACACATATTTGTTCAGTTTAATAAACATTAGTTCGTATAAATGTACTTTTTATATTTCTCGGAATTTTTTAGATGAAGCTTGATAATTTGTATTATTTGTATTATTCGGACTATTATCCTCATCTTTATTGATATCTGTACAACGTTTCAGTCGCCCGCCAGCCTTCTTCAGGTATTTCTTGTCGGACAGACTTGGGAACCTTCATGGAACTCTAAACCCAACCTTTTATTAAATCCACGGAGGGGGGGCTATACTGTTCTCATTCCACTAACCATAACTGGGTAGAAAGTGTTAAGCTGTGTTAATTATTATTCTATGTTACTGTCGCCCTTGACCAGGACTGAACCTGCATAACTGTCATTTAGAACAGTCTTAAATCACTACGCTATATGTCCAATTTTAATAAACATTTGTTCGTATAAATGTATTTCTTATGTATTGTATTTTTACCACAACACCACCCACCCCCCCACCAAAAAAACAATCACTTTCTTATCTCTGGAAAAAACAATATGGACAGCTTTTAAGATTGGACGTTGTTTTTTTTTTGTTTTGTTTTTTTGTTTGTTTGGTTTTTTTTAGTGCGTAAAAGTTCATAGATAAAAAGAAGAAAATTAATGAAGCTTATTTTTACATGGATAATGAACGTAATTAATACGTTACCGTAGACATTTTTCTAAAGACCTATTGTAAATAAGTCTGTATTATATGTTTTTTTATGATGATAAAAGCAAAACAATTACTTAAACAGTTTTAATGATGAAAGACGCGCATACTTTAACTTGATAGTGGTTCGAAAACGAACCGAAAGTACTCGGTTAGCTAAAAATGGCTCTTTCGGAGAAATAATTAAAGTTTTTCAAGAAGATTCTTTTTTATTTATTAAATTTATTTGAATATATATGTGTGTGTGTGTGTGTATGTGTGTGTATGTGTGTGTGCGCGCGTGCGCGCGCCCAACCCCTTCGCAATGAGCAGAATGTGACACAAGGTAAATTTTTAAGCGGAGTTAAGCTGGTTTTAATTAAGAATTTTCCTTCTCTGGGACTGGTTATATATATATATATATATATATATATATATATATATACACACACACACAAGGTATGTAAAAAAAAGTATCGAGATTTTGGTACTTTTTGACACACCTTGTATTCTAAAAAAATAACGTTGCATTCATTTTTTTAAAATATTGAATACAAGGTGTGTCAAAAAAGTACCAAGTTTAAAGCTGTATTTACCAAGATAGAAATGAAGAATGAATAGAAAGGTTTTGGGTTTTTTTTAGAATACAAGGTGTACCAAAAAGTACAAAAAATCTCGATACTTTTTTGACACACCTTGTATATATATAAGAGGTTCGTATCATATATATATATATAAAGAGAAAAGGTCTTAATCTATCAATACCCGTATTTCATAAGAATCTTTTAAAACTACGTCGTTGTCCGTTTTTATGAACGCTTGATAGTGAGAAAAGTATGATCGAAGGGAGATAACTAGGTTCTCACAAGTTTTCTTGGCTTTATCAGAGTAGACTAAGCCTAAACGAGGCTATAATTGCTAGTCAACAATGATGGACATGGGGTTTTTGGGAACTAGTTATACTGTGAAGCTGTATCTAGGGTTCCTTATTAGGGGGTATTGCAGAGGAAGAGGTCGATCAGTGATGAGCAAAGTTAACTCGTACAGATAGGTGGTGCTACTGTACGCCTCTGTGTGTCTTCTTTTTATATAAGATCAATTTCGGGTGCATTTTCAACCTATACTTGCTATATGGTTATTACTCAGACACACGCGCAATGCACAAACACGCGTGTGTGTGCATACGCTCATACGTACACAAAGTTGCTTGGATAGGAAGAGTTATGTTGCAACTTAAACCCAAAAATCCGATTCGAGAAAAAACAACAGATAAATTCATCGTAAAAGTTATAAATCTAACTGAAATCATTAGTATTAAACCAGCAAAACAACACAAAATAGTTCTTCTTTCTCATAATCACTCGCTAGTCTATATAGAGAGAGGATGTTCCATCTATACATATATAAAGGACAGTTAGTATGTATGTATGTATGTATGTATGTATGCCCGAAGGAAACTAGGAAAATAAAACAATTAATGACAAAGTATATATATATATATATATATATATATATATATACATCGTCACTATCAGCAGAGCTTGCTCTTTGTGCAAAAACTATGAAGATTTAATTTATATCTGGGAAGATATTTAAAAATTAGGATTTGAATTGGGAAAATTATTGGTTGCGTTCATGATTAAAACATAAATCAATCATGTCAGACCAAAACAATCAATGGATCTGCGAGACTAACTTAGTATTATCCCCCCTCTACCCAGGTAACGTCGGGTAGCCGCTTCTAGTAACATATATGCGGATGTTTCAGAAAAATTGATGTCATTTCGTTATCTAATAACTTAACCAATTCTCGTTCAACGGTTTGGTTTGGTTTTACGGTATATCAACCTCAGGGAGTTATTTAATGCCGACAAAGTTTAAATAAATTCATTCTAATGGATACTCAATTTTTTTTATAAACAACATATCTTTATTTAACCTATATATAGGACCCTAACAGGTACTACCACTCCAATTCTCGTTCAAATCATCTCAGATTTTAACAGCGTTGGTAGAAACTACTCAATCTATTGTTAATGTTTATTTTTCAGTAAAAGGCATTTCTATACATTTATATCTGGTGGTATCGTGAGATACTGCTGGGGCGTTCTGGGTTAGTGGTAATGATGCTTCGACCCCGAAACCATGCCTGAACCCAGAGTAATGAAATTTTATTCATTAAGGAATTATATAATAAATAGCTTATTTAATTTTTTTTAAATTGAAAAAATGGGTGGGCTTTTTTTTTTTTTTTTTATTTTTTTTTTTTTTTAATTCTAGCGGGGGTAACCTTCGGCTAGTTGAATAAAAAAAATCTAGTCCCTAATTTTGACATTTTTAAAATGAAGACCACATTATTTTTTTTTTAATCAATTGAGTTTTAAGAAAATAACTTTTAAATTTTCAAATAATTTTTGGGGGTGTTATTTTCTTAAAACTCAAAAAATAAGTTTACGTTTTTATGTTTTTTTTTCTTTCCGTAGTGTTAAAAAAAAATCTTTTTCTTTGGCCAATTTTTATTCACTATAATCTATCTAAAAATGTAAATTTTGAAATACGCAATTTTGTGCAATATTTTCCGAGATGTTTAAAAATTATAAGGAACGATTGTTCTTTTTCTTGACGGAATACTAAAGGGACATAAGTTATTCCCCTAAAAAAAAAGATAGTCGGATTTTCAGTAAAATGGTCTAATCAGAAAGACTACCCGGTTTTCACCGTGCGGATCCTCACGGTGATACCCGGGTAGAATGTCTTACTATATAATTCTACTATATATCAGTGGCAACTCTTGGTCATCAATGTTATTCAGGGTCATATTTTAACTTAATTCCTTATATGTCTAATTTAGAATATAAGAGATTTGCCATCCAACAATATTTTTTAAATACAATTCGTCAGTTCTATATGCTTGTGCAGGTTTGCACTGCTGATACTTAACAATTGACCAATCTATAAAAAAAAATAATATCTTCTCTTTATCTTTCGTATTTTTCAAAATAAATGTATTTGACCCACTTTAAGCGCCTGTGTCTGTCGCCATTAGAATCTTTGATGTTAACTGTTCAATGACTGAGTCAGATTATAGAACCACATACATATAGACACAAACACACAAGGACGCGCATAACTTAGATAGGACTCGAATCTTTTTGGCCGATGTCGTATTATTAAATTTCTTTTATAATGTATAGATATATAAAGGGCAGTCGGTGTGCATGTATGTCCGGAGGAAACAATGAAAATAAAACAATCAATGACAAAGTATAATATATATATATATATATATATATATATATATATAATATATATATATATATATACATTCACAATCACCAGAGCTTGCTTTTGTGCAAAAATAATGAAGATTTTATTTATATCTGGAAAGATATTTAAAAATTAGGATTTGAATAGTAAGAGAAGGGAAAGTCATTGGTTGTGTTTATGATTAAAACATAAACCAATAGTGTAATACCAAAACAATCAATGGATCTGCGTGACTAACTTTTTATTATACACCTCTATCCAAGCAACGCCGAGTAGCCGCTTCTAGTATTATAATAAATAGAAAAATATTTACAGTCAGAATTTAACTCCTATATTCTTAAAAAAAAAACAGGAAGTAAGACACTTTAGAGATTTGATGATTTTCTTTATTATTTCAGTTAGAAATTTATTTGAGTAACGTGATTGGAAGGATTTTGTTTGTTTTTTTAGGGCTGATTTTCATGGGACATAAATAAATAAATACACTCACCCTGAAATTTAGCAACGTTCAGTTGCTCTGTTGTTATTTCATGACAAATAAAATCTTTCCATATACATCAATTGTCTGCGATTTACGTTTAAAGACAGGACTGCAGAGCGGCAACGTCTTCGTCGTCATGAACAACCAAATGTAGATGGGAATTTCCCCTGCAATGTGTGTAACCGCATCTGCGAGTCCAGAATTGGACCAATGAGCCACCAGAGGGTCCACAACAGAAGATATGGAGTGACGTCATCGTCGTCTGCGATGGACTTTCAAAAGAAAGAAGACGTTTAAAGACTGTGCCTTCAAATATGCCTAGAAGACGAAATTACAATGGGGATAGATCTGTGACCAATATTTAAAGACTTGAACCTTCAGGAATCCACAGAGGAAGTAATCACAATAGATGAGCGAGCCAGCCACGGTATGTCGCCATATAGCCTAACCCTAATCCCTGCCCCCTGATTAATTGGCTGATCAGGTCAAGCCCTAGTACCTACATAACTGTGCCAATCTTATAGTCCTTATGGCAAACCCCTAACCCTTTTTATCATATATGAGGTGACTAAAGGTCTTCATGTCCTAGGTATGACGTTAAATTGCATCTAGTGGTGAGATTCCAATACTGGAGCTCTAGGGAGTGTGAAGTACCCCTTCATTGGCATTACTCCTAGGTCCACTTTGAACCGGAGCGTAGTGCTGTTAGGGTCTTATCTATGGATTAAAAAGAAAAAATGTGTTTTAAAAAAAATGTATTAAAAAATTGAGATTTTAAAAAAATTGTATACCTATCAAAAATGAATAAAACAAAACGTATTCGGCATAAAATAACCCAACAATTGTTGACATGCCGTGACACGTGTGTGTGTGTGTGTGTGTGTGTGTGTGTGTGTGTGTGTGTGCGCGCGCGCTTCTGCTTAACACTTCTTGAAGTGAAGGGAACGGTTGAAATTATTTTCAAATATAAAATTAGTTAAAACAATAACGAATTTTCTGGAATGTGGTGGAAAACTTTCAATTTTCATAAATTTGAACGCTCAATTTAACATTCATAAGCCTATCATCCTTGATCCAAGGGTCTCAAACACACGGCCATCGATTCACATGTGGCTTTGCAAACTACTTTTGTATGGCACGCGACAGAAAGATTTTTGTGGATAATATTTTCCTAAAACTTGGTAATTTATCCCTCGCCACAGAATATGTCTTTTTTTTCTCAGAGAAGGGCAGATTATACTTTTATATTACAGTCGCTTTCACTTCGAGATCAAAAGCTGAAAAGTAGTTTGGTTTGGTTCGTTTTAAGGCATATCAACCTCAGTGGGTTAATTATTACGGGTAAAGTTTTAAAAGAAATCCATTCTTAATGGATATTCAATTTTTTATTAACTCATATTTTTCTATTTAACCCATAGATGGGACCCTAACAGGTACTACCACTCCGGGTTAGAGTGGACCAGGTAGCAATTGTGATGAAGGGGTGCTCCTCATTCCCCAGACCTCCAGAACTGGAATCTCACCATCAGATAGAGTTTAACGTCATTCCCCGGATACGAATACCTCAGCCATAAGGGCAATAGGGTCGGGGCAATCATATAAGTGCTAGGGCTTGACGTGACCAGCCAACTGATCGTGGAGACTGAAAAGTAGAAATAATTTAATTTTATAGACATTTAGAAAATAAAGATTCTTAACAAAAACCTTAGTGAAATCTACATTGGTATATGTCAAAGCTCTACTGTGGTTGTGATCTTGTTAAACATCGTCGAAATGCACTAAAGAAGTCATTAGTAATGTTACACCAGTATCCTTACAGACTTCGGGTTTTGCAACATTATATCTGTTCCACTGGTAGACCTGACATGTTATTAGGCTGCCTCCTTCCCAAATTCGCTGTGTATTTTACGAATAGTTCATAAACAGCCACACAGGGACTTGCTCGGTACTTGTATAAACCAAATGAAAGACATTATAATAACTGAGATTAGAGAAAACTAACCAACAAAACCGAACATCAGGAATTATTTTAGTTTCATAATGTGAGAAGAGGTAGATTGGACAATTCACATTGGCATGGGGAAGGTGTACCAGAGATGACAAACACTCACAAATAGGAAAAATACAGAAAACATTTGAGAGTATATTGTTAAATAAACAGAAATTAATTATGTCTTATTTCTTTAAATGGGATACAACCTTGAATTTTGCTTTGTTTTAATAATATTTATTGTACAATTCATTGCAATTTACCAATGAAATAGAATAAAATGAAAAAAAAAATGAATTTATCAAAAGTAAAAACTGAAAAATGGGAACTTACCAAAAGTCAAAACGAAATTAAAGAAAATTTGAAACGAAAAATTTGCGGTAAACTGTGAATTCAGGGGCGTAAATTTTGTACCATAGTCTACTGGACAGATGTTAGTGGAATGTGAAATGAATTCTAATGTATATATTTTTAATTTCTGAACTGGGATTAATTATTTTAATAAAAACCAAACTCTAAGGAGAACATAACTTAATACGTTAATTCATTTATAAGTCTGTTTGTTTTTTTGTTTTGTTTTTTTTGGGGGGGTTAATTAAAGGGCAGCATTACTTGATGTATATATTTAAAGTTGTTACATAGTGATTCAGTTATATACTTTTTTGACCTCAGAAATAAGCTGAAAATTACTATTCAGTGGTAATTTTGCCGACTATTTAACGATATTTCTATTTCAGAGTAATAATAGATAATTTTAAAAAAAATTAAAAGTCCATTTTTGCAGTTCTGGGGTGCAAAAAGTGTATAACTGAATAACTACGCAACAACTTTAAATCTATACAACATCAATTAATGCTGTCCTTTAATTAATTTTTTTTTTAACGTATAAATGAATTAACGTATTAAGTTATGTTTTCCATGGAGTTTCATTTTTATTAAAAAATATTAATCCCATTTCAGAAATTTCAAAAATATATATTGGATTTCATTTCATATTCCACTAACATCTGTCCGGTAAACTATGGTAAAAATTTACGCCCCTGAATTCACAATCTACAAATTTTGCCCCTTTTCACTTTGTACTAATTCACACCATTATATGTGTATCTATTTTGATGAAAATAAATAAATAGAATCCTATCATTGCATGTATTGGTTGTTTCACGGCATATCAACCATTTTCAAGTCATTTAATGCCGAATCAATCATTTTGATAAAGAAAGGAGTCTGGTTGCTTATAGTACCTGCTGTTACTTAAGTGGTCACCCAAGTAAGTATTGAACAGGCTCATAGCTGCTTAACTTCGGTGATGCTTGCGGGAATCGGTGCTTTCAGCGTGACTTGACTGTAATACATCTGTATTGTAGATTAGTATTGAAGTCAGTCAGTCAGTCTACTATTGGTTTGAACAATGTGACTGGCCAAACACAACTGGCAAGATAACTGGTACTTATGGAAATTCAGAATAGTCCACTCATGCATTTGTGTGATTCCATTCCCTGAGTCCTGGTTGGCTGCTTGGTTTGTATGATCCTCTGAGGCTTCAGAAATATCCTGCATTTGTAGTAGTCTTTGCAGCAAACCAGAATCGTATTGGGTTACGACTGCTTGCTGTCTTGTCTTGCCAATTCGACGGTAATTGGACTTAGTATGATTATTCTACAATTAGCATTATTATTGGAGGAAATCACACGCCGCCCCAATTTCATTTTTTGATTGGTTGGTTGAATTTTACATGTCAACCCTTGTTGGGTTATTTTATCCCGAAGACGTTTTGTTTTATACATTCTTGATGGATATTAATATTTTTGAACTCATTTTTTTTCTATTTAACCCGTAGATTGGACCCTAACAGGTACTACCACTCCAAGTCAATGGACATGGGAGTAATGGTGATGAAGGGGTTGTCCACATTCCCCAGAGCTCCGGAAAAATAGGACCCTCAGCCACCGCCTTATAGCACATATGATAAAAAGGGTTGGGAGATTGCTGTAAGAGTAAAAGGGTTGGGACAATTAACCGTCTAGCCTAAGTAAGGGCAAAAGTGAAGGCTTACATGTTATAGTTCTTCTTTTGACTCGCTGTGCATCTCCACCAGGACATTATGTCGTCTTGTTATGGCATTTCTAGTTAAATTTAACTAGAAATGCTATAACAAGACAACTTCAGTTCCAGTGATCTTCTGAAAAAGAGATTTTATCTCGAAAATTCAAGAATAAAGTACAGGTTAACACAGAGCACCATTGTTACCTTATTATTTTTCTTTACACCTGCATTGTGATAGCCTTCAAAATCAACCTCCTAACCAATATATACACAATGCTCCAATCAAATTATAAAACTCTCACTCTCTCTCTCTCTCTCTCTCTCTCTCTATATATATATATATATATATATATATATATATATATATAATATAATGTGTGTGTGTGTGTGTGTGTCAGGGAGGACTAGTATTTTGCTGATAGAAACTTGCTCTATCCAGAAGTATTACTGAGTTCCCCTATCTGTTGTAATTTTCGTGGTAATAAATAGAGGGCATTACTTTAGGAGCGTCCCTGGTACGTATATCATACATACATCAATAGATATGCCCTCCCCTCGGCATGGCTAAGAATACACCGACTGTATCTCCTACTCTTAGAAGTATGGAGTCACCATTTCGTTGTCATTACTCCTAGGTCTACTCTGACCCACTGTGGTAGTTCTTATTAGGGTCCATCTATGGGTTTGAAAATCATCTGTATTTGATAGGAATATTTATAACCATATAACTGTGTGCAAACAAATGATTATTATTAAATAAGAATAATTACATGAAACTATATAATTGTGTATAAATTATAAGTATTAGATAGAAATACTTTAACCCATATAATTGTGTGCGATTTTGTATTAAGAATAATTACTTGAAGCTATAATTGTTTACAAAGGATTGTTATTAGTAGCAGTTGCTTGAAACCATATAATTACTTGAATACCCGTGTGTAAATTATTTGTATCATGCATTCGTACTTGAAGCTATAATTGTTTACAAAGGATTGTTATTAATAGCAGTTGCTTGAAACCATATAATTACTTGAAATATCCGTGTGTAAATTATTTGTATCATGCATTCTTACTTGAAGCTATAATTGTTTACAAAGGATTGTTATTAATAGCAGTTGCTTGAAACCATATAATTACTTGAAATACCCGTGTGTAAATTATTTGTATCATGCATTCGTACTTGAAGCTATAATTGTTTACAAAGGATTGTTATTAGTAGCAGTTGCTTGAACAATATAATTACTTGAAATACCCGTGTGTAAATTATTTGTATCATGCATTCGTACTTGAAGCTATAATTGTTTACAAAGGATTGTTATTAGTAGCAGTTGCTTGAAACCATATAATTACTTGAAATACCCGTGTGTAAATTATTTGTATCATGCATTCGTACTTGAAGCTATAATTGTTTACAAAGGATTGTTATTAATAGCAGTTGCTTGAAACCATATAATTACTTGAAATACCCGTGTGTAAATTATTTGTATCATGCATTCGTACTTGAAGCTATAATTGTTTACAAAGGATTGTTATTAAAGCAGTTGCTTGAAACCATATAATTACTTGAAATACCCGTGTGTAAATTATTTGTATCATGCATTCGTACTTGAAGCTATAATTGTTTACAAAGGATTGTTATTAATAGCAGTTGCTTGAAACCATATAATTACTTGAAATACCCGTGTGTAAATTATTTGTATCATGCATTCGTACTTGAAGCTATAATTGTTTACAAAGGATTGTTATTAGTAGCAGTTGCTTGAAACCATATAATTACTTGAAATATCCGTGTGTAAATTATTTGTATCAAGCATTCATACTTGAAGCTATAATTGTTTACAAAGGATTGTTATTAGTAGCAGTTGCTTGAAACCATATAATTACTTGAAATACCCGTCTGTAAATTATTTGTATCATGCATTCGTATTTGAAGCTATAATTGTTTACAAAGGATTGTTATTAATAGCAGTTGCTTGAAACCATATAATTACTTGAAATACCGTGTGTAAATTATTTGTATCATTGCATTCGTACTTGAAGCTATAATTGTTTACAAAGGATTGTTATTAATAGCAGTTGCTTGAAACCATATAATTACTTGAAATATCCGTGTGTAAATTATTTGTATCATGCATTCGTACTTGAAGCTATAATTGTTTACAAAGGATTGTTATTAGTAGCAGTTGCTTGAAACCATATAATTACTTGAAATACCCGTGTGTAAATTATTTGTATCAAGCATTCGTACTTGAAGCTATAATTGTTTACAAAGGATTGTTATTAGTAGCAGTTGCTTGAAACCATATAATTACTTGAAATATCCGTGTGTAAATTATTTGTATCATGCATTCGTACTTGAAGCTATAATTGTTTACAAAGGATTGTTATTAGTAGCAGTTGCTTGAAACCATATAATTACTTGAAATATCCGTGTGTAAATTATTTGTATCATGCATTCGTACTTGAAGCTATAATTGTTTACAAAGGATTGTTATTAGTAGCAGTTGCTTGAAACCATATAATTACTTGAAATATCCGTGTGTAAATTATTTGTATCATGCATTCGTACTTGAAGCTATAATTGTTTACAAAGGATTGTTATTAGTAGCAGTTGCTTGAAACCATATAATTACTTGAAATATCCGTGTGTAATTATTTGTATCATGCATTCGTACTTGAAGCTATAATTGTTTACAAAGGATTGTTATTAGTAGCAGTTGCTTAAAACCATATAATTACTTGAAATACACGTGTGTAAATTATTTGTATCAAGCATTCGTACTTGAAGCTATAATTTATAAACAAGTATTCTTGATACAAATAATTTGTTTCAGGTATTTCAAGTAATTATGATCATGTTACTTGAAACCAAATAATTGCTTGCAAAACAATTGACATATTGTAAAAACAACCAACCAACAAAGAATCTGTACTTGTTCATAGTTGAATTATGCAACTAGACAGAGAGAACTAATTTATAATGATAAAAGTGAACAGACAGAGATGTAAAGAGATAGAGATATAAACTGATAGATAGAAAAAGAGATATAAACATATAGAGATAAAGATATAAACTGATAGATAGAGATAGAGATAGAGATAGAGATATGAACAGATAGAGATAGATAAAATTTGAACTAATTAAGGCATTAAACGTTTAAAATTTAGATTTCTTTTGTAAACTAAGAAAATTATTAAATCTGGCTAGACAATAAATTTCAATGTGGTCTTTAAATGTGGACAGGTTTCCTATCCCCAGAAACCATTGATTTTCAAACCAAGATTTTATTCCCCCTTCTCACGATCAGTTTCAAATTCCAGAGGCTTATATTAATCGGATAAATATAATACAAATAATTTGTATGCATGAATATACATACAAAAAATCTTTGTGGCGAACGAAAGTGAAATTAAAATATATAAAATATTTAATACGAATATCATTAGTTTATTTATTTAGTTTAGCTTAGTTGTGAAAAAATCAGAAGAATGAGGCACCCAGTGAGAATCGAACTCATTAGCAATGATCCGTTAGTCTAGTCAACTAAAAAATTGCATTACGCAAGGTTTTGAGTACAAATTTAGTGAATCGGGAATTTTTTCAAGGGAAATAACTCAGTAATTATAAATTTAGAGTTATTTCCCTTGGCTTATGGATTCAACGAAGATTTGTGGGTGTATCAAGATCTATGGGAAATTAGAATTGTAAAAACAAAATTATTTAATGGACCCTTTTTCTTCTTTTTCTTTTCTTTTTTTTTTGCGGTTAGCATTCAAAAGACATTGCTTTACTCAATAAATTTATAAACTTGGAAAAATATTAATTTTCTTATATTTTAGAAATTATTTTGTGGCTATTTTTTGTTGCGTATAATATGAATACAATGTCAAAATGATATATTTGACATGTACACGAGTTATCTTTCCCTTGTTTTTATTTTCAAATGTCTAAATAGTTTGTTTTTTGTTTGTTTTGTTTTTTTTTTTTTGTTTTGTTTTTTTTTACTATTCGAATTATTCCTTCTCTCATCATCATCAAGGCGGACTGAGAGTACGGATTCCTTTGAATCTATTCATATTCATGAAGTTAATGAAAAATCTAACATCAAAAATAATTTCTACCAATTGCCATTGTTTTCAGGTCCATTCTGATCCGGAGTGGTAGTACCTGTTAGGATCCCATCTATGCGTCAAATAGATCTGTTTGCAAGTTAATGAAAATTATTTTTATAAATTTATTAATACTCATAAAGTTAATGAAAAATCTAACATAAAAAGTATTTCTACCAGTTTCTTGATAAGCATAAAATTAATGAAAATTATTTCTACCAGTTTATGTAATCAAACCAAACAAAAATATTTACCTACAAACAATTCGCTTAAAAATCATAAAAAAAAAAAAAACATTTAGCAATAAATAGTCCGCAAGGGTTGATATGCCATTAAACAAAATAACTAACCAACCAACTCTCTTTGTAAGAAGCGCTACTATGGTCTACATCAGTAATAGTAATCCTACGGGATATGGTCTGTTTCTTACCTTTTTTAGTGTAAAAGGAATGATGAAAATAAAAATGAGAGATAAAACCAGATATCAATATCTGTTAAATCCGAAAAATTGGCTAAGAAGAGGAATATCTTCTGAATGCTAGGGAATAAAAATTAGACACTGATTTGTTTTTCTCGAAGGAACCAGTCCATTTCAGATGTGCGGGAATCACTAACAATGGTATGCGAGACTAGCTCGTTAATCATTACACTACGCAAAGCGCCCGTACAGAAGTTTGGGCTGAACTTGCACAAAGGTGTCAAAATTAGATTGACCCAGAAAAAACAGAACCCAAATTATTTATTTTCCCATAAAATAACCTTAAACCCCAACCCCTACCCTAACCCTAACCCCACCCCCACCCCCAATTTAAAAATTAACAGTTTTATTATAAATTGTGTGGGTTCTGTTTTTCTGGTTCACCGGTATACAGCGTGACCCAGAAAAAACAGAACTCAAATTATTTATTCATTTTCCCATTAAACTAACCCTAAACCCCAACCCTAACCCTAACTCTAACCCTAAACCCTAACCCTAGACCCCCATAGTTAAAATTAACAGTTTTATTACAAAATTTGTGGGTTCTGTTTTTTCTGGGTCCCCCTAATTTTGACACCTTTGTGCAAGTTCAGCCGAAGTTTGAAGTATATTCACTTAAAATAAAATTCAGTAATTTGTATAATTTGGATTATTCAGACTCTTATCCATATCATTGCGCCATATGTCCAAAGCTGGAGACATGGCGCAAGAGATATAAGGGTTGAGTTAATGCCATTCTAAGTGACAATCATTTATAGGTTGTAAGTTCAATCCTGGCCAAGGGTGATCATAACATACTTAACATTGCTTAACATTTGTACTAGGTCATGGTTAACGGAATGAGAACAGTTAACCCCCGTGGATTGAATAAAGAGTTCGGTTCGAAGTTCTGTGAAGGCTCCCGATTATGACAAGAAGGTTCCCGTGTTAGAAGAGAAGGTTGCCAAGTTCGAGGAGGGGGTTCCGGAATTTGAGATGGTTCCCGAGTCCGACAAGAAATTCCTGAAGAAGGCTGGAGGGTACATTGGTCGAAGCGTTGTGTATATAACAATAAAGATGTGGACAATCGTCCGAAAAATCCAAATAATACAAATTGTCAAGCCTCATCTCAAAAATCCAGAGAAATAAAAGTCAGTACTGAAATATTTCCATAAATTGTTGCGCTAGGTTAATGAATGACACAGCCCTGTTGGTGGGTCTTATAATACGCCGACTGTATCATATGCGGAGAACTAAAAGTCTCTTCAAATAGATATTTTTAAGAGTTATTATTGGTTTGGTTGGTTTATTTATCTAATGACATTTTAATCTTCGTGGGTTATTTAATGCCATAGCTATCCTTGTAGAATAACAGTAGTGATATTATCTAACCCAAAGTTGGTTATTATTAGTGTGTAGGAATGCATGAAACACCATAACTGTATGCAAACAAATGATGATTATTAAACGTTACTTGAAACCGTATAATTGTATATAAATTATTAGTATTAGATAGGAATACTTGATAGTGTATAATTGTGTACATATTATTTGTGTTAGGAATACTTGATGCCTGTATGTGTAAACAAATGATTATAGGCCAAAAAAGTCCGATTAAGAAAATGATTTTAATGAAACGTTGAAAATATAGATAGTTATGATGATAAAAACATTTCAGTATTGAATAACCCATACAGAGTTGATATACTGTTAAATAAACCAAAATCTATAATTGTGTATGAATTATTAATATTAGATAGGAATATTCGATACCTTTTAGATGGGCGGAAACATGGTTGTTATTAAAGAGAAATAGTTACTTGAAACTAGAAGATTATGTATAAATTATTTGCATTAAATTTCATCATTAGATAACCCATCGGGGGTTGATATGCCGTTAAATAAATAAACTAAACTAAACTAAACCAAACCAAACCTATGAATGGCATTTGTGCATTCAATTGAGAAATATATCATTTACTTGAATTAATTGCGTAAAACTCGACATTAATTCATATGTCCTGTTACGGGTCTTATAATACCCTAACTATATCCCCTGCATAGGGGTAAAACACGCCCCCCAAAAAGAGGGTGTCTTGGATATGACGCTAAAATGTATGTGATGGTGATGCACCAGTTCCGGTGATCTGGGGAGGGGTGGAATACCCCTTTATTACCATTACTCCCTGGTCCATTCTGACCCGGAATGGTAGTACCTGTTAGGGTCCCATCAATGGGTCAAATAGATCTGTTAGATAGAATACTTGATATGGAAAAGTGAAATAAAAACGTGTTTAATTACAATAAACCAGGGGATGCACGGTTGCATTAAGACGTTGTAGGCCCCTGGGTTAAAGTTATTGTGAGGACCACTGTGATATTTTAAAAACAAAAAAAGAGTTGAAGAACATTTAATTTTACAAGGGGGATCACGATTAAAATTCAAAATTTTTCTTTGCGCAATTTCTTGGGACCATATTTCTCCAAAATGTAAGTAAATTGAAAGTTGTTGAGAACAGCTTCAATTACCTTCAGAGTTCATCTGTTTCATTGTTCTTGGACTATTGTTGATATGTGTACATTCTTTCTTTGTAGCATTCATTATATTTCGTACATTCATTCTCCGTAGCGGACTGTTCATGTCTGAAGCCACACTGGCGCAACACCATGAAGCCAAGAGGTCCAGAAGAAAACGGTGACCACAAAGCACCGACACATCAACATCTTCAGAGACAGCCTTCACATGCGACATCTGTGGTCGATAATGTTTTTCGAAGATCGGACTTCACAATCACAGAAGGCGCTGTAACTTAAGTGGCACAAGCACTATATAGTCTTCCGAGACTGCAATGCCAATGACGATGTACATTCTTTATATATTTAATCTTTTTTTCACTCCAGTTGAATTAGTTACCATTAAATATAAGTACATCTGTTGTGATATTTCAACATTAGGGACTGTAGACGTTGATATATTATTTACTACAAGAGTTATCGTTGTAGAAAATGGACATGGTGACCAGACTTAAAATACTGAACGAGACTGTTTACATTTTAAATAACGCTAATACCTTTGGGAAAGGTATCAATCCACCTATTCTGCCTCCTGCTTTGAGTAAGTAGTAGAACAGACTGGGCTTTTTATTTTTGCTATAGCAACCGGACCAAACGAAAGAAAATCATGTTTACGGCGCTCAAAATTGACCTCGTGTAGCATACTAGTCGTGGCACAGGAATTGGGTCGTCATCATCATGTCGTGAAATTAGCACGGATATCCATGACAATCTCTCGCCAACATTCTCTATCATTCATTGTCCCAGGGAGGTCCTCTGTGCAGCATCCAGTATCCGCGCAGAGTTGATCAATGTAGGTCCTGGCTGTCCTAGCATTTCCGCGTGTTGGCTTCCACAGGAGAACATCGCTCATGAGTCCTTGCTTCTCCAACAGTGTTCAGCCTGTCTTGTCCGTCTTATTCGGATGGTATGTGAGATAGGAGGCAGGTGGTCGTACAACTGTTTGCTTGTCGGGTGTTGTTTCAACGACTTGTTCAAGACTGCACGCAGCATTCTTGTGCAACTCCCATCTAGCTTATTCTCCAGGCACCTCATCAAGGTCCAAGTGGTGCAGCCATACAGCAGCACTGACACGACCACAGCTTGGAAGAATGTGTCGTTTTAATTTGTCAGTGAAATCGGACTTCCTAGATACATACAATATTGTAGATATCTAAAGCTTTCTATACTTATACTCTGACTCTTTTTTTTACTTAACTCCCTTCAATAGCTGGTGGGGGGTTCCTATGTTGCAGTCTCTAAAGTTCATGCCTTAATTCAGTATTGTTAACTGTTTGCAAAATGACAACCTGGGAATTACAATAAAAAGGCAACTAAAATATCATGTGAAAAAATTCTAGTAATTTACTAAACTAGAATTATGGGACACTCAGTGAGAAACGAATTCATTAACAATAGCTAGCTTGACTACCTTTCTAACCATTACACCACACTAGAAATTGTAGAAAAGAATAATAAAATGCCTAAGATTTCTTTATTTTTTTACGTATTTAATAAAATATTAAGGGAGATAACTCTTACCTCTTACTGAAAGGAGTTTTTTCCCTTGATTAATAAAGCTGTAAACATCATGTAAGGGAAATAACTCTTACGTCAATTAAATTAGTATTGTAAGAGTTATTTCCCTTACACTACATTTTGTAATGTCTTTTGTAATTTTTATATTTACGCTGAATATTATATTTTTTAATCGTCCAAATTATCAGTGAAAATAACTATGAAATGCTAATGAGAATACTTCATCTCGTTTACAAAACTGTTCAATATCTATGACTTGTAATCAATTATCAATTGAAAATTGGTAATGGTGTTCTGTTCCTCTAATTCTGTTCTTCTAATACAAACTTTTTTTTCTCTCGGTTGCTTTTTCAGAATGGGAATTTGCTCGGGCCTCACCAAAATCAATGTGATCAAAATTATATATATATTTTTTTTTTTATTACTAATATGCGTTAAATATAATGCCTTATAATATGATTAAAGTACGGAAATTTAATGAGAGACATGAGCATATTTTTAATAGGTAATATCCTTTATATTAGGATTATTATAAACATACTCTCATCTCCCCTACAATACAAAGAAGCCTTTCTCGTTTTGTTTTTTGTCAGAACTAAAAATCTTTTTTCACAGCAATATGTCCTGGAGAATTATAATATCAAAGTACTTGATATAATGCAAGGAGGTACGTGGTGTAATGGTTAGAGTCGTACGAAATGGGCTCATTGACCAGAGTTCAAATCCTGGATGAATCTTCACATAGCGCTAATACATTTGGGAAAGGTATGCATCCAACTACTCTCCCTCCAGCTATGGATAAATAGCAGGACAGACTGGGATCTTTAACCTTGGATAGATAACCAGTCTAGGAGAAGGAAAACTCTTAACTCAAACCTGATTTAACTCCGCGTGAGAAATTGACCACCTTGTGTCACATCCTGCTCGTGCAGAGGGGTTGGTAATTTTTTTTCTAAACTCCGACAGTATAAAAAAAATCCCCGTTTTATAGTTTGTAATTATACAATACAAACTTTTGCTTGGAGGAAAAAATATATAGAAAAAAGAAAAGACCAAATCATTTTCACCTCCTGAAAAAAGTCAGATGGTTCTATAAAAATGGGCAAAAGAAAAAATACTCTAAGATTTGCCTAAGTTAAATATTCTAAAGGGCTCAATACAAAAAGCAGAGCTAATAAATAATTTAGTAAGCCTAATGAGTCAGAGAATATCTACATAGGTTTCTCCTAACGGATCATCAGGATAATTCTGACTTAGAATTATCCTGATGATCCGTTAGGATAAACCTAGGTAGATATTCTCTGACTCATTAGGCTTACTATATATATATATATCATTTCCATTCTTAAATAAATTTATGCTCTACATTGTATTGAGCACTTTGTATTTGTTTTTTCTCAACCTTAACCTCTGGATATTGTGCGCTTCCAACGATCGTTCTTATACCCACCGGTAAGTTAATACTTATACATATACAAATATATATATATATATATATATATATATATATATTATATATATATATATATATATTATTTATAACTATTGGTTATTTCCTAAAAACTAACATGATCAAAGGGAACCACTCTTGACTGATAAATTATTCATTTATTTATTGATCTACTAGAAAAAAGAAGACGGGTTTAGGGTTAGTTTAATGGGAAAATAAATAATTTATCAGTCAAGAGTGGTTTCCCTTGTTTATGCTAGACTTATAGAAAATAATCTAACTATTTATACTGGGACTCACGTGTGCAATTACAAGTAAAAAAAAGTAAAGTCGTCGGGGCGGCCGGAAGTCGGTATCAGCCAATCAGCGAGGGAGTCTATCCCCTTTTCACTAGCGCTAGACCAAGGAGATTTTTTTAGCGTCTGGGGGGAGCGCCACACCTACGGTTAGCTCCTTACTTTACCGCACAGATCCCTGTGCTACTCATACGCTGAGTTGGCGAGGACCGGTATCGAACTATGAACGTTGTGGTTTCTAGCCGAACGCTCTACCGACTGAGCTAACCCAACGAAATTTTTGAAACCATATTTATTTTTGGCATATGAATGTTTAAAAAAGGGTTTCTAAATCTGTGATAGTCTTTTCAATCTTTCCATCTCATCCACTATTCTTTTCTGTCGCATCTATTAGGCACCCCACATTGTTTGGGGAACCACGATCATTGTATAAATGGAGTTGTTCTAATATCTCTATTGATAATGGAGATTCGCTTCCGGTTTTTGTCTGTAACAAAAATTACGTCACTGCTTATGTCACATTACCCAAAATCGTCATAAATAGAATAATACACTCAAAATTTGAACATGCAACATTAGACAGTCCTCATTGTTTGTTTTTTTTTAACAAGTTTTAATAAATACATGACTGGTATTATATATCTATATATAGTTTGTCTTATTTTAATACATATTTAAAGTTTACATTTCAAATTGTTTTATTTTTTAATCCTTTAATGAATTTGATGATTTTACTTACTTAGGGTGCAAACTCACTGACATTGAATTTTTTACTCCCACCCCTCAGGCAATATGTTTCAAAAATCTATTTCTACATCGCTCGGAGGGTTTTTTTTTTATTTTGTACTAGTGTTAAATAATTAAGATCGTTGGCAATTAATCATTGATACAATGCCATTTTCTAGTGTAGGAATTATGTAACATTTGGTGTTTATTTCTACAGAATTTAAATCCTTGCTAAGTTATTTTACAGGGAACTCAATTTAACAATTATTGTACGGTACAAAAAATATATACTCACATTAATTTTTCACTTAATATTAAGTTGCAATATCAATGTTTTAAGTCCCAATGTACTAATAAAATCCACGGTCATTTTTAACAAGTAAACTATTCTTACTTAGTAGAAATATCAATATTTTAAGAGACAATAAAGTCCAGAATCATTTTAACTCTTCAAAATTTGTTGTGATGTGAATGTTTTATGACCCCGTGTATCAATAAAGTTCAAATTCATTTAAAATGGATAAGCACTTCATTCTTAGTAGCAATATGAATGTTTTAAAAGTCAACGTATTAATAAAGTTCAAAATCCTTTTAATCATTATCTCAAACAGATCTATTTGAGACAGATTTAACCGCAATAGGCACTACCACTCAGTGGACCTGGGAGGAATGCAATACTTCACCGTGACGAGAGAAATTGCGTACGTGGTAGCTCAAAGCGAGCACGAACATGTCTGACGTGCACAATGAGATCGGGGGAAGTGTAGCGCCTACAGAGATTGAACTTGAACTAGCATCCTCCTGATCGTGAGTCGTGGCTCAGTCAGACTACCTCGTTGGCGCGTATGCAAATTCATACACTGCGATGGTAGCGCTGGATGTGATTGGCCCGGATGTAGGATCTTGGTCAGAACAGTTAATCATTATTTAAGGCCTGCCTTCCCACACCGAGACAATTGCGTTTTGATCTTGGTAACGAAAACACAGATGTGCGACGAACAATCTGCGAGTGAGCTTTGGCGAGGGACTGCTGGAAAAGTTGTTGCAGGAGGAAGGACTTGGTCAGGGAACTTTGGCAGTTGAGAGAATGTCTTTTTCATTCACATTACAACAAAGTTTGAAGAGCTAAAATGATTTTGATCCGGCTATCCTACCTAACGAATTTCTGTTCCCATTATATTCGCACTCCTCAGATCTCTAGAACTCGACTTTACCCAAACCATCCGGAGTATTTGGTTCTTTTGCCTTGATAATTTTTAAGAAGAATTATATTATTTATCATAATGTCGAAAGCAATTAATGGTCCCAAAATTGGAGTTGACTTTATTCTTATTTGATGTTTGTTTATATAGAGAATCAATGATCAATAAACATTAAGTGTTATGGAAAAAACAAAGTCAATTACCACACATAGATATTTTTTAATGATAGTTTTCTTCTAAACCAAAGATATGGGGATTTTATTAATCTTAGTAGAAAATCAAAATGGATATTATTAGCTATTATTTATTACCAAACTCATTGATATAAAAAATAAAATTACAAAACCTTTGTAATTAAAAATAAAATTACATAGATATATCACATATTATATAATATATTACATTAAGATAAAAAAAATAGAGCATCATAAAAAATAAACACAATTCTTTTTAATGAAAAGTTAATTTTCTTCTCAACTAAAGATACCAAGATTTTATTATTTCTCATGGAACACTATACAATAAAAATAGATATTATTAGGTTTTATTTATTATCAAACTCTACAGCATTGAAATTCTGTTAGTTTGATTTGGTTTGTTGGATTTTATAACATATCAATCCTTGTTGGGTTATTTTATGCCAAAAACATTGCTTTATTCATTCTTGATGGGTACTCAATTTTTTTAAACATTTTTTAAAATTCATTTTTTTCTTCTAGACTGCATTTCAAATTATTAACAAGGTGACACTTTTCCATCCTATCCAAAAACTAATCATTGGAATTTCATGAATTATCAGAGAAATTAATATTTTATACATTTTATACATAGATAAGTACACCCTAATTCTTTTAATGAAAAGGTAATTTTCTTTTAAACCAAATATATCCAGATTTTATCATTTTTAGTAGAAAATCAAAATGGATATTATTAGCTATTATTTATTACCAAACTCATTGATATAAAAAATAAAAATAAAATTGCAAAACCTTTGTAATTAAAAATAAAATTACATAGATATATCACATATTATATAATATATTACATTAAGATAAAAAAAAATAGAGCATCATAAAAAATAAACACAATTCTTTTTAATGAAAAGTTAATTTTCTTCTCCAAGATTCCAAGATTTTATTATTTTTAGTAGAACACTATACGATCAAAACGGATATGATTAGGTATTATTTGTTTCCAAATTATGCATGTTGGACAAAAAGGTGTTTATATTATTTAATTTAATTATTAAAACAATTTTTGGGGATCAATGAATTGAATCTTTAATATTTCTAGGCAGTTTTAATAATGTCCTTTGAGACGAAGAAAGATATATAGAAAAAATTGGAACATTTTATAAAGAGGCAAAAAGTATCTTATATACTAGATCATACAGTATTCAATACATTCAACTACAGTTTGCGCCAGATATATAGTAACTCGCAACAGAGTGCAAAAACATCGAGATAGACGGTTAGCGTAATGGTTCCGTAATCTCAGGGTATTTGCCTCTCATCCCACTTATGGGGGCGTGACACAGGGACATTTTTATGTGGGTCCACCCACAAGCCGAAGCTCATAGGCGGTAGGCACAAAAATGCGTTGAACACGTCAGCATCACCCCACAAGGGGAAGCCCCAGGTGCTGGGCAATAAACCCAGCCCTGCCCCTTTAAATCAAGGTGCGGGTATTGCCTGGCGGGTATTGCCTGGCGGGTATCCCCCTGGGATCAACGCTATTAATTTTACTTAAGCGCTCCAGAGGCCGAAGCACTCTGGTGCAGGCTGAGCAGTCACTCCGATGTCCTAAAACAGCAGTGTATAAATAGTCCTGAACCAGTGAATCCACTCTTTATGATAGGTAAGCTAGGCTAGTGCTCAACACTTACAAAGATTAATTTGATTTAAAAAATTAAAAAGATTATCGGAGACTTTACAAAATCAGAAATTATTTTAATCGACAACATTCAGATTGTGTGTCTAAAAAAACTTATCAAGACTAAAGCTGTATTTACTAAGACAAATGAAAAAAGAATTGACGATAACTCTATTCAAAATATTCCACTTGGCATTCAACACACTCATTAGTTTACCATTGGTCAAAGCACCTATTAAAAAAATATTTTTTGATATGATGTGAAACTGCAGTTATGTTTCTTTTAATGCTCTTCATATCCTCAAATCTTTGTCTTAAAATTAAATTTATATTTAGAATAGAAAAATTTACACAGAACCAAAAATGTGGCACTTTCACAAACTTGTTTTGCCCACTTTTTAAAAAATATCGAGTAAAGCTTCATTTTTTTTTTTTTTTTTTTTTTTTTTTTTTCAAATTCTCTCTTATTCGTCTAGACAGCTGTGTTGGTGTCTAAATATCACAAGTTTCTCTAATGAAATGACTATTGAAAAAGTTTAAAAGGGTAAATATTCAGTCTTGATACGATTTTATCACACTATTTACTTTTTTTTCTTCTTTTTGTCATAAGATACATCATATTAGAGATAGCTGTGATCAAATTAACTTTCTCGGTGTTATCTCCCGTTGAACGTGATACAAAATTTTTAACAAACATCTACAGTTACCTCCCTTAGACTACAGAATTATTAGTTGTTCATTTTATTTTCGCAAGTAAAGTTAGCGAAGTGGCCTATTGTCGTTATCAGCCGGACAGTGAGTGAGTCTATCCCCTTTTCACTAGCTAGACCAGAGAGATTTTTTGCTGGGCTGGTTCACTATATCTATTGTCAGCTCCCCACTTTACTGCACGTATCAGATTCACTAAATTGTGTTACTCATGCACTAAGTTGGCGGGGACCTGTATCGAACCTGGAACCTTGCGATTCCATGGCGGGTGATCTATCGACTGAGACTAACAAAATAATGAAGAATTTTTCATTGGCATGATTTATCGTATCACCCGCTTGAGACCCACAAGGTTCCTGGTTCGATACCGGCCCTCGCTAACTCAGAGAGATGTGCGGTAAAATGAGGAACTGTTGGTAGGTATGGCGCACCTTCTCAGATTCAAAACAATCTCCTTGGTCTAGCGCTAGTGAAAAGGGGATGGACTCCATCGCTGTCTGGTTGATACCCCGCCGACTTTATCTAGATATAAGAATATGATAATCTGGCAATGAAATTAAGAAAATAGAGGCTCTATGTGATTTGTAGTAAAATTTAAAAGAAAAGCAAAAATAAAATGAATGAATGATTAATGTTGCCGAATTGAAAAATCATAGAAAAGTGAATGATATTGTTTGTTTTTAATTTTATGAATGAAATGAGCTTCAATAATCTACTACAAAATGACTTTATTGTGTTTGTCGGGAAAAAGTCAACGCTGTTCCAACGCAAGTGTGGAATGGGCCAGTAGCGAGTACAGTGGGTAGGACCGGTTAGGTAGAAGAGTAGTTGCGAAATTTAGTGGAATTCACAGCTAACCACAAGTATTACGCGGCCCACTCACTCTCCTACTGGGTCTCTTATTTCATAGAGGAAGCACAACTTGGTCTCTTGCAGAGTTGAATGTTGTCAAACCAAAATGTCCCGTCTGCTAGCAAACGCAGGAACAAATAGCCCTGGGCCAAACTATGTTGACAGGGGTGTTAGGTACAAGCAAGAAAAAAAAGGGAAAGGGTACAGCCTAGGCGGTGATCACTCCCACTACCCTCGCTACCAATGATATAGCTAAGGAAGGGGAAAGGGGATAAATAATTCTTTTATGTTAAATGCTGAAGGTCGGTTCATATTTTAGAATTGGAATAAAACAAGACACAAATCGAATAGAGGAATTAGTACAGAACGAGCTGAGAACGTGTTTATTTTTTTCTGAGACTGAAAGGAAAAAGAAGTTAATGATTGCTAGACGATCTGGAACCGTAAAAAGAGTCAATCGTGAAGAATAATTAAAGTCCAATTACCGTCGAACTGGGACGACAAGCCAGCAAACGGTTGTAACTCAATACAATCCCGAAAGCTACAACGTCCACTGCAAAATGACAGAGTATATATAAGACTCCACAATGTCATTCAAATCAAGCAGGCAAGCAGCCAATCAGAACTCAAGGAATGGAATCACCCAAATCACCTAGATTTATGGATGGATCATTCTTGATTCCTATTTATACCAGCTGTCTTGGACACTGCTTGAGTGGCACTTAATTAGCCGCTGTTATTAAAACCAACAGTAGACTAACTGACTTCAATAAAGGGTTTATTTATTTTGCAATTGTTATATATTCATATTCTTGGTTACAGTTCTTTAAAAAAGAAAACAATTGGAACTTTAATTATTCTTCACTGCTGAGAAAGAATGCAGAGGCATATTGACAACAACAAAAAACAAGAGTGAGACAGCCACCCAACAGAGTTTATATAGACGACATGATAATTACGGCTTCTTCTGTAATTGAAGGAAAGTGGCTGTTAAAAGAATTTGAATTTTATGAATGAGGATGAGGTTCAATCCGGCCAAGTTATGGTCATCAACTTCCTAAAGAAGCAAAGTAGTGAATCGAAAAAGAGACACGTTTTACATCATCCAAGGAGACTATCCTAAAGTTAACGGAGAAATCAGGATTGTACGCTAAAGGGCACAGCAGGAATCCAAGAAACGATTCGGAATCTCCAACCATTGTTAAACAAGGTGGATAAATCAGGATTACTCGGTCGTTTTAAAGCGTGGATATACGAACATGCAGTTCTGTCGAGAGTCATGTGACCACTGAAAATCTAGGAATTTTCAATGTCAACAGTAGAATTCACGGAGAGAAATATCCGTGAATATCGGAGAAGATGGTTTGGACTTTTAAGTTTTAATAGTACTACTCTATACAAAAATTCCAATGCGTTGGAACATCCATTCAGCGGTATAGTAGAATAATATATCGTCGCAAGAACCTGAACAGAAAAGCAATGAAATTGAAGCGGGTATTGAGGTCCGATCACACAGAAAATGGAGTGCCACAAAGGAACTAAAAGTAGCAGAGAACAAAAACAAAAAAAAGACTCGTTATCAAAGGATGGGAACAGTTAGTTGGTTGCTTAAATTTTACGGCATGTCAACCATTGTTGGGTTATTTTATGCCGAATACATTATGTTTTACTCATTCTTGATGGGTACTCAACTTTTAAAAAGAAACTGAAACTTCACCATCAGATTGAGTTTAACGTCATATCCAGGACACTAAGACCCTCAACCACCGCCTTCTAGCACATATATGATAAAAAGGATTAGAACAATCATATAGGTGCTTTACGTGCTAGGGCTTGACGTGACTACGAATAGAGACAAAACAGAAGAAGCAAAATCAATTTATATGAGAAGAAATTCGCACAGGGGTAGAAGAAAGAAGAAGAATGTCAAAGATGGTCAAGCTAAGCCAGCAAGTTAGGAATATATTATAAAGTGGAGAATAAAATGACCAGGCATATGGTGTACCAATTTTAACAAACTAGATCCACAAATCTTCATGCCAAGAATAAAATTGAGTCCCCCAGGTTGCCAACTTTGTGCAGGTGTAGGGTCTCTGAAGCACATTCTAAGTGGGTGCTACAAAGCATTGACTGACGGATGATACTGTTGGTGATACGACCAGATATTAAAGACAGTCGCAGACACATTTAACACCGCGATCCACTCCGATAGTCCAAAGCCAAACAGGCACACAATACATTTTAAACTGGAGAGAATAAAACTTCCCTGGGTGAGAAATAAATACCTAGTACTCTCTCATTAGCTATGGAGTGGCAAATGAGAGTTATCTGCTAGATCAAATCAAATTTCCCAATCATGTAATAGAGACAAACTTACGCCCATACATAGTCATATTTTCTAACTCGACAAAGCAAATAATTATGCTGGAACTGACTGTAACTTGGAAAGACAACGTAGAGGAAACAAACGCAAGAAAATGGACAAAATACTTAGAATAAGTGGAAGAGTGTAGAAAAAAGGGCTGGAAAGAAAGTTGTACACTTATTGAATCAAGGTGTAGAGGATTCACTGTAAGATCCTTAAATAAAGTAATGACAAGTTTTGGATTGACAGAAAATAAGAAAAACAAATCGATCTGAGATATTTCAGAGTGCCGAAAAAAAAAAACACAGTGGTTATAGGTAAAGAGAGGTGGCACATTGATTAGGAAATCATACTTAAAATTTCCACAATAATGATTTTACCAATCATGGTCTTGGTTAATTACTGTGATGACTTATCTCGCTAAAATAAATGTTTGTTTTTTTGTTTTTTGTTTTTTTGTTTTTTTTTTTTTTTTTTTTTGGGGGGGTATAATATTATCATGTGTTGGTCATCCCCCCTTTATGCTACTTTTTAGTCATAGTTTGATTTGCTTTAATATTTGTGGTGGGTACACCTTCTCTTGATGGTGCTTGGTCGCCGATAATGTGTTATTGATTGATACCCGTCAATTAGTGAGAATGGAACAGGGAGTACTTTATTGGAAGGTACCTGTGGGGGACCTTCCTCTATTTGTGTGTGTGTGTGTTAATGGGTAATATTTGCCTTTATAATCTGTACTATACAATATATGCTTCGTTTTAAAGCCGTTAAGATTAAGTTTCGTCAACACGTTTTAAAATGAATGGTTTTGTTTGGTTATGTTTCCTTTCTAATTTTATTATATTATATAATTTAATGATATTTTGTGTGTGTGTGTGTGTGTCAAGTTAAATACGGACAGATTTACCAAACAAATTGGGAAAATTCCCTTTCTTGAACTGAGAAAAACAAACTTACCACAGCCAATCTATTATTATCCTGGTAATGAGGTATTTGCCTCATACCCCACTTGTATGGGCTGGGCACAAGGCCTCGTTTTAACGTGGGCCCACCCACAAACCGAAGCTAATGGGTGGGAAAGAACAAAAATTGCGTCGATCCCTTCGGCATTCCCCCAAAGGGGGCAGGTATTGCCTGGGGGGAAAGCCCCCTGGGATCCACGCTATTAATTGACCACACCGGTCCAGTGTCCGAAGTACACTGGACCCCGTCCCGAAGGACGGGATAGAGGTGGAATGATATTGGTGCTAAACCTTACAAAACTTAAATAAAGATAGCGGTAAAATAGAACTCAAACGCCATTGGCTGAGATGTGGTGTCATATGACCAAACGTATAAATCTATGGAAGCACTAAATGTATTAACCGACGGAATCACTGATCAAAGTATCAAAATGGAGGTGAAATGTGTAAAAGCCTGTTGTCGGGAGGGAGGGAGAGAGGGATTGGGGGAGGGAGAGAGGGGGATAGAGGGAGGAAGAATCGGAATTAAATCAGCGCTAATAAGGTCACCTATGAGAGAAAATACGATGTTGAAAGACCCGAAATTGTCAATGAACCCAATAAAATGACATCGCTGACAACCTTACTTTTCATCGAAAAGATATATATATATATAGATAGATAGATAGATAGATAGATAAAATCATAAATGAAATATTATGATGTTAATTTTCCGTAACTATAGTTTCATGCATATTGTGCAATCTTCAGACGTTATATAAACACTGAACAAGGTAGTTTTTTAATATTTAAATATCTAACCATCTGAAGATTACATAATAAAGCATGAAAAACTATAGTTACGGAAAATTAACACCATAATATTTCATTTGCTATTTTAGCATTGAGTACCTTTAGATGCTAAATCTTTTTCATATTCATTCTACATTATATATATATATATATATATATATATATATATATATATATATATATATATATATATATATATGAGATGGAGAGAGAGCACTGCGACCTCAAAGACAACAGTAAATGACAAAGTCTTTGTCAGATGATAACCTTGGAGTCATGTTTCGGGACAGAAATATCATTACCACTAACCCAGAGCGCCACAGCAATAAATTACGACACCTCAAAGTTTTCTTTGTTATGCGTCACGGAGTGTGGATTCCAGATCCATGCAACTCTTGATATATTTCAGTTTTTCTGTTGATGACCAGTCGAGTTTAGTCAGATATACAGAGGTCGAATTAGCAATAAAATCCCGGCACACAAATTCAACGGGTAATATATCGATATTCCAGCCATTTTGTATGCATGACTCTTACAGGTCTTAGTACTAATTCCTGATCGTGAATGGTGGCTCGTAGTGATACTACTGTCACCTCTGTTGGCTGAAGTGGTTCGGTCGCTGAAAGGCATAAATACCAAGGCGGTTTCTCTGGAGTCTTTCAGTCAGCACAGGCCGCTGAACAAAATAACAGTGTGATCCGATGTGATCCATGCATGGTCTTCGGTTGGTGCGTGGCTTCTCACATTAAAAAAAATACCTTGTGTCACATCCTAAACTTGTGGGAAGTCTTGGTAAATACCAAGAAATGACAAGAGAGTACCAGTGTGACGACACTGCCAACAACGTCGGACGATATGCAGTCCCGCCCAACGGGTGGGGATTGCTATAATTAACGGTGTCGATCCCAAGGGGCCATCCCCCAGGCAACACCTCGATTTAAAGGGACAGGGCTGGGTTTATTGCTCAGTGCCTGAGGCGCCCCCTTGAGGGGGAATGCCGACGGGATCGATGCAATTTTTCCACCTGCCACCCATGAGTAGCATCTTGTGGGTGGTCCCACGTAAATAGGGCCTTTGTGCCTGACCTTGTACAAGTGGAGTACGAGCAAAATACCATGAAGACCTGAAAGATTTCTGTTTTCTTTTAAACTCCTTATATTGTTTTCTATACGAAATCTTATTGGAAGCTTCACAACACCTCTTTATTGTTTCAGAAATGATCTGCATCCAGGGTCGAGGTCAAAGTTTAGATACCGAACATGTTCTCCGAAAGAGAGGGGTCCGTTAATGAAAAATGGTGATATTGTGAAAAGTACCTAATACCTATTACTTAAGCATAACATTTATTATCTAGACTAGAGAATTTTAAAAAACATCCTCCGGGCGATGTAAAAATAATTTTTTGAAAGATATTGCTTGAGGGGGTGGAAGTGGTGTAATGTTTAGAGTCAAGAAATGGACTCGTCGATGCGAGTTCAAAACTTGGACGAGGCTGTTTGCATTTCAGATAGTGCTAATACCCTTGGGAAAGATATGAATCCAACAATTTATCTTCCAGCTATCGGTAAATAGTTGTGCTGACTAGGCTCTTTAACGTTGGTTAGGCAACCAGTATAAGAGAAGGAAAACTCTGAATTCAAATTTGTTAAACTCTGCTTAAGAAATTGACCTTGGGTCACATCCTGTCCGTGGGGAGGGGTTTGTAAACACACACACACACACACACACACACACATGCACACACATATTAATGATTGCAATAGAACGTTGAAAATATAAATGGTTACAATCATAATCAATCATTTAGAAATGTATCAAATTTCAGCATTAAATAACCCATAAGGAGTTGATATGCCGTTAAATAAACCAAACCAAACCACATGCAAATGATAGAACCCTGGTGGATGAGCAGTTCATGACTTGCAATACTCCACTTCTCCTCCGATCAATCACGTCAAGCCCTAGCACCTATATGATTTTCCCAACCCTATTGCCCTTATGGCAAGCCCCAAACCTTTTTTTATCATATGGGTGCTAGAAGGCGGTGACTGGAGGTCTACATGTCCTGGGAATGACGTTAAACTCTACCTGATGGTAAGGTTCCAGTTTTGGAGGTTTGGGGAATGTGGAGCAACCCTTCGTCACCATTGCTCCCTGGTCCACTCTGAGCCGGAGTGGTAGTACCTGTTAGGGTCCCATCTATGGGTTAAATAAATGAGTTGATAAACAAAATTGTATTATGCATTAAGAATGAATTTATTTCACAACTTTGTCGGCATCAAATGACCCACTGAGGTTGATATGCCGTAAAACAAACCAGACCAAACCAAATCACATGCAAAGTAATTTAGTGGAGTGTTTTTGTTTATTATAATGGAAGCGCTTCATCAGATAAAGATTTTTTAAATATTTAGTTTTAGGGAAAATATTGGGAAATGTTAAAAATGTCTCAGAATTTGTAATATTTTCTTTGGCGTAATAAATTTGGAAACTTAAATGTTTTTAGTGAACTTATTACCAGAAGTGTTAGACAGGCTTATCTCCCTTTAAAACGTTCAAATCTGTTGGCCACAAAAGATGACAAAATAATTTTGACGTATTAATTTAGA
>CM042169.1:56625414-56712914 GCA_023376005.1 Doryteuthis pealeii
GTTATCACAAACTCATTTGGTGAGTTAGTGGTGGACCAAGTTTTTTACGGTATTATTAGTCATCAATATCAGTTATATATATATATATATATATATATATATATATATATATATATATATATATATATATAAATATATATATATATATATATATATATATATATATATATATATATATATATATATATATATATATATCTGGTTCTCACTGCTGTAAAGTAGTTGGTCGCCTCCGCTGGTGCAGATAATGCATAACCAGTGGTGGTGGCCATGTGGGGGACATAGTCTTTTTAGTAGATTAAAATGTGCTATATCCAACGGTGTCATTGTACTCACTGTATCTGTTGTAGTTTCACTAGGAATAGATATGAGGCATTACTTTCAGAGCGACACTCTTTCTCTATTTGCTGATGTTACTGTTACCTCTGTGTTATAATGTTCACAATATGTATTGTATTTTATGTGGAAATAAACAGGAGACATTACTTTTGGAACGATAGCCTTGTTCTATTCAATGGTATTATTATGTTCCTTGTATCTATTGTAGTTTCAGTGGGAATAGATAGGAGGCATTACTTTTGGAACGACACTCTTGCTCTATCAAATGGCGCTATTGTGTTCCCTGCATCTGTTGTAAAATAGTTTGGTATTTATCAAGAAATAAATAGGAGGTATTATATTTGGAACAAGATGTTTTGTATGTTTAAAGCCATCCTTCTAGAAGAACAGTAGTGGTACTATTAACCCATAGGTGGGGAGATGAAGGGGTTCATACCTTTCTCAGGGGCATTGGTTCGAAAGTGAACTTAATAGCGCGACTGGAGTTCGAACTCGCTTATTACGATGTCGCAATTCAACACGTCAGCCACTACGCAACGGGACCCTCCCCCCATCCTTTTTGGATAATGAAATGTTAAGAGAAACTTACGTAAGAAATGGCACCACAATATTTTAAAGAGAGCAGCATCAGACCGGTTGTAAAAAATCCACAAATATTTGAAACAACATAAACTCCGAAGATTCCTTTTTTTATGTGTGTTAGTCGTTAAAGGAAGGGAATGTGAGGGCGTCGTCAAGGTAGTCCGTTTTGTAAAGTCCTTAATATCAGGGAGCCTTTTTTTTCAGTAGGGATCCGAATCTTGGAGTGTCAACTCGTGTGAGGTTAAAAGAAAGACACATTCGAAAGTCGTCCGGTGGGAAAAGTTACTGAACATTTAACCATTCCATATGTTTGTTGTTTGTTCGCTTCTTGTAAATTCTATGAAACAGCAACAGTGAGAGATTAAAGGCTTTTGTTTCTTTCTTTTGCTTTGTTTCTTTGTTGTTAAGTTTTTCTTTCTTTTTCCTCGCTGTAGTTGTTGACGATAGTATCCAAAATGAATGTAAAAAGAGAGACGTATTATATCTTATGTGAAATAACACAACTATTTTGTTTTAGATAGATAGATAGATAGATAGATAGATAGATAGATAAACTGTGATAGATAATAAACAGATAGATAATAAACAAATTGGGGTTGATAGATAGATAGATAGATAGATAGATAGATAGATAGATAAACAGAGAGGGGGATAATAAACAGAGATAGATGGATGATAGATAGATAGATAGATAGATAATAAACAGATGAGAGAGAGGAGAGAGAGAGAGAGAAACAGAGGGATATATATATATATATATATATATATATATTATATATATATAGAGAGGAGAGAAGAGAGAGAGAGAGAGAGATAGATAAACAGATAGATAGGTGGATAGATAAACAGAAGGAGATAGATAGATAGAGAGAAGAGAGAGGGGGAAAATAAACAGAGATAGAGAGAGAGAGAGAGAGATAGATAGATAATAGATAGATAGATAGATAGATAGAGGGAGGGAGAGAAATAATAAACAGAGATAGATAGGTAGATAGAGATAGATAGAGAGAGAGAAAGAGAGAGAGAAATAATAACAGAGATAGATAGATAGATAGATAGATAGAGAGAGAGAGAGAGAGAGAGAGAGAGAGAGATAATATAGATAGATAGATAGATAGATAGATAGATAGATAAAAGAAATGGGTTGTTGGTTCAAACTTTAGCAGTCCAAATATATAGTAGTTCGCGTGTTGTTTTTTGCCGAAAATTCCTTGTAAACTGAGAAACTGAACTTGCGTGATCGCAGTAGATCTATAACTGACAATAAGGTAAGATTTTCAGTGTTGGCTCTTTCACTCAACAGAGGGACACAACTGAAACAGATAGATAGAGAGATAGAGAGATAGAGAGATAGAGATATATACGTAAATACAGATAGAGAGGAGGAGTGAGAAAGATAGAGAGGGGGGATAAAGGCAACGAATATGTTGACTGGGTGATCTGGAAGGTACACAACACACTGAAACGAAATCTTGAAGAAGAGGAAGAGAACGGAGAAAGAGAGAAGAAAGTAGAAACGAGCGCCAGTCGAAGGCGGAGAAGTGTCCTGGTTTTGGGTGTGGTCGTTGCTTGAGCTATACAGCTAAAGAAAAAGAGAGAAAAAAAACATTACTCTTACAATTAGACACGGGTGGGGTAGAAATGAAGGGTTGTCACCTCTACCCCATCTATTATCTTTACTCCGCCCAACATACGCACACCACCCTGTGTTCAATCAAAATCACCAACACCACCACCACCACCACCGCCATCATCATTATCATCATCGTCATCATCGTCATCATAACTTCCTTTCATTCATTCATTCATATTTACTCGCCTTAACATGGTTTGTCACAAGACCACAAGTCTGCGGCACCCGGTGAGAATCAGACTCACAACCTAGTAATAATAATGTATGAGACCGACTAGCTATTATCCAAATACAGGATGCCCTAAATTTATTTACCTTATATATATATATTATATATAATATATATATATAATATATATATGAGAAGTACGAACTGCCTAAACCTAGCTCGAGACCGCGTGCGGTGCCCAGTGGTCATTGCAAGGTAAAGTAGTTATAAAGGCATACACATACATATACGCACATATATGCATATACCTATATTTGTCTTTCTGCACACATACACATACACATATATATATATATATATATTTGTGTGTGTGTGTGTGTGTGCATATATACATGCGTGTAGATTATATACATATGTATTGTATATAATAGGTACATATCTATAAATACACATATGTATATATGTATGTCTATGTACATATATATATATATATGTGTGTGTGTGTGTGTGTGTGTATGCGTGTGTACTGTGAGGGTATACGTATATACATATATATAGGTTACACACACATATACACACATGTATATATGGATATCTACCTACAAAAAAATCGAAAACATATACATATCTATATTTGTGTTTTCATATATATGCATATATCTATATATAAGTACACACACACACACACATACACACACAGATACATACACACACACTCACACAAACACACATACACACAGACTCACACAAAACGCACACGCATACACACACACACACATATATATATATATATATATATATATATGCGTATACTTATGTACATAAGAGGTAATAATATATATATATATATATATATATATATATATATACTATATATATACATGGTGTGTGTGTGTGTGTGTGTGTGTGTGTGTATATATCTATGCACACACAAATAAATGTATATTTACTTTAAATAAGTAATTATATATATTATATATATATAAATATATAATATATATATATACAACACGGTTGAGTGGGGGCGTAGGATGGGGGAATCTTTTCACGGCGTATATCTGACACAAATGACTCTGTACCAAAGCAAAAGGTGCTAGCGAGACGAGGCCGTAACGGACGAGATGTACACGTTGGATTCCGACACACCCATATCAGTCATCTCGACGATCTCAGGTTTAACAGGGCGGGCCCCCAAAACAAGAAACGACTGCCAGGGAAAGGTTAGTGGTATCAGGTTAAATGATTCTACTACTACCTCGATAATTAGTATTTGTGGCTAGGTGTCGCACCTCATCTGGGAAAGAATTTTGCACCTTGTTCTCTAATCCAAGGGTCCTCAAATCTTTCACGACGAGCCCTATTGAATCTTCAAATTGAACCCATATTTGGAGTTAAAATAGAAACCATTCATAGTATTATATATTTCCTATTTAAGATATTACACAAAAATTGAATCAACAACTTTTTTAAAAAAATGTTATGAAGAGAAAAAATACAGGTTTAAAGTTTAAGTAATGAATTGTCAGCTGTAACGTATTTTTAAAGTATCACCCATAAATAAGTATGAAGCGTTGCAGACAAAAAGTAAATACACACACACACACACACACACACACACATATATATATATATATATATATATACCAACCCCTCCGTACGAGACTGCATTTGGGAATGATTATACAATCAAAACGGATATCATTGGATATTATTTATCACCTAACTAGAGTTTGGTGATAAATAATACTTAATGATGTCCGTTTTGATTGTATAATCATTCCACAAGAAATAAAATTCCGGTATTTTGGTTTACAAGAAAATTGTCGGTGTTAACGTACCAATGGACTATTACGTTAAGGCAAGGCTATACAAAGTAAAAGCCTGGTAATCATGCAACTGGAATCTTTGACTTGGAGGCGGGAAATGCTGGCTTAAATTATAATTATTGAGACCATTTTCAGCAATGAAGCTGTTAATGATCTCCGACAAAAATTGACATGCCTAAAAACATCCAACCAACCAAAACGGAATTTAAAGACTGCATACTATTGGGGTGGAATTCTGTAGAAGCTTGTATTATTTGAATTATTCGGACTATTGTCTTTTTCTTTATTGTTATCTGCACAATGTTTCGGCCGATGTGCCCACCGGTCTTCTTCAGGTATTTCTTGTCGGATTCGGGAAACTTGTCGAACTTGAGAGCCCCCTCCTCGAATTTGGGAACCTTCTCTTCGAACTCGGAAACCTTCTTGCCGAACTCGGGAGCCTTCACGGAACTTCGAACCTAACCCTTTATTCAATCCACGGGGATAGACAGTCTTCATTCCATTAACCATAACTGGGTACAAGTGTTAAGCTGTGTTAATTATTCTATGTTACTGTCGCCCTTGACCAGGATTGAACCTGCAGCCTAAAGATAAATGTCACTTAGAACTGTATTAACTCAACGCCTATATCCTCTACACCAGTAGGAAGCGCATGGCGTAATGGTTAAAGTCATGGAAAATGGACTCGTCGCCCCCCCCCCCGAGTCAAATCCTGGACGTGGTAATTGCATTTCACTTAGCGCTAATACCCTTGGGAAAGGTATGAATCCTACTCTCCCCCCAGCTATGGGTAAATAGCAGGGCAGACTGGGCTCTTTAACCATGGCTAGGTAACCAGTCTAGGAGAAAGAAAACTCTGAATTCAAACCTGTTAAACTCCGCTTAAGAAATTGACCATGTGTCGTATCCTGCTCGTGCGGAGGGGTTGGTAAATATATATATATCCTCTACGCCATGTGCAGAAGTCTTTTAATTTTTATTTCGGTATTAACTCAACAAAGATTGACATGCCGTAAATCCAACCAACCAACCAACCAACCAATTACCACCGAGCAATGCAGACTTGAATGACTGCATATTTTTGGAGTATGAATAAAAAACACTCCAGTGACTATTTATGTAAATTTAGTGCGCTCAGTGTTATGTTTACAAGCAGTAGTAAAAAAAATAAAACAATAAAAAAAAACCAATGTTGCCAAGTTGTAATTAAATATGCTATACCAAGTTAAGGTCTGGCATCCATACAACTGGAATTGTTGATTGAAGGCGGGCTTTAGGCGGCTTAAATTACTACTAAGTAAACTGGTAGTAAAGTCGGCATAGTGACCTATTATCGATATCAGCCATACAGCGAGGGAGTCTATCCCCTTTTCACTAGCGCTAAACCTAGGAGATTGTTTTTGCGTTTGGGGTAGAGCGCCACACCTACCATCAGCTCCTCACTTTACCGCACAGATCCCTGTGCTATTCATACGCTGAGTTGGCGAGGGCCGGTATCGAACCAGGAACCTTGGGATTCCTAGGCGGACGCTCTACCGACGAAGAACCTACAATTATCGAGACCGTTTTAGCAATGAAGTTGTTAGTGATCTCCAACAAATATGGACATGCCGTAAAACCAACCAAAGGCTGGGCCTTTAGAATACACCGACTGCACCTCTGCATACGGGTAAGAACTCCCGCCAATCTGTTGGCCGTGGGTGGCCACCCGTGATGCTAAAAGACGGAATCCTTGTGATGAGCAGTCCATGACATGCAACACCCCCTCTTTGGCCCTTACTTAGGCTAGACGGTCGCTCGGAGAGGCCTATGTCCGATCAATGGGCAGGTCACGTCAAGCCCTAGCAACCATATGATTGTCCTGACTATATTGCCCTTATAGCAATCCCCAACCCTTTTTATATGGTCATTAGAGGGTTTTAATGTCTTGGGTATGACGTTAAACTCGTAGTTCTGGATGTCTGGGGAATGTGGAGCACCCCTTCATCACCATTGCTCCCAGCTCCACTTATCCGGAGTGATAGTACCTGTCAGGTCCCATCTATGGGTTAAATAGAAAATTTGTTTACAAAAAAAATGAGTTTAAAAATTTACTTCCAAACTATCGCTACGAATTTTTCAAAACTTTGCCGGCATTAAATGACCCACCGAGGTTTGATATGCCGTAAAACAAAACAACCAACAAAAACAAACGATAAAACCAACCAGCCAACCAACCAGCCGACAAATGATCATCCAATAAGAAAAATTTAAAGAGTGCATTCTATCGGAGTAGAATGATGACTAATTTTTTTATTTTTTGTTTTTTGTTTGTTTTTGTTTTTTTGTTTCGTGAAGTCGCCAGTTGAAATGATTAAATATTTGTTTGCAGCCGTTTAAAAGTTAGTCTTGGCATTCATCTTTCTTTTCTTTTCTTTTTTTTTTTTTTTTGGTAGTGGTGGGGGGGTAAATTTTTTTGACTGGCAATTATTTGAGTTCGTTGAAAAAGTACAATTCTTGTTGCAGTGGATTTTTTTTTTTTTTTTTTTTTTTCTCTTGACCATTTTCACGTTGCCAGCTTAAAACTATTATAAATTATGTTGGCCAGTACAAATTAAAATCCCATTAATTTAAATGGAGGTCACCACCAAATCTTGTTTCGCGCCTTTTTTTATGGCTAACATAATCTCCACCTCCATCCCCATCCTCCCGAACCAATTATTAGCATAACCAAGGGCACACTTTGAATCTATAAATATGTGCTCTATGCACAAAAATAGTTATATCTCACAATTTTAAACAATAAAATAAAACATTTTAAAAACTCAAGACAGAGTTTACATGTCTAATCTTCGGGTGAGCTTGTAATTAGTTAAATTCAACTAAATATATATTTACCAACTCCCCCACACGAGCAGGATACGACACAAGGTCAATTTCTTAAGCGGAGTTCAACAGGTTTGAATTCAGAATTTTTCTTCTCATAGACTGGTTACCTAGCCATGGTTAAAGAACCCAGTCTGACCTGCTATTTACCCATAGCTGGAGGGAGAGTAGGATTCATACCTTTCCCAAGGGTATTAGCGTTTAGTGAAATGCAATTACAACGTCCAGGATTTGAACTCGGGGCGACGAGTCCATTTCCCATGACTTTAACCATTTAACTAAATAGACTGCCTTGTTAGCTAGGGGACATAGAATTATTGTTTCTTGTGAAGCCAACAATGGTCGCCAGGCCTTATAATACGTTGACTGTATCTTCTGCAACGGCACAAGACCCTCCAAAGAAACCCAATGTATGACATCAAACTACATCTGATGGTGAGGCTGCAGTTCTGGAGATTTGGGTAGTGTGAAGAACCTCTTAATTGCCAATATTCCCAGATTCCCTTTGACCTAGTGACAGTACATGTTAGGGTCCCATATATAGATCAAATAGTTATGTCTGAAAATTATTAATATTCGATAGGATTGTGTGCATAAAAACTCCTTAGAAACAACCATACAAAAATGTAAATATGAAAGTGTAATGAACATGATTCACTTACCTCTAGGCATGAAATAAACCGAGACGAGTTGATATGCCGTTAAAATCAATCAATCAATAAATGGTTTAAACCAGAGCTTCTCAATGTTGCCCATATAAACCTCTGGAGAGTAAATAACATTTTAGCAAGCTGAATAAAAGCGTAGGGGTGAAAAGGGAGTGAATTTACGGTAATTTTCACCTTTAGTTGGCTAAATTCCTAGCAAATAAGGCAATTAGAGTAACCTTTGACTTTCACTTTGAAACAAGCCGGTAGCTATTTTGAAAGTCTCCGTGCGAAATAAACAAATCTTAGAAACTTTTTCGAAAACAATACAACTGCATGCTTTAACACAAAATATCATAAAATGTGTTCTTAATAACAATTAATTTCATTTCAGATAATTTTATGCTAGAAATTTAGCCAACTGACTTTCACTTTGAAACTTTGAAACAAGCCATTTTGAATGTCTCCGTGTGAAATACACAAATCTTAGAAACTTTTCGAAACAATACAACATAAAAATATCATAACATGTGTTCTTAATAACAATTAAGTTCATTTCAGATAATGCGCACGCACAATTTTATGCTAGGAATTTAACCAACTAAAGGTGAAAATTGCCGAATTTACTAGTTTGTATTTACAAATCCCTTTATAACAGGTGAACAAAAGTCAATAGATTATATTGACTATTCGACAGATATTATAATTAATCGGCTGGTCAAGTCAATCCCTAGCACCTATATGATTGTCCCAACCCTATTGCCTTCATGGCAAGCCCCAACCCTTTTGATCATATATGAGCTTGAAGACAATGGTTGAGGGTGTTAGTGTCCTGAGTATGATGATAAACTGCATCTGGTGGTGAAGTTCCAATTCTGGAACTCTGTGGCGTGTCGCCATTACTCCCAGGTCCACCCTGATCCAGTGTGGTAGTACCTATTAGGGTCCCATTTATGGGTTAGATAAAGGAGTATTAAAATGTGTCTAAAATAAAAAAATTTCAAATTGAATGCCCAACAAGAATAAATAAAACAAAATGTCTTCGGCATAAAATAACCCAACAAGGTTTGACATGCCGTAAAAATTCTACCAACCAACTAGATATCGTAAAACTAAACTGTATCTAGTGGTGAAGTTACAATTCTGGAGCTCTGGGGAATGTGGAGTACCCTTTTATCACCATTACTCCCAGGTCCACTCTGACTCGGAGTGGTAGTACCTGTTAGAGTAGTACCTATGGGTTAAGTAGAAAAATGTGCTAAAAAATTGAGTTTCCATCAAGAATGAATAAAACAAAATGTCCTTGGAATAAAATAACCCAACAAGGGTTGGCATGCCCTAAAACCCAACCAACCAACCAACCAACCAAACAGATATCGTACAACTCGCAGAATACATAATAGGATGTGACTAATTAAAATACAATGCCTAAAAGTTTAATTCTTATCAATGGTATCAGAATTTTAATGCATAAAATCAAAAATAGATTATTCTTCTCTGACCGAAAAGATCCGGATCTTGTTAAGTCAGTTTCAGTATTTGTGGGTGTGGATTAATTATCATATGATTCAATATTCTATATATTTATATATATTTACCAACCCCTCCGCACGAGCAGGATGCGACACAAGGTCAATTTCCTAAGGTTTGAATTCAGAGTTTTCCTAGCCAAGATTAAAGAGTCCAGTCTGTCTTGCTATTTACCCACAACTGGAGGAAGAATTGGATTAATACCTTTCCCAAGGGTATTAGCGCCATGTGAAATGCCAACAGCTTGGTCCAGGAATTGAACTTGCGTTGACGAGTCCATTTCCTACGACTCTAACCATTAGACTACGCGCCTCCTATTGTTGTATACCCCTTCTTTACTTCTATTACTCTTCTGCTCATCTTTGGTATCTTACGTTCTTCTTCCAGCGTCTGGACCTAGTCTTGAAGACTTCGTGTCTGGTCTTCTATTTCTCTGTTCTTGCTGGTTGGTCGTTCTTGATTCATTTCTTCCTCTTGGTCAGTCTTGTTACCAAGACATTCATCAACCACAAAACCATATTATTTATTTAAACCTTCATTTACTTAACTAAACATTTTTCCCTAACTAATCACAGAGCGCGTGTGCAGTGAGCCCAGCTAAAGCAGTTACATCTTCTCTGCCTGACTCCAAGCTGAAACTGAGAGCCAACCAGGTCCCACGTGACTTCACGTATTTCGCGGGCTTTCTGTAATATTCCATGGAAAGTCCCGCCCGTGATATGAAAAGGGCATCCCTTCAGAAATACAGGGGGTTGACAATAATCTATGCATAGATTATGTAACACTATTCTATTTATAATAACTTTTTTGTGTTTGTAAAAGTTGACATGTCTTTTGTGTCTTAATTTATATTCGACGGCTTCAGTTTCGAAGAGGAGATGAGCGCTGCCAACTAATCCTAATTACACCTTAATAGACGACATGAAGGGATATTTCTCAGCATAGCACTCCGACGACCAAATAGGTTATGGGAGAGAGGATGGACACTGCTAAGTAACCCCTATTGCCCTGAGAGACGCCACGAAGAGGAATTAGTTGGTTGCACCTCGATAATCAAATAAATGGCGGAAATAATCCTCAGACAAAAAATATTTTTTTGTAAACCAGTGTTATTAATGAGCTGGTTTAGCTCAGTAGGTAAAGCACCCACCTATAAATCGCAAGGTTCCTGATTCGCAAGTGGGTAGCTGACAGTAGGTGTCGCGCCCCACCCCATCAAAAACAGTCTACCTGGTCTTGCGTTAGTGAAAATGGGATAGACTCACACGCTGTCCGGCTGATACCGACAATAGACCACTCCACCAACTTTACTTATTTTTAATTATATGCTAAATTGATTTTTTTTATATTCATTATCTTCTAGGCCGGGTTAGCTCAGTCGGTAGAGAGTTCAGCTAGAAATCACAAGGTTCCTAGTTCGATACCGGCCTATGCCAACTCAGCGTATGAATAGTAAAGGGGCCGGGTTAGCTCAGTCGTTAGAGAGTTCGACTAGAAACCACAAGGTTCCTAGTTCGATACCGGCCCTCGCCAACTCAGCGTATGAGTAAAGGGGTCGGGTTAGCTCAGGTTAGAGAGTTCGGCTAGAAACCACAAGGTTCCTAGTTCGATACCGGCCCTCGCCAACTCAGCGTATGAGTAGTAAAGGGTGCGGGTTAGCTCAGTCGGTAGAGAGTTCAGCTAGAAACCACAAGGTTCCTAGTTCGATACCGGCCCTCGCCAACTCAGCGTATGAGTAGCACAGGGATCTGTGCAGTAAAGTAAGGAGCTGATGGTAGGTGTGGCGCTCCACCTCAAATTCTAAAATAATCTCCTTGGTCTAGCGCTAGTGAAAAGGGGATAGACTCCCTCGTTGATTGCCTGATCTGACAGATGGGGATTTTTTTCTGCAAAGGAAATTCACCTTCAACGACACGGCCATATATAACCAGCGAAATACGCACGTCTGTTTACAACCGAATCTAATTCTAGTGTTGCATGGGTGGCTGGTTGATGAAGTTGATGACCTATCAACCTGTTTGGGTTATTTTATGCCTAGAGGTTAGATAACAATATAATGTTGTGCGTCTGTGTTAAGCTTTTAAGGGCCATTCCTTGGCCTTATAGCAGAAGGGCTTATCTGGTGGAATCCTTGATAAAAGGTCCGTCGACAATGTGAATCCTTTGGTTACTAAAGTGTCCTCAGTTACTGGTAATCATATAAGTCCTTCGTGGGTATTGGTAAAGATCCAGGCAATCCTATGTGCGTCCTCCAACGGTGCAATTTGAGTTATGACCAATATGCGGGGGGGGGGATATATTATCAGGCCAGTAGTACTGGCAGTGATTGGTTAGAAGAGTCAATCACGTTACCTTGGCCAGTCTATAAGCGGGGAACTAGCACACACCTTATATTACAAAATTTCATGGGCACCTCACGTGGTGTAATGGTTAGCAAGCTCGCCTCGCAGACCATTGTTAGTGAGTTCGATTCTCATTAGGCGCCCCATGCTTCTGGCCATGTGCCACATCTAAGCTAAGCTTAGTAAATAACTATATTACAAAATTTCATGGGCACCTCATGTGGTGTAATGGTTAGCAAGCTAGATTCGCAGACCATTGTTAATGAGTTCGATTCTCATTGGGCGCCCCATGCTTCTGGCGTTGTGCTAAGCTTAGTAAATAACTATATTACAACATTTCTCAACAGTCTGTTTTTGTACTTAACAGTTTTGATATGTTAGCATCGTCAGTGATTGTGTTGAGTGGTTACCTATGTATGGTATTGATCAGGTTTTTTTTGGTATAATCTTATTTATCTTAAAATGACAGGTAATCTATCTAGGGATTACATTCCTTACTTGCCATGGTTCTTCCGTTATGTGCTAGGTGACATTGCAAGCAGCCTTATAAAAGTTAAGGAACCATTGTCATATGTTTCTTTTACCTTCTATCCTTGAGAGAGGAACACACACTATTGCACCTCCTGTCCACCAGACAGGGGGGCTGTGAGTCCTCAACCTCGAGTCACATGGAACGCGTGAACATGGTCTACATGTAAGTGATATACTTAACTCTATTGCCAGTAACAATCAAGACATTATATATCAAAGACTATTATCCAATCAGGACACTTCTTCTGTACACGCATATTCTTTGTACTAGCAAAATAAAAAAACACCCTCCGGGCGATGTAAAAAAATAAATTTTTGAAAGATATTGCTTGAGGAGGTGGAAGTTACAAATTAAATGTCGGAGAGTTTGAACCATAAATCATGAAATCATAAAATTTATTAAAGGAGTAAAAAAAAATAAAACAATTTTAAATCGAAACTAAGTTCTATTAACTTTGAATATCTATTAAAATAAAACAAACTATATATAAATATATGATACTGGGTATGTATCTATTAAAAATTGTTTTAAAAAACAATGAGGACTGTCTAATGTTGCATGTTCAAATTTTGAGTGTATTTATTCTATGTTATGACGATTTCGGGTATAGTGACGTAAGCAGTGACGTAATTTTTGTTACAGACAAAAACCGGAAGCGAATCTCCATTATTAATAGATATTCTATCATTTTTTTGTATTCTTCTTCCATTAAGTTTGCTCAGGCAATAAAGTACCATTGTCATATCTTCTTTATGACTTCTTATTGCCCAGCCAACTAGCGTTCATCTACATCTATGTTGACTTTTTCAAATAGCTCTTTCATATAACTAGCAAATATATGCACCCTCCGGGTGCAAGTATTTAAGTTTTAATGTAATAAGATATTATATTAAATTAGAAAGACTAATGATACTAAATAAGAATGCAGATAAAACGATTTGAAACAGAGGGGGGTATAATCGAAAAATAGAACAACTGAAATTTACTCTTCCATCACTCTCGTCTTTCATTGTTATTTTTTCTAATTTAAGTATTTAGTTAAAATAGGAAGTAAAGAATAAAATGACAGTTATTTTTTCTTATTAATGGATTTCATTTAAGATTCATTGAAGAGATTTTTGCTTATATTCATTAAAATAAAACCAAACAGTTAGAAATCAGTAACACTGAGCACATAATTATTAAATTCGATTTTTTAATATCAATATGCAAATTAGCCTTTCATTCACACTGTAAACCGCTATTTTGTTGTATATATAAATATAATTCCATATTATTAGTATGTAGATATGGCTAACAGCATTAATAATGTAGAACAATTTTATTAATAATTGAGATTAAAATAAAAGTAAAATCATTGAGAATGTGATGTCAATAACTAAGGCAATTGTGACTTGAGTAGTAATATAGTTTCGGTTACAAACAGAAAAACACACAATCTCGATTATAATAAGATTTGCGTTAAAAAAGCGTTTTCTGATGAAAGCGAAATAACCACATGTTACATAATTAATAGGTGGACTTTAAATGGTAATTCATTAGGAGAAGCGTTATGGAAAATACCCTGTATTATGATAGACAAGTTCTCTGATTGGTTGGTTTGATCGGGAGAACAGGTTAGAAACTCAGATTAAGCTCGGTGACTGAATGAATCGGATGCTAATGTCGGCTCTTCTATGAGCTATTTCTCTCTCTGCACGGTTGAAGTAGTGTTGGCGTTTTTCGATATATATATGTACCAACTCCTCCGCACGAGCAGGATGTGACACAAGGTCAATTTCTTAAGCGGAGTTCAACAGGTTTGAATTCAGAGTTTTTCTTCTCCTATACTGGTTACCTAGCCATGATTAAAGAACCCAGTCTGCCCTGCTATTTACCCATAGCTGGGGGGAGAGTAGGATTCATACATTTCCCAAGGGTATTAGCGCTAAGTGAAATGCAATTACCACGTCCAGGATTTGAACTCGGGGCGTTTTTTGATATAAGGCGTGTGTCAAATGACCACTTCTACTTATAGACTCGCCGATGAACATGTGACCAACCTATTGACCAACCACTGGCAGTATTCTGCTGCTGATATTATTATTTATACTGGCTGTTTTAATTTTAGCTAATCATAACTACATGGATCTTCGTGGACGACGGATCATGGGATTATATCACTGGACCTTTGACACTACATAGGATTCCAAAACTTAGGACTTGTTCGCTTACCAAAGGATTCTATAACTCAGGACTTACTTACTTATTTACTTCAGGTTCTTTTCAACTGGCCAAGTATGGCGGCCAGATACTTAACAAGTGGGTTTTGACATAAAGATGTCTAAAAATATACAAATTCTTGTATAAGTGTATTTTGGCAGCATTTTCTCTTTTAAACATGTTTGGTTGAACTCGAGTGACAATTCCTGTCGTACAAGTTTCTGTTCAATCCGTTCAAGTTGTCTGGCCATCTTTTTAGTGTCAGGGTGGAACTGGTGTAGCAATCCACCAAAGGGGGTCTGTACGAGCGCTTTCGGCATGTCGATTTGCCATCTTCAGGCTGGAAACTGATGGTATGTTTCGTGGTGTCTCGTTTTTAAAGAAAACGAGCAGTAACGTAGGAATTGGTAGTGGGAGGTAGTAACAATTGGTAGTGGGAGGTTATAGGAATTGGTAGTAGTTCGAACAAAAGATGCAGTAGAGATTTTGTGAGAGGGGGTCACAAATTTGTGAGAAGGAGAGGGGAATAGTGGAATTCTTGTATTCTTTACTAATTATAGTGCCCTGTTCATAAAAATTAAACATCGAGCCCTCAAATCGTACCTGAACTCTCAAACATTTTACAGTTGGTAGAATGGACCAGCTTAGAATCATCCTAATACCAAATTACCTGGAACCCCACCTACGAATATATATATATATATATATATATATATATATATATATATATATATATATATATACACATATATATGTGTGTGTGTGTTGTGGTGTGTGTGTTGAAAGGATAAGAAAATGTTGAATGGATAAAATTAGTTTAATGAATTTCCAACACGATAGAATACAATGTGTACATTAACAAACTCCTGGCCGAAACACGTGTTGGTAATTCATTAAACAAATTTTATCCATTGAATATTTTCTTTCCTTTATTTATTTATCCTTTCAACATATTGTCGTATTCATTTCCATTTTTCAACTTACGCACACACACACACACTTTATATATATATATATATATATATATATATATATATATATATATATATATATCGGCAACACCCTTCAGTTCAAAAGATTTTCCAAGCAACGATAGAAAAGAAAGGGTTAAAAGCTTATGACTGATAAAGGCACAGATCGATGAGGCAAAGGAATAATTCTGAGCGATATAAAATCGGCTTCGCTTCGATCTTTGTCATCTGACAAGTCAAGTGGAAGACAATACACAATTGCATTAGACACACACACACACACACACACACACACACACACACACACACACACACACACACACACTTGGGTTTGGCGATTTCCTTTCGTACCTAATCGACAGAGACAGTTGTTGGGTGTGGCGCTGATATTAGTAAGAGTACATTTCGTCACACCCGATTCAGAACAGCCGGTTGACTAACCAACTCTTTTGGCAAAGCGAGTCCATTGATTTCAGACATTTCATTTATTCATGACTTTAGACGTTGACACATCCTGGAGAGAAATTAACAATAAATCACTCTTAACTGCATGTTAGTATGTTAGCTTTAAAAACTTCTGGTGATTAAATCGATCTTCAGTCAACGCGTTAGTAAAATGTTTTCTTACAATAACTAACAGTACTTACCTCTATTACTTTAAGGCTTGTAAAATAGTCATTATCAAAGAAAAGGACATATTGTAGTTTTTATTAAAGATTTGGATAATTATTCGTGGCTGACTTCTGATTAAGGTCGGAAAATTAAAACGGAAAGTTTTTTAGTGGTACCCAATGACAGTTTAACTACAGTCTATGAATTAACATTTTGCGAATTGGGTTACGGTTTTAGGGGATTAAGGTTGTTTTTAATTACGTATTGCTTAAAAAAATAAACAAAAAAAAACCCAAATTACTATACATTAAAGTTGAAAAATATTTTTTTAACTAAGTTTAATTGAAATTATACATTGCAATACTAACACAAACAACTGTCCCAATAATAGATTCAATAATTAATTTCAATGGTTAATTAAATGTATAGTAATTTGTTGTTTTTTTTGTTGTTTATTTTTTTAAGCAATACGTAATTAAAAACAAACTTAATCCCCTAAAACCGTAACCCAATTCGCAAAATGTTAATTCATAGACTGTAATTAAACTGTCATTGGGTACTACCAAAACCTTTGTTATAATTTTCCGACCTAAATCAGAAGTCAGCCTTATTCGTAAATAAAAGTGACTCTATACCCTTTAAGCGCCTACACGGCGTAGTCTAGGTAGAGAGGAGGACGACAAAAAAGTTAGTCTCGCAGATCCATTATTACTGAATCGCGATTTGGATCCTCACAGGATGCCCCATTAAAATGCCAACGTGAAAGAAGACCTTGCGTTGACCCGCCCTGGCGGGGCCTCAGAAAAAAAGTTCACAGACACTATAAAAGAAAAATTAATGGCTCCTAAACGCAAAGAAAAAAAGAAGCTATGCTATTACTATTTAGATTTTATTTTCTAATTATCTTCATGGGAATAACTCAAATCTTCATCATTTTTGCTCAAAAAGCAAGCTCTGCTGATAGTGAATGTGTATATATATTTACTTTGCCGTTAATTGTTTTATTTTCATAGTTTCCTCCAGACATACATACACAAGTGAATTGAGACCCATCTGATGAGACGAAAATTTGGGGAGCCGGTTTAAATCAACTTAGATTTATATGGGCCCCAATTTTCGTCGAAATAAATTTATTATGGGATTACTGTATTGAGTTCTTCCTTCCTTTATTGATATATATATATATATATATATATATATATATATATATAGAGAGAGAGAGAGAGAGAGAGAGAGAGAGAGAGAATGACTATTAGTAATAACCTGTAGTAATTAGACAATAAAAACAAATAAAACGTACTTTAAATATGAATAATTATCCTAAACTTTAATAAAAGCTACCATATATCCTTTATTTTTTAGCAATGACCATTTCACAATCTGTGTGTAATATAGATTAGTACCGCCCAACGGGGTGGGGGTCCAGTGGCTTTGGCCCTGGATCTTTACATGTTAATAGCGTCGATCCCAGGGGGCTGCCCCCCAGGCAATACCTGCCCCCTTGATTTAAAGGGGCAGGGCTGGGTTTATTGCCCAGCGCCTGAGGCGCCCCCTTGTGGGGGAATGCCGAAGGGATCGACGCAATTTTTGCTCTTTCCCACCCATGAGCTTCGGCTTAAACGAGGCCTTGAGCCCAGCCCATACAAGTGGGGTATGAGGCAAATACCTGTAATATAGATTAGTACAGATAGTACACTTCAATAAAAGCGACTCTATGTCATTTACTTTAAATACCACCTGTTCCCTATCACACAAACCATCCGAGTAAGACGAACAAGACATGCTGTATACTGCTGGAGAATTAAGGATGAACTTCTATGGAAACCAGCTCATGTACATTCTAGTGCGGGTCACCCAGCAAAAACGTACATAGACCAGCTCTGTGCGGATGACCTCCCGGGGTCAATGAATGATAGGGATGGTTGGCGAGAGATTGTCATGGGTATCCGCGCTGCTAGCGCGACATATTGATGATGTAATTAGACAATAAAAATAAATAAAACATTTAAATATAAATAATTTAGCTCAATCGGTAGAGTGTTCGGCTAGGAATCACAAGGTTCTTGGTTCAATACCGGCCCCCGCCAACTCAGCGTATGAGTAGCATAGGGATATGTGCGGTAAAGTAACGAACTGATGTTAGGTGTGGCGTTCCATCTCAGACGCAAAAACAATCTCCTTGGTCTAGCGCTAGTGAAAAGGGGATAGACTCCCTCGCTGATAGGTTGATACCGACTTAAGGCCACCCCGACGACTTTAATAAAAACAGCTCTATATCTTATATATTTAATAATGACCATCTTACAAGTCGTTTGATAAGTACTGCCTACGAATGATTATCCAAAACTTTAATATCATATACGGCTTATGAAATAGTCATGATTAAAAGTGAAGGACACAGAGTCACATTCATTAAATTTAGGATAATTATTATTCGTAAGCAGTACTTACCCATATGTCTTGTAAGATGGTAATTATTAAAAACAAAGGACGAAGTGGCGTCTTATTGAAGTGTAGAGATAATTATTCACTTTTAAAGAATGTTATCAGAAATTTGGGTTATCTGCCCCTATTAGTTCCTGAGTATCAGACGCCAGGGGCTAGAGCCCTAAAAATCTTCAGAACAGATCCGGCAGGCACGAACAAAAGATCCCACGAGCACAGGGAGAACAACAGAGCTAGCTGGCACAAGGGTCGGACCCGTTTTAGTAGCGGCCGAAGCACACTGTCTTGGCACCTAAAGACGAATTCAAAGAACAGACAAGCACCCGTGAGACGCACACGAGAATTTCGATAAACTAACATCCCAGAAGTAGCAAATACAACACAAGATAAGTTTCCTTGTACTTTGCATAACAAAATATCCCCGCCGAGCGATTGTCTCTGGCAAATATATACGAACTCTCACACACACTTTTAACACATTTTGTAAACTCACACATTTCACATTCCGCCCTGTCGGTGGGGCGTTAGAATGCACGACTGCACCTCTGTAGAGGGACAAGACTCCCCCAATGGGGCCACCTGTTGGCCATGGGTGGCGACCCGTGATGCTTAAGGATAGAGCCCAGGTGGATGAGCAGTTCATGACTTGCAATACTCCACTTTGACCCTATCTTAGGCTAGAAGGGCGGTCGGAGAGCCCCCCTCCGATCAATCGGCTGGTCACGTCAAGCCTAGCACCTATATGATTGCCCCAACCCTATTGCCATTATGGCAAACCCCAACCCCTTATCATATGGGTGCTAGAAGACGGTGACTGAGGGTCTACATGTCCTGGGAATGACGTTAAACTCTATCTGATGGTGAGGTTCCAGTTTTAGAGGTTTGGGGAATGTGGAGCACCCCTTCATCACCATTGCTCCCTGGTACACTCTGACCCGGAGTGGTAGTACCTGCTAGGGTCCCATCTATGGGTTAAATAGAAAAACATGAGTTGATAAAAAAATTGTATTATCCATTAGGAATTGATTTATTTCAAAACTTTATCGGCATTAAATGACCCACTGAGGTTGATATGCCGTAAAACAAAACAAAACAAAAACAAACATTTCACATTGCACCAATAAATTATTATTATATACGTTATAATTGCCTTGTCTCCTTTCCTTTGCGACAGAATTACTATTTCACCCCAGTATTTCTGTCAATGTTTTATTTGTTATTTAATGTCTAATTACTCCAGGTCTGTAAAATGGTCTGTACTTATCCATTTTACTTGATACGGCATGTAAAATGACCACTATAAAAAATAAAGGACATAAGGGAGTTTTTATTAATGTTTTGGATAATTATTCGTATTTAAAGTACGTTTTATTTTAATTTTTTTAGTTGTCTAATTACCATATGTTGTAAAATGGTCATTATTCAAAATAATAATAGAGATTCGCTTCCGGTTTTTGTCTGTAACAAAAATTACGTCACATTACCCAAAATCGTCATAACATAGAATAAATATACTCAAAATTTGAACATACATTAGACAGTCCTCATTGTTTTTTAAAACAAGTTTTAATAAATACATGGCTGGTATTTTATATCTATATATAGTTTGTTTTATTTTAATACATATTTAAAGTTTACATTTCAAATTGTTTTATTTTTTAATCCTTTGGTGATTTTACTTACTTAGGGTACAAACTCGCTGACATTACATTTTTTACTCCCACCCCTCAGGCAATATGTTTCAAAAATCTATCTTTACATCGTCCGGACGGTTTTTTTTATTTTGTACTAGTTCAAAATAAATGACATAGAGTCGTTTTTATTAAATTTAGATAATTATTCGTATTTAAAGTAAGTTTTATTTGTTTTTATTGTCAAATTACTACGGATTGTAAGATGGTTATTATTTTTTTAAATAATAAAGAACGTAGTGTTGCTTTTATTTAAGCCTCGAATCCTTTCTCAGCTTTAGGCTTGAGGGGAAACGACGTGTTGATAATCAGGGGTTCTTTGGGATAGCGTAAACGTTCCGGGTCAGATCTAATTGATCTTTAGCTGATCTGGTAGTCAAGTGACGGTGTCATTTGACAATAAGCTTTTGTCTTCTTTCAAAGTAAGTTGAAACTTTTTACTGTTGACGCCCAGAAAGCACACCTCGGTGTAAATATTAGATGAGTTATTGGAAATGTTTAGGGCAGTACATCCGCATTGTATTATGAAGAGCAAATAAGTAGGTAATAAAATTTAAATGTTTGTTTTTTTTCTGCCTAAGAGGAAGTAAATGTGTTTACTCACGATTTAAATTAGTGGGTTTAGCTTTATACTTTTATATCTTCGATGCATAAGCAAATAAGGAAGTAATAACATTTATGGAATAGACAAATGTCTTTTTCACCTGAGAGTGATAGAAAGTAAATGTGTTTACTCACGGCTTGAATTAGTTCACCACGATTATAGACATGATAGTCGTCGTTGACAATGTCATAAACACCTGCATCCCATAATATTAATCTGAAATGTATTTAATACAAAAATAAAGAAAGTTTGAACACTAAAGTAAGAATTACTTTTATGAAAAAAAGCCTCTGAAATTAGTAGACCGGTTCACAAAACTGGGTAGTAATATCTTATCTACAGAAAGCCATATCAATATACAAAGAGGAAATACATGGACTGCTACACCACCTGGACTCTAACGAAATGCTTAAAGAAAACTCTAGATGGGAACTATACAAGAATGTTGCGTGTTGTTTTGAATAAAACTTGGAAGCAGCACCGGACAAAAAATAGTTGTATGCTACTTACCTCCTATCACACAAACCAACTGAGATGAGAAAACAGGCAGGACACTGCTGGAAAAGCAAGAAGATACCTATACATGGACACACCAGCAAAAATATACATCGATCAGTTCTGTATGGATACTGGATGCTGTACGGAAGACCAGTCAGGAGCGATGGCCGATAGGAATGAGGGGTGAGAGAGGGGTCATGGAAATCCCTACAGTCAGCAAGATGATGATGATGATGATGATGATGCTTTCTCTTATCTGAAGGAAATAGAACACGCTGTGTCGTGTGTCTTTCCTATAAGCGCTGGTTCGAGTATTTATTTACTATCGCGTATATATATATATATATATATATATATATATATATATATATATATATATATTGAAGTTGAAAATGGAAGCGAATCCGACGGTATGTTGAAATGAAAAATAAAGGAAAGAAAATGTTGAATGGATAAAATAGGATTTATTTTATTTTACACGTGTTTTGGCCAGGAGTTTATCCATACACACATGTTTTCTATCTATTATTATCTTAAATACAAAATAAAATAAAATAACAATAATAGAAAAAACTACAGAAATTTCAACACACACACACACACACACACACATATATATATATATATATATATATATATATATGTGTGTGTGTGTGTGTGTGTGTGTGTGTTTACCAACCACTCCACAGGAGTAGGATGTGACACAAGATCAATTTTGAAGCAGAGCTTTAATTCATAGTGTTTACTTCTCCAAGACCGGTTGCCATGCCAGAATTATAGAGCCCAGTCTGTCCTATTATATATTCATAGCTGGAAGGAGAACAATTGGATACCTTTCCCAAGGGTAAGGCATCCCATTGTGGTGAAAGCATTACCAAGTTAGTCCGGCAGATCCATTGCTACTGAATAGCAAGTTCGACCTCGCGATTTTGCGCCACTACTGTTTTTATACAAAGATGGCTTTGGTATTAAATAATTCCATGTAGGTTTATATATCATTAAACAAAGGAAACAGTTCTAGCTAGGGAGAGAAGAGATATATTCATGCTTTTCTCACTGGCATTAGTAAAATGCAAACAGCCTCGTTCAGGATTTGAACTCGGGTTGCCGATTCCATTCCCTACAACGATAAACGTAACATTTCCCAACCTTTGACCACATGGCCAAAATGGGCAATGGCAAATTTTAGGTGGGCAACAGAAATTTTATAATTTTACAGGTCCACTGTGCTGACATATGGCTACAGCTTCATGGACCATTTAATAAGCTGTGGTCATATATTATCCCGACGGACCAGTAAAAAGACTTATAAAATTTCTGTGGCCCAACTGAATTTTGCCATGCCCCATTTTGGCCATGTGGCCATAGAATGGGAAATTCTGACTTCGATGATTGACGGATAACTTTTTCTTCAAACGAAACAGTCAGGCAGCATCGACCAAAAAAAAATGGCCGCCACGTTCCCTCTTACAATGCCGAGGACCAGTCTCTATCTAAAACATTTTTAAATCACACTTGGACCATGAGATATTTGAGTGTGGCATTTGGTAATCTCCTTGATGACAGATTCTATCTGTCGCCTCAAAGGCCAGAGTGGGGGGTCACCGTGGTGTTGTGACTAACGTACTGGACTGAACTCCAGTCGCGCTATTACGTTCACTTTCGGACTAATGCCCTTGAGAAAATTAGGAACACCCTCATCGCCCAGTTATGGGTGAAATAGTACCACTACTGTTTTCTCTACAAGGATGGCTTTGGTATTGAATAACCCACGAAGTTTGATATGCCATTAAACAAAGAAAACAAATCAAAACTTTGGGAGTAAAAAGATTTAAAAGATATATGATAAAATTGAAGGATTTCTCGAAATTAAATAAAATGAAATGATTTTTTTATCTCTAAGTCAAGCCGTAGATACCTACCCTAAAGGTCAGGGTTAATTAAAGTCATAGGTTAAGAGACAATAATTTAATTGTTTAATATATTTGGCCCTTGGGTAGTTGAAGTAGTGAAGTCAGTGCTTTAACCAGATTTATGGAGCGCGCTCGGACATTTCATCGACATGCATTTCACCGATGGACATTTCATCTAAAAACATTTTTAATACTTATCAAAAAATTATTTAATTTCTAAAATAATAAATATAAAACCATTAAAATTTTTGGACCATATGACCTTTAGGCACCCCTTTTTGATCTCTATTAAGAAATGACCGTCAATATCCGGTTGTTTTAACAGACGATTTTTAGATTTTTTTAAATTATAAAACTACCCTAACCCTAACCCTAACCCTAACAAACAACCGGATATTGATGGTGTAAATTAAAAACATGTCCTTTCTTAATCGAGATCAAAAAGGGTGCCTATCCATATTAAAGGTAATATGGTCCAAATTTTGAACAATTTTAATAAAATAACATGAAATTATGATTTCGTTTATTTTTCGGTGAAATGTCTCTCAGCTGCATTTCTGTTCGATGAAATGCCAGTTTGATCAAATGTCCTTCGGTGAAATGTCTGTTGGGGAAATATCTGTCATTGAAACAGGTACTACCACTCCGGGTCAGGGTTGACTTGAGAGTTATGGCAATGAAAGAGGTACTACATACTCCCCAGATCTCCAGAACTGTAGCCTCATGATCAGATGTAGTTTGGGGTCATATCCAAGAGACTCTTTAGAGGGTCTTATTCCTCTTCAGGTGTATTTTAAGTCCCGCCAGCAAGGAGAAAATTGCATTTTTTTAAAATAACTTTTATATTTTTTTATTACGCCCTTACGCCATTCTCACTCCACTTCACTACCACCCACTCCTTCTCCTCTCAGTCTTCATCGACCCCCCCCTCCATCACGTTGTCATCGCCGTGTCTTCAAGAGGATTAGAGAGATCTAACAGCAAAGATACAGTACATCTGATCCAATAATTGATTTAAGTATAACACGATATCTATTCAGGCATGAACCACGAGTGCTTGAATCGTAAAGAAACTTGCCCAATGTGCCACGAAGAATTGGAAGTTAATCCTGATGTGGTTTAAGTTTGTCGGAATTTTACGCTCAGCTATGATGCACCCAACAATGTGAGGGTTCAAAGAGGATTATTTAGTAGTTTCAGGGGTGCGGAAATACCTGTACAGTACAATGTTCAAATTTACATTCAAAGGATTTCTAATTAGCCAATGCCAAATCATCCAGAAAAAAATAAAATAGTCACCCACCCCCTTCAATTTTTTTGAAATTTTGTACAGGTGTAGACTAGGCTTAAAGTTAGACAATCCCCTAAATTTGAGCTTCCAATTCGAAATATCAAACATTTATAATTTAATCAAATATTGGCATTAAATAACCCGTAAGTGGTTGATATGCCATTAAACAAATAAAAGCATAAAAGCTTCTATAAACCAATTTTTAAGAGTAGGAGAGCTCTAGAACACATTTTATAGACAAAAATAGATTACAAATGTCGCCATTTTTCTCGCCCCCCCCCTTAAATTTTTCGAGTTTAAAATCGACATAACTCGGTGAATATTTCGAATTGGAAACTCAAATTTGGGGGGGGGGGTGTAACTTTAACCTAGTCTACACCTGTACAAAATTGAAGGGGTGGGTGACATGGCCTTGATGATTTGACATGGAATTACCCCAATGCGTGCGTAAATTGAAATGAGATATTACTCATTAGAAAATATTAGCGTTGATGTATTGTGGTGTAATGGTTAAAAACGTATCTCATTAGACATTATTACGGAGTACAACTCTCACTGCGCGTCAAAGATTGGTTTGGATTGGTTTCGTTTATTTCTTTAATGGCATATCAACTACTTATGGTTATTTAATGCCAAAATTTGATTAAATTATAAATGTTTGATTACAATCATAACTACAATTTCAGTGTTCCCTTGCATTTTTTAATTGTTATTTTTTTCTGTAATCATTTGTTTTCACAAGTTATATTATATCAATGATTGATTTATTTATTGATTGATTTTAATGGTATGTCAACCTGTTTAGGGTTATTTTATGCCTAGATGTTAAAGAATCACGTTCATTTTTATTTTTTGTCAAGTTGTTTCTGGTGAGTTTGTGGTGGGAGGTTTCTCACGTTCTTATCGAATACAAATCATTTTAAACATGTCTATTTGAACCCTAGATGGGATCCTAGCAGGTATTCCCATTCCGGTTCACAATAGACCAGACAGTAATGGCAATGAACCCCTATTGCCATTACTCCATACACCCTAGATCTGTAGCCTCACAATTAGATGCAGTTTAGTGTCATACCTAAGAAACCCCTTACCCCTCTGCAGTAAGACCCACCGATAGGGTGATATATAATTTCAAATATTCCTACCTAATAGTTTGCACACAGTTGTAGAATTTCAAATATCCCTATCTAATACTAATCATTCATATGCATTTATATGGTTTTAAGTAACTAATAATAATTCTTAGTAAACAATATTAGCTTCAAGTAACTATTTTTAATACAAATAATTTAAAACACAGTTATATGGTATCAAGTATTCCTATCAAATACGATTAATTTTCAAACAGATCTATTTGACCTATAGATGGGATCCTTACAGGTATTACCATTCCGAATCATAGTGGATCTGGGAGTAATGGCAATGAAAGGATGACTCCATACTCCACCAGAACTATAACACTGTAGCCTTGCAACCGGATGTTCTTTAGTTTCATACCCATGCAGATGATACAATCAGCGTATTTTGTGCCCCCCCCCCAACAATGGACTCGGTGACCGGAGTTCAAATGCTGGATGTGGTTGTTTGCATTTCACTTGGAAAAGGCATGAATCCATCCCCTTTTCACCCTCAGCTATGGGTAAATATTAGGGTAAACTTGGCTCTTTAGTCTTTGTACGGTAACCAGTCTAGGAGAAGGAAAATTCGGGATTCAAACCAGTTGTACTCCGCTTAAAGATTGACCTTGTGCCACACCCTGCCCGTGACGGAGGGATTGGGTAAATACATACGCGTAACCTTGGGCCACAAGTAATAATCTACGCTTAATTACCGTCCCGGGCGTTGGCGGGTCACCATGTAGGTTTCAACTGAGACAAGGTAAAATAAAATGAAATAAAAGAAAGAAAGACTAAGATTTGTCCTTCCTTTTTTATTTGATCTTTGTTCAGAAAAGAAAAAAAAACAACCACAAAAAAAAGAAGAAGAAGAAAAAAAAACACGCTGACAATGAAAATTTGGGTGTAACACGTAAAAGATCTCAGTTGACTTCCAATGAACAAACACTTAATTTCTCCAGCTGTGCTTGTCGAGGTGAATTATTATGGGCTGGGAAATACACACACACACACGCACAAGCACACACTCACACACACACACACGCACAAGCATACGCGCGCGCACACACACACACACACACACACAAGCATACGCACACACACACAAACAAACACAAACACACCGAGACTTTACAAGAAAGTAAGAAAAAGAAGAGACAGAGAGAGAGAGAGAGAGAGAGAAAGAGAGAGAGAGGGGGAGGGGGAAGAGAAAAGAAAGCAAGAAAACAAGTAATATAAACATTAGAAGTAGTGTGTGTATTCCTAAAAGGCAAAGTACGTATTGCTTACCTCAATAAAAATTATTCAGTACAAGGGCACAGATATCTTTATTTATTATTCTGTTCAATTGTATGATACAAGGAGGCGCGCCTAGCGTAACGGTTATCACCATAATAAAATGGAATCAGTTCGTTGGTTGGATTTTACGGCATGTCAAATCCCTTGGATTATTTTATTTTAAGACGTTTTCGTTTTATTCATTCTTGTTGGCTATTCAAATCTTTTAAACTCTATTTTTTAATACGTTTAGTTAAAACTCATTCTTTAATCTATTTACCTTATAGATGGAACTCTGACGTACTACCACTCCGGGTCAGAGTAGACCTGGGTGTAATGGCAATAAAGAGGTACTCCACACTCCCCAGAGCTCCAGAACTGAAACCTCACCACTAGATGCAATTTAAAGTCATACTTAGGATATTAAACCCCTCGGCCACTGTCTCCTAGCACATATTTGATAAAAAAAGGTTGGTTAGCTGCCCTAAGAGTAATACGGTCGGGACAATCATATAGGTGCTAGGGCTATCTGATTGATCTGAGGAGGCCTCTCCGACCGACCGGCCTAAGTAAGGGCCAAAATGGAGTGCTGCATGTCATGGACTGCTCTGCCACCAGGATTCCATCCTTAAGCATCAAAGGATCGCCACTCACGGGGAATTATCCCTCTATAGAAGTGCACTCGGGGATTCTACAGCACCAACGAAAATGTAATCGATGACCAAATGCAAAACAAGGCTGTGTTTTACTTCACGCTAATGCCCTTAAGAAAGGCATGAATCCAACCATTGGGTAAATAATCGGGTAACTAGGTTAATTAGCTTTAGTTAGGCAACCAATATAAAAGAAGGAAAACTCTGAATTAAAACCAGCTTTACTCCACTTAAAAAATAGTGTTACATAATTCGTGGGTTGCCGACGAATTATGACTAAAATTTAAATAACGGTATGGCAAATCGAAAATTACCATAACCGTTGTAGAAGTGATTGACAAACAGTTCACCTTCGACTGATCTATCCGCTGATTTCTCATTAGCTAAGGGAAGAGCGTGTAAAGGTTTCTGGTTCGATACCGGTGCCTGCCAATTCAACGCATGAGTATCAAATAATGAATAATCTGATCTGTGCGGTAAATCTCAGCAAAAAATTGGTCTAGCGCTAGTGAAAATGGGATAGACTCCATCGCCGTCCGGCTGATACCGAAAATAGGCCACTCCGCCAACATTTCTTACTTTTACTTACTTGTATCTCTCCACGTGACGGACTTGGCGCCAAAGATTCGAAAGATTTCGAATTGCATCTAAGTTGTATTTGGAAACTGGGCCAATTCAGATAAATAACTCAATATATTGTATTGGCTAATAGACAGAAAATGTCTTTAAAATGGTTACATTTTTTTAAGAAGGAAGACAAAAATGACTTCGAAGCTGCAATGATAAAATGCAAAGCTCATTTCATACCGAAGAACAAAAACGCCATGTTTCCCTCTTTAATCTAAATAATTTCATGATGCAAATAGAAAATATTCTAATTCATTGGTACAAGCTTTTTTGAATTTGTTAGAACTAATTACACTGGTTTACAAAGATACTGAGGCAAGTACAAAAATAGCTGTTTTAACCTAATTTAGAGGTGCTGAATTCAGATTTGAAATTCGTTTTTTAGATATGCATACTGTACATTTTGTACACATAGTGTACATAAAGGCATATAAGCATTCGGTGTTAATTTCTAATATTGTGTGACTTATGTCTTTTTTTTAGTTATTATGCAATAAATATAAGTGATAGCATTACATTATATATACTAGCAAATATATGCACCCCCGGGTGCAAGTATTTAAGTTTTAATGTAATAATATATTATATTAAATTAGAAAGGCTAAGGAAACTAAATAAGAATGCAGATAAAAAGATTTGAAACAGAGGCGGTGGGTATAATCGAAAAATAGAACAACTGAAACTTACTCTTCCATCACTCTCGTCTTTCATTGTTATTTTTTCTAATTTAAGTATTTAGTTAAAAGAGGAAGTAAAGAATAAAATGACAGTTATCTTTTCTTGTTAATGGATTTCATTAAGATTCATTGAAGAAATGTTTGCTTATATTCATTAAAATAAAACCAAACAGTTAGAAATCAATAATACTAAGCACATATTTATTAAAATCACATTTTTAATATCAATATGCAAATTAGCGTTCCCATTCACACTGTAAACCGCTATTTTGTTGTACATATAAATATAATTGCATGCTATTAGTATGTAGATATGGTTAACAGTATTAATAATGTAAAACAATTTTATCAATAATTGAGGTTTAAATAAAAATATATTCATGGTGAATGTGACGTCAATAACAAAGGGAATTATGACTTGAGTAGTGATTTAGTTTCGGTTACAGACAGAAAAGCACACAATCTCCATTATAATAAGATATAGCTATATATCAAGACGGATTTTGGCAATTAAGCGTAGCCAACACGCCTCAATCAACAGCCAGTAGTGCACTGGCAGTCAGCGCAGGAGGCTGTCGTCCCTCGCAGCACAGGAGGAAGGTGTCCCTCGACAATTGTGTTACACAATCTTTTGGGTATAAATTTATATTACAATTTCCAACGACGCACATTTTATTGCCTTACATATGATTTAATTTTACTTATTGGATGCTCCTGCGTGACATCCCGGGGGCAAAATACAGCAGATCATCTAAGAAAACACACTTCTAACTGTCTGAATTGTGTACATTGTGTCATCCAAGTATATTTATTCCGTCAATGTTCTTTATCTATCCTGTTTTATCTGTAATAAGCTGCTGCAACTGTTGAAATAAGCACGTATATACTCTGTATATACTAAAATGAGACTATTTAAAAGACAGAAAACTAGAGGTGATAGAGCAAAACTGTTTATAAATTTGAATTCAGTACACCCAAATTAGTCAAAATTCATATTCTTGCCTCAGACAAAAAATATTTTTTTTTTAAACCAGTGTTATTAATGAGCCGGTTTAGCTCAGTAGGTAAAGCACCCACCTATTAATCGCAAGGTTCCTGATTCGCAAGTGGGTATCTGACAGTAGGTGTCGCACCCCACCCCATCAAAAACAGTCTACCTGGTCTTGCGCTAGTGAAAATGGGATAGACTCACACGCTGTCCGGCTGATACCGACAATAGACCAATCCACCAACTTTACCTATTTTTATTTATATGCTAAATTGATTTTATTTATATTCATTATCTTCTAGGCCGGGTTAGCTCAGTCGGTAGAGCGTTCGGCTAGAAACCACAAGGTTCCTAGTTCGATACCGGCCCTCGCCAACTCAGCGTATGAGTAGCACAGGGATCTGTGCGGTAAAGTAAGGAGCTGATGGTAGGTGTGGCGCTCCACCTCAGATGCCAACACAATCTCCTTGGTCTAGCTCTAGTGAAAAGGGGATAGGCTCCCTCGCTGATTGGCTGATACCGACTTTAGCCCCCCCCCCCGACGACTTTTACTTTTATCTTCTAACATCTTAACAGTGTCATTTACCTCGACCAAGCATTTTTTTTTCAGGATACGTCACTGATTTTTAAGAAAAAAATCTAGTTTGTATAAATTGTGACTTAGGGCGGTGGTTAATGCTTAGTAAACCGTAAACGAAGACGATGTCGCTTGTATAGTGCAAGCAGAAAGTGCATAAAATGCCAACGGTGCCTTGGGTAGGGCAATAATACGTGAGCTAGACAAGCAGACCATTACCAGTAAATTCGGTACACTCATACATGACCTTGGGTCACAATTAAGCTAATCTAAGCTTAGTAAATACTTTGATTACGGTGAAAGCACCGGTTCATACGAGATCACCAAAATTAAGCATAGACGAACCCCCCAGATGGGTGACCACTTAGTAACGACAGATATTGTAAGCAGTCTGGGGCTAGGGTGTGACTAAGAACAGTTCACTGCCCTATCGGAGAGGCTTAGAATACACCAACTATGTAAACCACAAAAATGACAAGAACCCCTTCCCCAAAAAATAGTGATATGGTGGTGAGGTTACAGTTCTGGGAATTCTGTGACTATGGAATACACCTAAATTGCTATTATTATCATGTTCACTCTGACCGGGAGTGGCATTACCTATCTATGGATCAAACATGTTTTTAAATTATTTGTAATCGATAAGAATGTGCGCAAAAAATCTACTCAACAAAAATGTAAAATATGAACATGATTCCCTAACCTCTAGGTATAAAATAACCTTAGAGGGATTGACATGCCGTTAAAATCAATCATTAAGAAAATCTTAATTATCACAAAGGAAGGAGGAGACTTCTGGTTAAAGCGCTCATTATCTATTTATTTATTATTTATTTATTTTTATAGCATGACCAGGTTCGAACCTTGCATTGATCACGACATACAGTATGAAGATTAAATGTTGGATTAAACTAAAACCTATATACCCTCCAGCCTTCTTCATGTGTTTGTCGAACTCGAAAACCTTGTTGTAATTGGGACCTTCATGGAACTTCGATTTGATTTGATTTGGTTTGATTTGGTTTGTTTTACGGCATATCAACCTCAGTGGGTCATTTAATGCCGATAAAGTTTTGAAATAAATCAATTCTTAATGGATAATACAATTTTTTTATAAATACATTTTTCTATCTAACCCATAGATGGGACCCTAACAGGTACTACCACTCCGGGTCAGAGTGGACCAGGGAGCAATGGTGATGAAGGGGTGCACCACATCCTCCAAACCTCCAGAACTGGAACCTCACCATCAGATAGAGTTTAACGTCATTCCCAGGACATGTAGACCCTCAGCCACCGCCTTCTAGCACCCATATGATAAAAAGGGGTTGGGGCTTGCCATAAGGGCAAAAGGGTTGGGAAAATCATATAGGTGCTAGGGCTTGACGTGACCAGCCGATTGATCGGAGGGGGCCTCTCCGACCGCCCGTCTAGCCCAAGATAGGGCCAAAGTGGAGTATTGTCTTCATGTGTTTCTTGTCGAACTCGGAAACCTTCTTGTTGTAATTGGGACCTTCATGGAACTTCGAACCGAACCCTTTATTCAGTCCACGGGGATTAACTGTTTTCATTCCGTTAGCCATGACCGGGTACAAGAGTAAAACTATGTATTGTGTTATTATCGCCCTTAACCAGGATTGAACTTACAACCTACAGATGATTGTTACTGAAAACTGTATTAACTCAACCCTTATATCCGTTGTGTCCAGCTGACAATTCAGGATGAATTTTTGGAATGTATAAACCTAATGTTCTTTTAACCTAGAATATTTACCCTTATACTTATATATGATTTTTTTTTACCTTGACTCGTATTATATTTTTTAAATACAGAATTCCAAAAATTCACACTAAATTGTCCAGGTGGACATATAGCATAACTGATATAGGGTTCGGGTCAATACGAGTTCTAAATTACAATCATCTGTATGTTGCAGGTTCAATACTGACTAAGGGCAATAATAAGAGGAAAAATACGATTTTAGGGAGCTCTTATTCTCCCAGTGGGGGCAATTATTCGGACGAAAGAAGACAAACAACACAATGGAAATTAAACACATATATTGACAAAGGGTATAAAAATATTGTTGCAAATTTTAATGGTATTTGCTACAAGACTTAGTCCCCCTTAGAAGTTCTTAGGAAGTCAAGTGTTGGGAGTGCTTTGCGACGCGTCTTTCCAGCCGGTTCTCGTGCGATAAGTAAAAAGTGTAGGGAGTGCTTTTTAGAAGCTACTCGCCTGGGTAACTGCTCTTTTAAATGAGCGTTGGGTGGGGCCCTTTTTAAGGTGACTATTTAGGTCGATAGCCTTCTGATAAGTATGCTGTTGAGACGCCTACAAAAAGTATGCTGTTAAAAAGACGCCTCCCTCCTGGTCGACGTCCTTCAAACAAGTGATGGGGTTTGATTCTCCCGCCAACCTCGTGTAGACGATTTTCCCCCTAGCGACAGGGGAAGATAATTTAACAGATTTCCGACAATAATAACAGATATTTAACACTTGTTTCAGGTCATTGTTAACGGAATGAGGACAGTATACCCGGTGGATTGAATAAAAAGTTCGGTTCGAATTCATGTGAAGGCTCTGAAGACCCCCGAGTTTAACAAGAAGGTTCCCGTTTTATTTTTACTAGCAAATATATGCACCCTCCGGGTGCAAGTATTTAAGTTTTAATATAATGAAATATGTTAAATTAGAAAGGCTAATGAAACTGAATAAGAATTTAGATAAAAATATATGGAACAGAGGGGGTATGATTGAAAAATAGAACAACTTGAAACTAACTATTCCATCATTTCCATTACTCCCCTCTTTCATTGGAAAATTTTCCTAATTTAACTATTTAGTTAAAATAGGAAGTAAAGGATAATATTACAGTTATTTCTTCTTGTAAATAAATTTCTTTTAAGATTTATCTACGAGATTTTTGTTTATATTTCTTAAGATAAAACCAAACAATTAGAAATCAATAATACCAAGCACATATTTATCAAAATAAAATTTTAAATATCAATATGCAAATAAGCCTTCTCGTTCAAACTGTAAACTGCTATTTTGTTGTATATATAAATACAATTGCATGTTGTTAGTATGTAGATGTGGTTAACAGTATTAATAATGTAAAACAATTTTTATTAATAACTGAAGGTTTAAAAGAATGAAATCATGGAGAATTTGACGTAAATAATTAAGGGAATTGTGACTTGAGTAGTAATATAGTTTCGGTTACAGACAGAAAAACACACAATCTCCATTATAATAAATGTTTTTCTATCCTCTTTATTTTCGCCATTTTCCCTTTCTTTCCCTGCTTTACTTTTTCCTTGGTTTTTTTTTTTTTCGTTCTTTTCTCATATCTTTCTCTTCTATTTCTCCTTTTTTATTTTTCAACCATCCAAAATATTTCTTTTTTTAATTTTTACTACTACTACAACTAATCAAGGGGCCGGGTTAGCTCAGTCGGTAGTGCGTTCGGCTAGAAACCACAAGGTTCCTAGTTCGATCCCGGTCCTCGCCAACTCAGCGTATGAGTAGCACAGAGATCTGTGCGGTAAACTAAGGAGCTGATGGTAGGTGTGGCGCTCCACCTCAGACGCAAAAACAATCTCCTTGGTCTAGCGTTAGTGAAAAGGGGATAGACTCCCTCGCTGATTGGCTGATACCGACATTAGGCCGCCCACGACTTTACTTTTACGACTAATCATCATAAGAGCAGCAGCAGCAGCAGCAGAAGACGAACTGGGATAATTCTAACCCTGACCTACCAAAATCTTCACTACAACCAATACAAAATAAAAACAAGAAAAAAATGGTCATTTGACTGTTACTTGGATAGACGAACGGTCAGAGTGGCGACAGATTCTACCCGTGGTGAACGTGTTGGATAAATACCCCCATTTAAAATATTTTGAAAAATGTAACCCTAAACTCATGAGTAGTTTAAAACGATTTTTCTAAAAGCTAGCTCATCCTTTCCCGTTGAGTTAAACTGGTAAAAAATGTATTCGTTTCATTCATTCTATTTTTACCCTATAAAAATAATAATAAAAAGAAACTAATTATTGAAAATTTACAATTGTTCGAGTTACAATTCCTTTTGGTTTACATATAAAAGTTTTTTTAGGTACTACTTGGTTTGATCCATGACTCTTAAATAGCGTGTTCGATCCTCGCAGCATACACATACTTGCGTTTTATATTCAAATCCTACCCGTATGGTGAACTGGTCGGTTAAAAATGGGAGCCATCCTATTTTGGTTTAACAAGCTCCTCCCGCAAATCCATTACTACTGAATAGAGTTCGATACTCGTAAGCCCCATACTTGCTACATGTCACATCCTACCCGTGGGCAACGGATTGGGTAAAGGGTAGTTAACAAATAATAAGTATGACTTAAGAGTAGCCGTTGGGAGAAACCTCTTAGAATCAATAGATAAGTTCCATCGATCCAGTAACTTTTATCAGTTATCTTTGGGAGGACTATAGAACTGAAGTTTTAATACAGTACAAACCCTGCAAGACGGACATATTTCTTAAAGATAGTATTATCTGCGTTATTCGGACTGTTGTCCTCATCTTTGTTATTTGTACAACTTTTCGGCCGATATACCCTCCTGACTTCTTCAGGTATTTCTTGTCGGATTATAAGTTCTTATAAAAAGTTCTCCCAGTACTGTCGTTTTAATTGCTCTTGTAGAAAAGACGAGGATTAAAATTAATTTTATCGTCGTGGCTACTATCACAGAGCAACTACTAATAAAGAAACAATTTTCCTTTTTTTTTTCTGTGCACAAACTTGGTTGAAAGCGGTCTGCTAATTCGATACTTCATTATCGTATTGTTTCAATTCCACAAATGAAAGTCTCAGAAATTCGTTCCAACATTGTTTAGCTTACGGTCTTAGAAATTGCAACCCTCTCAGTTTTTTTGGTCTATCCTGCAAAGTCATTCAGATTTTCGCTAAGGTTATTTTCTACTAGCAAATAAGAATCCTGCAATAATCTCATTCGGTATCTAGATAAAAATGGCGTTAAACTTAGCCAGAGCTTAAGATTAATACATTTTGTTCTAAGAAATAAATGCTTTTTTTCCTTAGGTATCGAATTTAAAATTAGTGAAGCCATTATTAAAATGAGCCAAATAAAATATCTACCAAGAATAAATTGAAAATGAATGATTGTAATCCAACATATAACGCGATTTAAGTGTTAATAAGGGTTGTAATATAGGTTCAAAAAGAACTTAAATTACCTACAATTTATCTGTAGTCTAATTCATATGACTTAGACTAGAGCCCGATTTATACCATGCAGTTAGTTATCTCAGCATTTATCAAAATGTAATGCACTTTTAAATTTGAATAAATGTCTTGATATATTAAGGGAACATTAAATCATAGTCGCAACTTCAGTCGGAAAAACAATTTAGATTTAATAGGATTTTGATATTCAGATTTGATAAGTTCAGGAGATAAAATTAAAGAGTGATGGTTCATGGAAATCAAAGTTAAGCGATTTTTTTCTTCATGTCATTCAACTTTTTTTTTTTTCAGTTTAATATATTCATTTCCAACAAATAAAAAATAAAATTAAAAAATGTTTAGAAACAAGACATTAAACAAACCTAAATAAATCTGAAGATTTATTTTTATATTTTGATAGAAAAATGTCAGGCCATTTTTAATTTAAAAAAAAAAAAAAAAAAAAAAAAAAAAAAAAAATTTTATCAAACCAGGAACCGTGAGTAAATAAATAAGAATCTTTTGTAAAGAAAAAAAATTCGGAAAACGTGTCTGATTTAACCTCAGTAAACTTGCTTTTTGTTAATATAAATCAGATTTATTTCACATTAACTTATTTGTGAAACTGTAAATTTCCTGACAGTTTTGAATTAGAATAAAATGAAAATACCGGAAAAATAAAAAAAGATGTTTAAAAGGGGTGGGGATATACATTTAAGGGTAAAATATTTACATGTATTGTAAAACGACTTGGGGCGCAAAATATCGCATTAACTTTTCGGTAAAAAAGTCTTCAAACAATAAAGGAGTTCATAAGTAGCACGGGTCGGATTTTGAGCAGGCACCGCTTAGCGTTTTTTTTTTTTTTTTTTTTTTTAAGGACAGGAGGCCATAACGCATTTATGCACCAAAATGTTAGCTTATTTTCAATTTAAAATTGAATTAAAATTATTTAAATCCATTATTTAAGGTCAGATTTTTGTTTTAGTCGAAAAGTACTAACATAATGGGCACCAATAAAATAAGGGAAAAAAAAGCAAATTAAAATTACATATCTAATATTTTTAATACTCTTTTAAACAATTAAATTCGTCCTAAAAGGCGTTTTTTTTTCCTGTTTAAGTTAATTACCCTGAAAAACTGTAGCACAATCATTAAGAAAAATCATAGCTGAAGCCGACTCTTTATTTGCTTCCAGTAATTTTTTTTATAGTTCGCTATTTACAGCAGAACAATCGTTAGTAAAAAAAAATTAAAAAAAAAATAAAAAAAAAAATATAAAAATTCGGAAAACTTAACTTTTAATAGATTAGATAAATATTCAATTTAAAATATTTCATGTTGAGTAAAAAAGGTAGTTAGAGTTTTTCTAGACATTTAAAAATTATGGAATTTTATTCAAATGAACAAACGTTGACTCCCCACACCCTTTAAGTGAAAAAAAGTTTTCTTCCAAGCCATAGCTGTATTGTTGCTACTGTACGACTGCATCACTTTGACACTAACATAGCGCCTAGAGAATAAGCTAGATGGGAACTGCTCAAGAATGCAGTATGTAATTTTAAAACAAGTTGTGGAAACAACACCCCCACGAGAAATCAGCTAAATCAGAGTAAGATGAACAAGATATGCTGGACACTGCGGGAGGATTTAGGACAAATTCGTAAGTGACATTTTTTCTATAGAAACCAGCACACAGGCATGATAGTGTGGACCGTTGAGCAAAGACGTACATTGACCAACTCTGCGCAGATACTGGATTCTGTGCAGAGGACCTGAGAGCAATGAATGTGTGCAGCAATGAATGATATGGTAAGGTTGGCGAGAGATTGTCAGATATCCATGATAAAAATCCTAATTACCTGTAATTAGAAATAAACTAAGTGACCCTTCTCTTGTTTTTTCCTTTGGTCAAATGAAAATGTTTACTTAAGTTTAAATAAATAACTTGGACAGCTTGGGGAAGTTTAAATTAATTAAATTATTTTATGTGATGTTTCCAATAATCTAACCCGGGCTCAATGGGTGACCCAACGGGTAACGTTTTTTTCTAATATATTTTATTAGAAAAAAGTATCAAGATGTTTTGTACTTTTTGACATCTTGTATTCTGAAAAAAATAAATAAATAAATAAATAAATAAAATAAAAAATAACATTCCATTCATTCTTCATTTCTATCTTGGTAAACTATGAACCTACCTTCAGCGTTTAATGGAGAAAAAAAAGAAGAGAGAACTCGGACGCAGTTACATTTTCATCATCTTTAATCCAAAAGGAACATTACAAAATTTTTTGGCACCCATGTTGTACAAAGGTCTTCGTGATATCACGTGACTGCTTCTATTTAAGATGTTCGATGGAATTTATAGCTTTATGGGTCGATCGAAGACTTTACATGATGGATTAGTTATGGAGGTCAAATTCCATGTCACGTATTTTCATTTTTCTTTTCTTTTTCTTTTAGAAGAAATGTTTCCATTTCTTTTTTTTATGAGTACAGGTGAGGGTGGTAGCAGGGATGTTAATTTTTCATTTTTTTTTTTCAATTTTTTTTTTTTTATATCAAAGATAAATAAAAAAAAAAGTTAAATAAACCAGGGAAATGTTATCTCCAACAATTTCCAATAATTGTAAAGAGTTAGATGAGTGGTATTTGCTAAATGTTGTGAAGAAAAGGAGGGAAAGTATGAAGTGATATGTTCAGGTGTTGAAATAGAAAATGTCATTGGGCAAATTGAGCTTTGAGCTAAGAGATTGAAAAGAGATTTTAATTTAGCTTAACTTATCTTTACTAACTTTGAAGGTTTGAAACTAATCAACGCGGATTTAAGTGACTTAGTTCGTAGAAGAAAAAAAAAGGTTTTTAAATAGGCAAACCGTGTTCAAGTCTGTGATAAGGGTTTAAGACAAACCTTTTTTAAGTCAAGAGGCGGTTGTGATAATGTTTTCAAGTGCAATTTAAAGGAAATCAAATGTGTTTTAACAAATAAAACTGATTGAGTTATGAAAATGACATTTAAAAAGCGGAATATTCAAATCTTGAAAGAGCAAACGAATCTGAAGAGTCAAACTTTAGAAAATAGAAATGAGGCTACGATTTATATCTAAATTTTACAAGTGAGAATAATGAAGTTTCAGAATCTAGTATATGTTTACCAAAAAGAAATAGATATTTAAGTATGCACGGTTCAAGACATTGTGAGACTAAGTCATTTATGGTCGGGTTTTTTGTAGATGAGAAAGTTGTTTTGTCAAATTGCGTTCTGTTACGATACCATTCGCTGGATTCGAACTCAGAAGTATATTTTTAGAGCAAATCGCAACCAATAACTGGAAGAATTAAGAGTAAGCTCTAAATTTTGATAAATATATTTAGGAAGGTGGAGTGAACGCCGAGATAGTGATGAGCAATGGAGGAGAAACTCCAGAAAGGAGTTTATTTTCTAGACGGAAGACGAGAAAGTTGCAATGCACTAAGATGTAAAACAATCGACGTAACTAACTAAATATAAAAAGGTTTAGAACGCCCGATTGTTCTGTTATGGTCAACACAAAAAAAAAAAAAAAAAAAAAAAAAAAATAGATAAATAAAAATAACAGAACCAAAATCTGAAAATAAGATGAATAATATATAGAGAAAATATATATCGGTAAATAAACTAAAATGGTAAAAAAAAAAAAAAATAAAAATGAAAACTTTCTTACACATGAAATAATGATCAGGTTAAGTTAAGAGTCCCATCTTGTTGGATAAGAGAAGAGACATTAATTTTAGCCATTAGACTGGAACTGTAGTGTATCATGGATATGTATATACATTTGCCCATTTAAATAGTTTTTTTTTTTTTAGGTTCTGTTATTTTTAAGTAATTTAAAGGTCCCGAAATAAGTTACTAGATGATACAAGACATTTCAAAAGTTTGAGAGAAGATTGACGATAAATATACAAAGATCTATTTGTTGAAAAACAAAGAAAATGACTATATTTGTCCAGACGGAAGAATTATACATCCAAATTAGAAGTAACGGTAGAAGACAAATGTAGGCAAGAAAATATGATTAACATAAAAATAATGTGTTTGCCCTGGTAAACTTGCAAAAAATGTTTCTATAAAGATTTGTTTTGTAGAGAAAGGGATAGAGAGAGAGAGAGAGAGAGAGAGAGAGAAATAGAAAAGACGTAAGCGTACCTCGCTGACGTCATAAAACATGGGAGGTAACTGTATATAACAAAAACTGCAACGGTATCCAAAATTGTAATCAAATACAACCAGACTGTTACATTCTTGTTCCTGATGAAAAAAAGAAACAAGCATTTCAGTTATGCTTGTTGATTTCGTTTGATCTCTTCCTGTTGCAGACGGTGTTGTATGAGAAACTGAGCCTTGGCTACACTCAAAGGTGTGCCAGTAATGTGGACGAGCCTGTTACGAGTTCCGGGGCATAGACACCTTTCTTTGAGATTTGTATAGTGGCGTTTGTAAGCTGTTGAATTTCTACAATCCCTTTACCCTTGGGACCCAGAATTGCACCAACAATTGTTTCAGGAACTTCCATGTCTTGTTTGGAAGGTAGGCTATGTTTATCGGACGGTCCATAAAGACCAACTCCAAGCCCGAATGAATTGTTGTTCAAACCAATATAAGAAGGATCATCTAAACCCTTGAGAGGGCCGCTGCCGTTACCCGGATACGGCCCAGTTGTCGAAGGACCGAAATTTAATCTATCCCGAAGGGAATAGAAGTCGTTATCGCTAGTTCCAGATGTGGGACTGAGAAGATCATTGCTAGACCCAATTGGTCCATATTCTCCTCCAGGACCATCCCGACAAGAGAACTACTAACGAAAGGGGTAGGAGGAGAGGTTATCGAAGAATTATGAGCATTATTCGGACTGGGTAGGCTAGAGGAACAGAAAGCTGAAGGACTGTTAACGTTTATCATGTTGGGGCCATAACTGAGAGAAGTCAGGGGCGGAATGTGGCCATAATTGGACAGCGTTATATAGGCAGTACTAATATCTTCGGCTGCTCTATCTGAATAGCCAGAATTCCTTAGGGCCATTTTAAGGTTGTCCAAAATCGGTGACTGTGTGTAGTTTATCCGGCTTACATTAAGGTTACTCATACTGCAAGTGAGGGAGTCTGTTATGGTCTTGTCATTATAGCCGTATTCGCCGAAGTTATTGTTGCTGTCACTCGAGGAGTCTCTTTGGCTGTACCTGCAACAGAAAGTTTGTTTTTAGCAATATTCTTGAAACGATATATTTCGTGACACTCGAAAGGCGAGAAAAGATACAGCTTTACAAATTTTCCTTAAACTAAATAGTTAAAAATAGAAGTTTTTTTTTTTTATTTTTTTTTTTTAAATTTAAAACGTTGGATGATGCTTGGCTAGAGTTATCACAAAATTCAATTAAAATTGTTCTAGCAATAATACACAAAAAGTTATGTAAAAAATATGAGACTAACTGCATATCAACCAGTCTAGGGTTATCTTATGCCCAGAGGATAAGCAATTACGTTATTTGTAAATTTATATATACATTTGTGTAGTTTAATTTTGTAATATTCTTTAATAGTTCACTTTGGGTCAAGGTGGACATGGGAGTAATATCAATGCAGGGGTACTCCACCGTCCCTAGAACTGGAGTCCATCAGATGCTGGCTAGTGTCATAATCCAGGACATCCCCCCCCCTCATCAGAGGATGTTGTCAGCGAATTCTAAAACCTATCGACTGGACAGAGCTCAGAGGGGGAGTTGGAGAATTAAAAGACGCAACTTTGTGATTGTTATTAATACTTTCGGAGGCCAGTTGGGGATAAAAGTTTTCAAGCCAGTTGTTTGGACGAGAGAAAATTGCCATTAGCCACAAACCGACTACCCAGTAGGTCTGTGCGAGAGACATCTCACAGGCACATGGGCACCATATGTATGCTCGTTCAGTTTCCGGTGCAACACACTCCTTTGAAGAGATTTCTCGATGGCGCCTGCACTTTCTCACTCTGCACCCGACGATATCGGATCATTGCCAATCTGCTATACGTTATGGCATTACAATAAGTTTTTTTTAGCTTTAACAAAACGTCGATAAAAAAATAAAAAATAAATAAATAAAAAATGAAATAAAATAATACGAAGAAAACTAAAAGTTAGTATAATGTAAAAGTGACAGAATATGTCACTTTTACATTATACTAACTGTTTAGTTTTCTTCGTATTATTTTTATTTCATTGTTTTTTATCGACGTTTTGTCAAACTACTGTCCAATTCCTTCGTACAAGTGAGAAGGTAGATTAAAACGGACTAACAAGCAGTGTTGTTCTTAGGCAATTGCGATATAGAAATGGGGATTCTTCGGTCGAAATTCAGGTCGCCCGGATATATGTACTTTTAGGTAGTGACATAGATATAAACAAACCGAGAATTAAAGAGTGCAAAACTTACCTGTCATTGAAGTTATAAGTAGCAAAGGGGGAACCGGTGGGGCTAGCATTGGCTACAGGACCGGGATGGTCAGCGTAACTGATAGTGGGAAAATTGCCACTATAAGGATCCTCTAGTATTTTCTGCAAGATCATGTCCATAGCCTTGCGATTGGCCAGAATGTCTCCGGCAATAGTCACGCAGCGTTCGGGGAGCTTAGTCTCACGAGACTTTTGGGAGATCTGCACGTAAGCACCACTTTCTTCCTTGATATGTTCGATGTATTGTCCTCCTTTACCAATGATGCGACCGGCAGTCGTGTTGGGTACCAGGATTTTGAGGTTCATCAGATACCCGTCCAATCCACCACAACTGCTGGTGGTGGTAACTGAACTGCTACTCGAGAACGTTGACGAACGACGGTTTAGCTAAGGAAGGAAGAAGAAATGACAGGTTTTATTAACAAGACATCGGTAACGTTAGCGAGCTAGGCTAGAAGATCATTATTAAGGAGTTAAATTCTCACTGACGTCTCATACTTCTGGCCTTGTGCTAAACTAAGCAAGTGACCAAGAAAAAAAAAAGGTACTATCTCTAAATTTTAGATGATGCTTGATAATTTGTATTATAACAATAAAGATAGATAAAAGATGACAATAGTCCGAATAATCCAAATACAAAAAATGAAGGTTTTATAATTGCCACGAGCAGTATGCAACACATGGGCACCGTTTAGTTCAGTCTGTAGAGCAGCCACCTAGGTCAAGTTTCCGGGTTTGATACATACCCTCGCCAACTCAAGGCATGAATAGCAAGGCTTTTAACTGTGCGGTTAAGTTGGGGGCTGATAGAAAGTGTGGTGCTCCAGCTTTAAAAAAAAAAAAAAGTAACAATATCCCTGGTCTAGTGCTAGGGAAAAGAGAATAGACACCCTCATCGATTGCCACGGCCGACTTTATTACAACTAATTTAAATTCAGACTTGTACTAAAGTTAAAGGGCCCAGTCTATTCCACTATCTATCCAGAGTTAGTGGGGGGGGGGGAATAGTAGAATTCAACCCTTTTCTAAAAAGGTTGAAAGTGCTATCTGAAATGCAAACAGCCTCGTTCAGGATTTTAACTGGCCTAAGATTCTACTTCCTACGAAAATATTAAGAATCAAAGTCAATTATCATACGAGTTCAACAATTGCCACCAAAATCCGACCGAAACATTCTCCGACCTTCGAGTGAACAGTCACATGAAAAGGTATTTTTCATTAATGCAAACTAGGTCATTTACCAAACTTGGTAACAATCCAGGAATATGGAGCACCCAGTGAGAATAATTCTAACTGGCCTGAGTCTTATTTGCAACCGGTGACCCTACTTAGGGCGTCAAGTAACGAATTATAAATACGAATGTACTCTTCAAGTTAATTCAAATCAGACTATCCATACAGATGAGGATTTAACTAAACAACACTAATATCTACTATACCAGCAGGGCGCCTCCTGTATACAAATAGTTAACGAACTATTCTCGCCGACCAGTCTATTCATCTGATGTATCCACTACTCGGTTCGAGGATAGAACTCTGGTTCTATGTTTGCTTTAGAATCGGCGGCAAGTTTCTTTCATTGAAATAAAGCGCACTTACTATATCCGGTATATTTGCATACGCGTGCTCTGCTTGGTACTAGGGTCTTATTTCCAATTGGAGGGCGTGGCTTGCTACTGTTAACAGAAATCCAGGTCAGTCTTTACAGGAACCTTTACACATTAGATGAAAACAACAGTGTCCTATACTTCTGCTAAACTCAGTAAGAAGGAAGCTGTGTTCCATTTTACGCTCATGTCCCTAAAGGCATGAATACTAGTCTCGTTAATTTTCATAAAAGGCAACAAATCTAGAAGGAAACAGAATTAAAACCAACTGTACTCAGTTTAAAAGAATATTGAGTTACATGTTGCTACTGGCAGAGGGGGTCGGATAAATATCCTATATAATGGTTTCACTTCCGACAGAAGTTTTCGTATGGAACGGCACTTCAACCTTTAGTCAGGATAATATATCTACTTATAAAAATCCTAAATTAAAAGAGAAAAAAATCCTAAGCACAAAAATAAAGTTATGAAAATCCGTTTTATAAATACAAATAAAAAGCTTATAAATTTTGCTGTGTATCATTAAAGTTTTACTTTGACATATGCCTCCTGTTCCTAAATGGCCACCCATCTCCGAACTGAACAGGCTCATTGCTGCTCAACTTCTGTGAGCTGACGGGAACCATAACTTTTAGGATAACTTTACTATAAGACAACATTTTGTTTTATGATATCTCTTCAGAGTCTAAGAATTGGTGTTCATCGCAGAACGTTAAATAAATGTATACAATAAAGTATAAAGTCTCACAGCATTGTATATCTGTACACATTTTTAGGATCATCTTTTAACTATGGATTATTTTTCTGCTCCTTCACGTTCGATAGCACTAACGTAATTTTGTGTTTCTGAATAGACACCATTCTTAACAAGTACCCCACACTAATACACTTATATTAAGGATATTTACTTTCTGAGAAAAAAGGTCGGACATCTTTGTGTAAAGTTAACATCCAAACCATTAGAAAAAATACTCACATTGCACGCTAATGTATTAGCAAAGGCATGAAACTATATTCCCACTACCAGCTATGAGCAAGTAGAAGAGCAGGCTTTAGGTTGATTTTAACAGCATGAAAATCCATCTGAGGTTATCTTATGCCCAGAGGTTAGGGAATCGCGTTCATATTTACATTGTGTTATTAAGAGGTTTATTTACTATTATATGATATCAAGTATTCATATCTAATACAAATAATTTGTAGTTATATGGTTTCACGTATCATCCAATACGAATAATTTTCAAAGAATCTAACAGTTCGGAGTGGACCTAGAGGCTGTGATAGTGTACTCCACACGCTCCAGAATTTGAGCCTTGCCATCAGATATAGTTTAGTGTCATACCCATGACACCACTCTGGGGCGGGGGAGCTTGCACACCGCTGCAAGAGGATACAATCAGAGTGTTCTAAGACTCGTTGACAGAGGAGACTAACCTAGGTACAACAACTGGTCTATGAGAAGGTGGGTATTTACCCAACTCGTTCGCCACAGGTAGGATATGACAAAGTTGCAAGTATGGGGCATCCAGCGAGGATCAAACTATGCAGTAGTAATTGATTTGCGAGACTAGCATGCTAGCTATGATAGGCGCTTGGATTATGAGGAGAAACGCAATTCAAACCTGATGCTTAAAAAAGTTGACCTTGTGTCGTAGTAGAGGGATCGAGTTAATCTATCACTTTTCGTAGCCTCCTCACTAGAACTGATCTCTTATGAAAGAGGCACGGCATAAAATGAAAGAACATTAGGTTTGGTTTTGTTTTATGGCATATCAACCTCAGTGGGTCATTTAATGCCGATAAATTTTTGAAATAAACCAATTCTTAATTGATAATACAATTTTTTTATAAATACATTTTTCTATTTAACCCATAGATGAGACCCCAACAGATACTACCACTCCGGGTCAGAGTGGACCAGGGAGCAATGGTGATGAAGGGTATACCACATTCCCCAAACTTCCAAAACTGAAACCTCGCCATCAGGTAGAGTTTAATGTCATTCCTAGGACATGTAGACCCTCAGTCACCGCCTTCTAGCACCCATATGATAAAAAGGGGTTGAGGCTTGCCATAAGGGCAATAGGATTGGGGCAATCATATAGGTGCTAGGTTTGACGTGGCCAGCCGATTGATCGGAGGGGGCCTCTCCGACCGACCGTCTAGCCCAAGATAGGGCCAAAGTGGAGTATTGCAAGTCATGAACTGCTCATCCACCTGGGTTCTAGCCTTAAGCATCACGGGCCGCCACCCACGGCCAACAGGTGGTCCCATTGGGGGAGTCTTACCCCTCTGCAGGAGGTGCATTCTAACGCCGCAGCCGACAGGGCGGAAAGAACATTAGAGGAATAGTCCTAGTTTCTTGTACACAAAACGAAATGTGCATAATATAGAACCCGGACTACCCACGTGGCAAGCAAGCTAGATAGCTAGCACCACAGGTTGAGGATTATGGCATCTGTTCCGGTCTTGCCATTTTGTATATTAATTCCGAGAAACAAGATGACGTCACAGAGTCTAAGGTAATTTTAAAATGTCTGGAGGGGCAGACATGCCACGCGTGTTGAAGATAGCAGCCTTGAGTTATGTGGGTAGAGCAGTCTACCAGAATTTCAATACTAGCCATAAAGTGAAAATGTCATTTTAACCATTGTCAACTTCGACCATAACTTGTAGATCTAAAATGATATTTGATAGATTTCAAAGGCATGTCAATCAGACTCTGGTTTATTTAGGATGAGGTTTTAAAAAATGTAATAGGAATAAAATTCAGTTTTAAAAATAATTATAATTTTTTTTTAGTTCAGTTAAATAATTATACATCGACATCTTTATTTAAAATTTAAAAAAAAACAAAAAAACTAATATTTTAAAATTTGGGGCGAATTTAATTGTTCAAAATTTATTAAAATTACTTGTTAATGGAATTTCCCCCCCCCTTTACCACACACACGTTACTGCTTTTCGACTAAAACAAATTTGACATTAAATAAATCTTTAAAAAAAATAAAAAAACGAACTAAGTGGAAATCTGTTGGAGTTTTTGGTCCCTCGGGAATACTCGTGTTCAATTCCTGAATAATTGATTATCTGTAGGTTTCCAGAACCTACAGTCCCCTTTTTATTTCCCTGTATTTGTAAAGCGAAATTCACTAAAGTCTTACAGGGTTTGTATGCAGTAACCCCTCCCCTGTTTACCAAGGTATATGGAAAATGAATGTCTATCTACTTTACATGCTATGAAGAGGGACGAGTTAATTAACCATTAAACACGTTCTTTTGGGCACCAGTTAGATATCTCTTGTGACTCATTGGGTTCCATTGGCAATTCAGTCTCGAAAGACTATGTTAAAAGTTTTTGTGTGCCCCTGAAGTTGCAGCGCCTCCTGTGACTATGAAGTCCTATGTTTGAGAAACATTCTCGACCACAGATTTTGCATTTGTAGGTTGTCCCTGTAGATGATGTTCCGATGCTTTGTTGCCGTTGCTTTCTTATGACCTCTTAGCTTCATGATGTAACATGTACAGTCCTCTATGGAGATTCTGCCGCCACCGAGGGCGGTCTTGAACCAAATTTTCCCAAGTGCCGGCAGAATCTCCATAGATAGCATATATCGCTTGTGACTATATCATTAACTATCAAACCTAACCCATTCGCCACAGGTAGGAAGTAACAAAGTCGCCAGGAAGAGTCATCCAACGTGGAGAGAACTGACTATTCAGTTAGAATGGATCTGCAAGACTAGATTACTAACCATTACACCACAGCAAGACTGCCTATTTATGAAAAATAGGCCCATTCATGTTATTTGTAGGATTTTTCAACTGAATATAGCTTAGGGTTTGTTGGGGGGGGGGGACAGGTTACTCAATTGATAATTCTATATGCATTTATAAAAACGTTTTTGGATATCTGAAAAACGTTAAGTTCGCACCCTCGATTCATTCAATTTCAAATAAATTTTTCAAAACAAATGACAGACAAAATTGTTTTCGTAATAGGTCGAGGATTCATGGAATAAACGACCATTATCAGTTGTGAATGCTCAATCTCTGAACTCTTAAGGCAAAGTTAGACGAATTGTGAAAGGAAGCTAAATATTCAGTGGAAATAAGATAAAGGTTTTAAATATAAGGAACATCTGACCTATATACTAGCTGAAAAAAAAAAAAAAAAAAAAAAAAAAAAAAAAAGAAAAGTAAAGTCATCGGGGGTGGCCTAAAGTGTCAGTATCAGCCATACAGCAAGGGAGTCTATCCCCTTTACACTAGCGCTAGACCAAGGAGATTGTTTTTGCGTACGAGGTGGAGCGCCACACCTACCGTCAGCTTATTTACCACACAGATCCCTGTGCTACTCATACGCTGAGTTGGCGAGGGCCGGTATCGAACTAGGAACCTTGTGGTTTCTAGCCGAACGCTCTATCGACTGAGCTAACCCGGCCCTGGAATATTATAGTACGTTTTCGTATGCGAGTGGAAAAAGTTAAGGATAGTGAAGACCACTCGCCATACTTCAGGCTTTGTGCTATATTTGCATAAAATGTATGCATTAATACTACCTAATGGATTCCCCTAGGGAGCGATACAAATTCTAGTTTGGAATAGGTCGACCCCTGTAGCCATTTTTCTTTCTCAAAAAGTCTTACGCCTTTCAAAACGTAAGTTGAAATCTTTTTTAATTAAATTTTGAAATAAAAATAAAAACATGGGGGTCTAATGGGTTCGTGATTCTTGCAGAGAAGAGAGTACATGTGAAATGTCTGCGAGGAACCGTTTTAGCTTTAATTGCAGAGATTCAGGAGCTTCCGCGTACGATAGAAAAATCCGATTATCCAGGAGACTACGTATAAATAGTATTAGATTACGGAAACTCCCGAAGTAGCCTAAACCTTAACGTCTCAAAAGGTTTCGGGTATTTCTGTGAAATCCATGCTTTTTATACGTAATCTAATGATATTATCTTCTGTAAGTTAACCATATGGGTAGAGTTTTGATAACCTAATTTTTAAAGACAAAAAAGAGAGGGGGGGTCAACTTACACGTGTTATTTTTATAAAGTTGAAACAATGAAAACCAGGATTTATTGATTGTGATCAAAATCAAAAGGTCAACCAGTACACAAAAGATTTCTACGGATACAGACGGTGAGTCAAATTACGAATTTGATTCGAGCGAGAATTTGAACTTTGAATCGGGGTAAACAATTTAAGAATTACAGTAGAATTACCACCAAGTAGCCAGTTTTGGTAATTATACACTAGTAGCCCTCAGAGGAAAATGTACAGAAATGAAAATACAATTTTAGTACTTACATTCAACTAAGTGTTTCAGTCTTCTTTATTTTCCCTGAAGAGTTACATTTTAATCCCAAAGTTATAGCGACAGGTTAATTTGGAGTGGAGTAACCAAATATAGCAAGGGGGGGGGGGGTTAAAAAAAAAAAAAAAAAAAAAAAAAAAAATGTTCAGCATAAAAGTTAAACATTTAAATAAATGACAAACTTATTCTCATGTGGATGGTGAATGTAGTAATACATTTCTGGACTAATTAAAGGTTGTTTTTTTTTTTTTTTAATCTAAAGATTTGTCGGATTTAGAGTTACTTGCACAATAGAATTTGGACATAAATCTTTAGTTTAGATACTTTGGAAAAACTGAACGTACTTGAATTTAGAACGGATTAGTCACGTATTTATAGTATAAACTTTTAAAGACAAGGATAAAGAGAAATTATTCTATGTAGTCACTAAAGTATACTTAACGTTTGTTAAATTTTATTATCCTTAGCAATTCAGATATGGCAAACTTACGAGCATAGTAAGAATTCTAGACACTAACTCTCAAGCTAACCTGAGAGAAAAAGCAAATATTTTAATATAAAGAACTACGTTAATCATAACTGTATTCCTTCATAAACGTCCAGAGAGACTTTAACAGTTAAATGTTTACAGGAAGTTAAAATTATCTTACCTGACGAGAGCGTTCGTAGCCGGAAATACGATCATCAATCCGTGCATTCGTCAACTCAGCTGGTTTATCCTTCATTTTATCCATAATAAAATATATTACTTTACGAACAGCTTCGATAATTCCAGTGATGAGGCAGACTCTCTCAGATGTACCCGGATAAAAGTCGTTCAACTTAGTCATCCGAATCCTGGCCCCAGTATCTTTTTGAATTTGTCCAATGGCCTCCCCTCCTTTGCCAATTATAGCGCCAGCTACCCCGCTTGGGATCAACATCTTTAGATTAATTATGTCGTCCTCTTCGTTAGACATGCTTAGGCCTACTGGACCGTACGTGTCGCTCATCGTAACAGATTTTCGTCCGTGAAATATTGCAGCTTCTTGTTGGTGTCGGCATGAAAGCGCCAATGGCATTGCTGGCTGGTTTACTTCGCTGGCTATATGTACAATAAACGAGATGTCTCCACTGAGACTGAACTGTAACTCAGTCAAATGAGTCAGGCCAGGCGGTGTTATAGGTGACTTAACCACCAATCAGAAGCAAGGATATGTGAATCTCGGAACAATTGTTTTTTAAGCAATATTGTTTATCTAAAGATCAAGTTGATTATAATAAAGAAAAGAAGGGAAATAAATATTTAAGATTAACTATCCAAAAATAAATAAATTTAATTCTCTTGAAGAGATATACAAATAAAACATACAAGTTATTCAATCATTTTCTTCCAAATAGAAAACTATCTTTTCTTTTAGTCTTTTTAAAGAAAAATCAACTAGTTATTTTATTTACTTTCTTTACTTTTTTTATTTACATAATAGTATTACTACTACAATTGTAATTTTATCAATTTTGATCAAATAAAAAACTATCAGTCATTAATTTTTGGTCCTGGTCGTTCCCTTCAAATTACTCTTATGACAAACAGATACCCCTTTTTCTTATATGGGTGCTAAAAGGCGGTGGCCAAGGGTCAACCACCACTTTATTAATATATATGTTTTTTTTTTAATTCATTGATTCATATAAAGTTAATAACAAATCTCACATAAAAATCATTTAGTGTCCTGAGTATGACATATCTAGTGGTGAGGCTCGTATTCTGGAGCTCTGGATTCATTGCCCTTGCTCTCAAGTCCATTCTGACCCGAACTGGTAGTACCTGTTAGGTTCTATGGGTTGAATAGAGCTTTAGTGTCCTGGGTATGATGCTTAACGGCATCAAGTGGTGAGGTTTCGATTCTGGAACTCTGGGGCATGTGGAGTACTCCTTCATTGCCATTACTCCCAGATCCGCCCTAATTAGGAGTGGTTGTACCTGTTAGGATCACATCTATATGTTAAATAGCTCCGGGGCATGTGGAGTACTCCTTCATTGCCATTACTCCCAGATCCACTCTGATTAGGAGTGGTTGTACATGTTAGGATCACATCTATATGTTAAATAGCTCTGGGGCATGTGGAGTACTCCTTCATTACCATTACTCCCAGATCCACTCTGATTAGGAGTGGTTGTACCTTTAGGATCACATCTATATGTTAAATAGCTCTGGGGCATGTGGAGTACTCCTTCATTGCCATTACTCCCAGATCCACTGATTAGGAGTGGTTGTACCTGTTAGGATCACATCTATATGTTAAATAGCTTTGGGGCATGTGGAGTACTCCTTCATTGCCATTACTCCCAGATCCGCCCTAATTAGGAGTGGTTGTACCTGTTAGGATCACATCTATATGTTAAATAGCTCTGGGGCATGTGGAGTACTCCTTTATTACCATTACTCCCAGATCCGCCCTAATTAGGAGTGGTTGTACCTGTTAGGATCACATCTATATGTTAAATAGCTCCGGGGCATGTGGAGTACTCCTTCATTACCATTACTCCCAGATCCACTCTGATTAGGAGTGGTTGTACATGTTAGGATCACATCTATATGTCAAATAGCTCTGGGGCATGTGGAGTACTCCTTCATTACCATTACTCCCAGATCCACTCTGATTAGGAGTGGTTGTGCCTTTAGGATCACATCTATATGTTAAATAGCTCTGGGGCATGTGGAGTACTCCTTCATTGCCATTACTCCCAGATCCACTGATTAGGAGTGGTTGTACAGTTAGGATCACATCTATATGTTAAATAGCTTTGGGGCATGTGGAGTACTCCTTCATTGCCATTACTCCCAGATCCGCCCTAATTAGGAGTGGTTGTACCTGTTAGGATCACATCTATATGTTAAATAGCTCTGGGGCATGTGGAGTACTCCTTCATTACCATTACTCCCAGATCCACTCTGATTAGGAGTGGTTGTACCTGTTAGGATCACATCTATATGTTAAATAGCTCTGGGGCATGTGGAGTACTCCTTCATTGCCATTACTCCCAGATCCACTCTGATTAGGAGTGGTTGTACATGTTAGGATCACATCTATATGTTAAATAGCTCTGGGGCATGTGGAGTACTCCTTCATTGCCATTACTCCCAGATCCGCCCTAATTAGGAGTGGTTGTACCTGTTAGGATCACATCTATATGTTAAATAGCTCTGGGGCATGTGGAGTACTCCTTCATTACCATTACTCCCAGATCCACTCTGATTAGGAGTGGTTGTACATGTTAGGATCACATCTATATGTTAAATAGCTCTGGGGCATGTGGAGTACTCCTTCATTGCCATTACTCCCAGATCCACTCTGATTAGGAGTGGTTGTACATGTTAGGATCACATCTATATGTTAAATAGCTCTGGGGCATGTGGAGTACTCCTTCATTGCCATTACTCCCAGATCCACTCTGATTAGGAGTGGTTGTACCTGTTAGGATAACATCTATATGTTAAATAGCTCTGGGGCATGTGGAGTACTCCTTTATTACCATTACTCCCAGATACACTCTGATTAGGAGTGGTTGTACATGTTAGGATCACATCTATATGTTAAATAGCTCTGGGGCATGTGGAGTGCTCCTTCATTGCCATTACTCCCAGATCCACCCTGATTAGGAGTGATTGTACCTGTTAGGATCACATCTATATGTTAAATAGCTCTGGGGCATGTGGAATACTCCTTCATTGCCATTACTCCCAGATCCACCCTGATTAGGAGTGGTTGTACCAGTTAGGATCACATCTATATGTTAAATAGCTCTGGGGCATGTGGAGTACTCCTTCATTGCCATTACTCCCAGATCCACCCTGAATAGGAGTGATTGTACCTGTTAGGATCACATCTATATGTTAAATAGCTCTGGGGCATGTGGAATACTCCTTCATTGCCATTACTCCCAGATCCACCCTGATTAGGAGTGGTTGTACCTTTAGGATCACATCTATATGTTAAATAGCTCTGGGGCATGTGGAGTACTCCTTCATTGCCATTACTCCCAGATCCACCCTGATTAGGAGTGATTGTACCTGTTAGGATCACATCTATATGTTAAATAGCTCTGGGGCATGTGGAGTACTCCTTCATTGCCATTACTCCCAGATCCACCCTGATTAGGAGTGGTTGTACCAGTTAGGATCACATCTATATGTTAAATAGCTCTGTTTGCAAGTTAATGTAGATTAGTTCTACTATTTTATTGATACAGAGAAAGTTAACGAAAAGTCTTTAAAATATTTTCTATTAATATATTGATATACATTAAGTTTATAAAAATTATTTCTGCCATTTTCTAAAACCAAACCAAACAAAAATACCAGCAAACTATTCGCTTACAAATCATATATACAGAAAGACGGGATTTGGCATTTGGTAACCCATTAAACAAAATAACCAATAAACCAACTAACATAAAAATTATTTCTACCAATTTATTAATACACTCGAAGTTAAACAAATCCCAATATAAAAAAAAAAAGATTTAGCATTAAATAAGACTAGGTACTGCCAATTTTGAATTCACAGACGTATCTTACATAATAAATTTACCATTTGAAATTTTTTTTAAATTACCAAAAATCCGGGAATTATACGATTTTAATGAAATTTTCAGTGTTGATTTATCAATGAATGAATTTTATAATGCATCAGTTATTTTATTCTAAAAATTTCTTCAGGTCACTAACCTCCCCCCCTTATTTTGAGGGTGCAAAATATCGGTGTCGTTATATACTTTTTAAACTAATTACAGTATGAATAAGAAGACAACATACCAAAGATGTGAATAGAATGAAAAAAAAAATGGGGCTCATCTGGTTGAAAATAAGTACCGAAAATCTGAAAATTAAATGTAAAAAAAAAAAAAAACTAAAAAGAAAAAGAATTGGGGGAGATTTTTTTTACTTTACTTGTTGTTTGTGTCTATAACTGTATTTTAGATTATCTATGAAAAAATTATACATCAATATTTGTTCTATTTAAAAGGTTAGGCGGGGGGTTAACTTTTCAACTGAGTTTTCTAGAAAAATTATTAGATAACAATACTAAAGTAAGCTTGTTATTAAATAGATATTTGTTTTTAGAATTTAAAAATATGAAATTTAAAAATTAAAATTTGGCGTTTAATATTTTGAATTTAATTTTACCTATCAATTAGGTATATAAATTGTTTTCTCACGGCGCATATGGGGCCCGATCGGTAATATCTATTTTAAAGAAATTCAATTTATTTCCATTGAATAATTTGATTGAAACGATTCAGTAATCTAAAAAAAAAAAAGGTTTGTCCCGGGTATGATGACACTAAACTGCATCTGGTAGTGAGGCTCGAGTTCTGGAGCTCTGAGAAGTGTCGAGTACCCCTTTGCCATTATTCTTAAGTCCATAAATGATGATTATTTAATAGAAATAATTATTTAAAATCATATTATAAGTATAAAAGCAATTGGTAATTGGCTTGAAGCATTGTTAAGTATGTTATAACATATTAATAATTTGAAGGCAATACAATGCGTATAAAAATAAAAACAAAAAGATGTTGGTTTTTTTTGTCTTATCGATTTCAAAGAAATTTTATCTTCAAAGACGAAAATCAGAGATGGACGTGATTAAGTTTTTTTGTTTTCTTTTTTTGCGTGGTGATACTTTCTTATATTTTTTTTCCTCTTCTTCTTTTTCTCCTTTCTCCTCCCTTCCCCCTTCTTTATGTTATGAATGAAATGGGCGAATAACTGTAATTTCTTTTAGTTATTCGCCCATTTCATTCATAACATACAGAAGGGGGAAGGGGGGAGAAAGGAGAAAAAGAAGAAGAGGAAAAAAGAGAGAGAAAAAAAGAAAGTATCACCACGCAAAAAAAAAAAAAAACTTAAGCACGTCCATTTCTGATTTTCGTCTCTGAAGATAAAGTTTCTTTGAAATCGATAAGACAAAAAAACATCTTTTTGTTTTTATTTTTTATACGCATTGTATTGCCTTCAAATTATTAATATATTATAATTTATTATAAGTAGTATTAGATAGGAATACTTGAAACCATACAAATGTATGCAGATTATTTGTATTAGATAGTAATACTTGATATCATATAACTATGCGCAAAAAAAACTCTTAAGAAACTACACAAAAATGTAAATATAAACGTACAATGAACACGATTCCCTAACCTCTAAAACATAAAATAACCCCTGACGGGTTGACATAATCAATCAATTAATCGATTTGTATTCCTGTCATTTTAATTTTACTTTTCTTTCTACAGGTGTGCTTCGTATAACGCCTAAGATATATTTTTGTAGTAAGTAAACTCTGTGAAGTGGTCTATTGTCGGTATCAAATGGACAGCAAGGGGGTCTATCCCCTTTTCGCTAGCGCTAAACCAAAGAGATTGTTTTGCTGAGGTGGCGCGCCACATCTACTGTCAGCTCCCTACTTTATCACATAGATCAGATTACCCAAGCTGCCCTGAACCTTGCTATTTCTAGACTAATGCTAAATCTAAACCGACCCCAATAGATATGTTCTAAGAAATTGGAAATCATTTTTTAATGGTAGATTGATTGATTGATTTTAACGGCATGTCGACCTGTCTGGGTTATTTTATGCTTAGGGGTCTAGAGAATCGCGTACATTGTACATTTATATGTACATATCTGTGTGCCAGTTTCAGAGTTTTATTGATTCATATATTTATATATTTATATATTATATAGTTTTTGTTCAATCCTTTCTAATCGTCTGGTCATCTTTTTAATATCCGGGTGGAATTGGTATATGTATCCACCAAAATTTCTAACACGGGTGCTTTCTTCACTACTTAGTGCCATCGTCAGGTTTTGGAACTGGTAATTTTAATATAAGCTATCATTATAATTTAAACACTCCGGTAGATTTTTAGAATAGCGTTTAATCTTAACCCTTAGAGCCCAAGAGGACGGTATTTCTACCGCAGCCTAAAATTATATATACACGGGTGTTCTGAATTTCGGCTTGTGGGGGTTGAAATTAAAATAAAATGAAAGAAAGAAAGAAAGAACAATATCCAAGGAGCCCTCAGACAGGAAGAACCCCCTGGGTATGCACAGAGAAAAGTACTGACTTCCTGGCGCCAACGAGATCCCTCGGCCATTCAGCGTTGACTGGGATCAGATGCTATTACAGGAGAGTTTTTGGGCGTTACTTTCCAGTTACTTTGATAGTACTTACCTTAGGAGATAGGCAGTTCCGAAAAGTGCAATGTTTTGTATTTCATGTAGGCTGGGACTGACAGTTAATGTGTTTATCTGTTCCTTTCATGATTATACCCAACGTTCCAACAATTATTGACACAATGATAGTTTTAAGGTGCCACATTTTGGTGCTATTCGCAGAATTCCGTCCCGGCCTCCTGCCTTAAAAACGCTAGGTGGTGATAGCTGAAAAAACAACTCACCCTACGAATGAAGTCCCTGAAGCGGTGCCTGCTGAAGGGCTAAAGGCATTTTCCCAAAAAGTTGATGCGATATTTTACCCCCTCCAGTCTTTTTTCGACAAGTAAATGTAAATATTTTAATCCTCCCCCTCTTTCGGGGTTTAATAAATGATTACTTTGTGTTATTATAGTTTTATTTTCCAATGTATTAAAATCAATCCTATGATGATTTTATATAGAAACCAATTAAAATATAATTAAAATAAGTGTAATCTTTTTATATGCTTTCTTACTTAATTTCGTTAGTATTTCTAATTTAAATATTTCATTACATTAAAACTTAAATACTTACGCACGGAGGACGCATATTTTTGCTAATAATAATAATAATAATAATAATAATAATCATTATTATTACATTGGAATAGTTATTTGAAACCATATAATCGTGTATAAATTATTCATATTAGATAAGAATGCCTGTGTGCAAACAAATGATTATTCTTATCATCATCATCATGTACGACTGACAGTATGAATACCCAGAATCTCTCTCACCAACCGGTTATTGCCACTGGTAGGTCCTACATACGGTACCCAGAATCTGCACAGAGTTGATTGATGTAGGTTTTTGCTGGTTGGCAAAATGTGTAGGTGTCCAGATGAGAACGTCACTTATGAGTTCGTCTTTGCTTCTCTAGCAATGTCTAGCATGTCTTGTTCGTCTTACTCAGATGGTTTGTGTGATAGGAGGCAAGTGGCTGTACAGCTTCTTTCATGTGGGGTGCTGCTTTCAAATTTGTTCAAGACAGCATGCAGTATCCTTGTGTAGTTCCCATATAGCTTTTTATCCAGACATTTCATTAAAGTCTAAGTAGTGCAGCCATACAGTAGCACTGACATGGCTACAGCTCGGAAAAATTATTGCTTTATCTTATCAATGAGATCAGATTTCCATCTGATCGATAACCTGTCTATAGCAGTCCATGCCTTTATTTGACTTTGCTTTCTATAGATGAGATATTACTACCTAGGTATGTGAACTGGTCTACTAATTTCAGAGGTTTACCATCCAGTCTGGAGATATGTTTAGTTTAGTTAGTAAAGCATCCATATAGTAACAAGATTCCAGGTTCGTTATCGACCCTCGCCAACAGCTTGGATCTGTGTGGTAAAGTAGGGAGCTGATGGTAAGTGTGATGCTCCACCTCAGATGCAAAAAAAAACCAATCTCCCTGGTCTAGTGCTAATAAAAAGGAGATAGACTCCTTCGCTTGTCCAGCTGATACTGGCAATAGGCCATTCCACTGACTTTACTGTTTACTTTAGCATCCAGTGTGGAGATATATAAAAAGTGAAATAAAAAAATGATAGCAATGGAATGTTAAAGATATCTTATTATAATGGAGATCGTGTGTTTTTCTGTCTGTAACCAAAACTATATTACTACTCAAGTCACAATTCCCTTTGTTATTGACATCATAATATCAATGATTTTATTTTTATTTAAATCTCAATTATTAATAAAATTGTTTTACATTATTAATGCTGTTGACCATATCTACATGATATTTTCCACGTACCCCACTTGTACAGGTCAGGCACAAGGCCCTATTAACGTGGGACCACCCACAAACCGAAGCTCATGGGTGGCGGGTGAAAAATTGCGTCGATCCCGTCGGCATTCCCCCTGAAGGGGGCGCCTCAGGCACTGGGCAATAAACCCAGCCCTGCCCCTTTAAATCAAGGGGGCAGGTGTTGCCTGGGGGGATGGCCCCCTGGGATCAACGCTGTTAATTATATCAATGGTCCAGAGGCCGAAGCCACTGTTGACCATATCAACGATATTTTCCACATACCCCACTTGTACGGGTCAGGCACAAAGGCCCTATTTATGTGGGACCACCCACAAGCCGAGACTCATGGGGTGGCAGGTGAAAAATTGCGTCGATCCCGTCAGCATTCCCCCTCAAGGGGGCGCCTCAGGCACTGGGCAACAAACCCAGCCCTGCCCCTCTAAATCAAGGGGGCAGGCGCTGCCTGGGGGGACGGCCCCCTGGGATCGACGCTATTAACTCGCAAAGATCCAGGGCCTAAGCCCCGGTGTTGACTATATCAACATACTAACAACATGCAATTATATTTATATATATAACAAAATAACGGTTTACAGTGTGAACGGGAAGGCTAATTTGCATATTGATATTAAAAATGTGATTTTAATAAATATGTGTTTAGTACTATTGATTTCTAATTGTTTGGTTTTATTTTAATGAATATAAGCAAAAATCTCTTCAATAAATCTTAAATGAAATCCATTAACAAGAAGAAATAACTAATTTTATTCTTTACTTCCTCTTTTAACTAAATAGTTAAATTAGGAAAATTTACCAATGAAAGACGGGAGTAATGGAAAATGATGGAAGAGCTAGTTTCAAAGTCGTTCTATTTTTCAATCATACCCCCTCTGTTCAAAATCTTTTTATCTGCATTCTTATTCAGTTACATTAGCCTTTCTAATTTAAAATGATATTTCATCTTATTAAAACTTAAATACTTGCACCCGGGGGGTGCATATATTTGCTAGTAGATAGTTATGATTATAATCAAAAATTTAATAATGAATCAAATTTTGGTATTGAATATCCCACAATGTGTTGATATGCCATTAAATATTCCAAACCAAGCTAAATCTACACATGAAAATGGAGTACTTGCAGCTGACTTACCTTCATGTGCAATTGTGCTGAGACAATTGTATTGGTATAGTTATTTGCTAAGCTTAGCTTAGATGTGGCACAAGGCCAGAAGTATGGGACACCCAGTGAGAATCAAACTCACTAACAATGGTTTGCGAATCTAACTTACTAACTATTACACCACATGAGGTACCCCAGTTGTGTTGGTATAGTTATTTACTAAGCTTAGCTTAGATGTGGCAAAAGGCCAGATTATGGGGCACCCAGTGAGAATCGAACTCACTACCAAAGGTCTGCTAATCTAGCTTACTAACCATTACACACAACGTCAGATGTCCCAGTTGTGCTGGTATAGTTATTTGCTAAGCTTAGCTTAGATGTGGCACAAGGCCAGAAGTATGGGGCGCCCAGTGAGAATCGAACTCACTAACAATGTTTTGCGAATCTAGCTTACTAACCATTACACCACATGAGGTACCCAGTTGTGTTGGTATAGTTATTTACTAAGCTTAGCTTAGATGTGGCAAAAGGCCAGATTATGTGAGGTACCCCAGTTGTGATGGTATAATTATTTACTAAGCTTAGCTTAAATGTAGCATAAGGCTAGGGGCACCCAGTGAGAAACGAACTCACTAACAATGGTCTGGTAATCTAGCTTATATATCCATCCATCCGTTCATGCAGGCTGATATTACAGGAATCACACATTTAAGAGAATGTTGGTGTAAAGCCTCAATTATTATCAACACTGGAATCCTCATGAAAATCATTGCCTGCAGTGGATGAGGAAATGTCAGCCAACAGTGGATGAAGAAGTATCAGCCGACAGCGAGAGAGTCTATCCTCTTTTTTCTAGCACTAGACCAGGGAGATTGTTTTTTTTGTTTTTTTCTGAGGTGGAACGCCACGCCTACCGTCATCTCCTCACTTTACCACACATATCAGATTACCCAATCTGTGCTACTCATATGCTGAATTGGCAGAGGCCGGTATCGAACTCTGAACTTTGCGTTTCTTACTTAGGTGCTCTACTGACTGAGCTAAACTGGCCTTATATATATATATATATATATATATAATTAATTTTTTGTTATTAATATTGGAGAAATGATTATAAAGTGCTCAATTATTTCTTTAAGAGCTGTATTTATTTGTTTATTTAAGTCACCAATACAAAGTTTGTCTTACCAATGGTTTCAGATGTTTATCCGTCATCAGAGACGTTGACATCTCTGATGACGGATAAACATCTGAAACCATTGGTAAGACGAACTTTGTATTGGTGACTTAAATAAATAAATAAATATATTTATTTATCTATATAAATATATATATATGTATCTATATATTCATATATAAATAAATATATATATGTATATATTTATATATATGAATATGAATCAAGTTATACGGATATCCATATGTATGTTATGAAGCTTTGTCAAATTTGACAAAGCTTCGTAACATACCAAGGCGAAATATTATTTGAATCTATTTTTATCTTTAAGTACATACATATATGTGTATGTTTTCAGACACACACATATATAGGTAATCCATCCGATTATTATTCAGCCCACTGTATGTAAACATCGAGGCATGGCATTGTGAACTTTCTAATATTTAACTTTTCTTAATCAGCTCTGCATGATAAGAGCATCAAGTACTTTAAAATGTCTTATACCTTTTGTATAAAACATTTATCCCAAAACAATTATATTACTATTATTATTATTACTATAAATAATAATAATAGATATATAAATAATTACTATTATCAATAAAAATAATGAATATATAAGTATTATCTGCGTTATTCGGACTATTGTCCCCATCTTCATTGTTATTTGTACAACGTTTCGGACGATATACCCTCCGGCCTTCTTCAGGTATTTCTTGTCGGACTCGGGAACCTTTTCGGACTTGGGAACCTTCTTTCGAACTCGGGAACTTTCTTGTCGTATTCGGGAGCCATCACGGAACTTTGAACCTAACCCTATATTTATTCCACGGGGGTATCCTGTTCTCATTCCGCTAACAGAGAAATGAATATATAATTAATACTATTAATGAAATTAATGATAATAATGAATATATAATTATTATAATTAATAATAATAGTAATAATAATAATGAATAAATATATAATAATGATACCTATACATATATATATATATATATATATATATGTAAAATGAAACTGGAAGTGAATCCGACAGTATGTTGAAAGAAAGAATAAAGGAAAGAAAGTATAGAATGGATAATATAGGATATTTTAATCAATTTTACTTACACGTGTTTCGGTCACGATTTTAACACGTGTAAGTAAAATTGATTAAAATATCCTATATTATCCATTCTATACTTTCTTTCCTTTATTCATTCTTTCAACATAAATATATATATATATATATATATATATATATATATATATATATAGATAGATAGATAGATAGATAGATATTGGTAATATAGTGTGCTATATTTATAAGTAAACAGTGCTCAATATGATTGATAGCGCCTGTATATCTAAATTAGAGTGATATGGACAAGCACTGTTACCTCATGTCCAAGTTACCCTAACTTTATAAATCTTACTTATTCTAAGATGAAGAATTATCAGTATCACATTTGTGAAAATTTGCTCCTATGGCAAGCACTGAAATCGATCCCTTGTCTAAATATCTGACATCACTTTTTCTTTTCTTTAGATAACTTTACGATAAAATCAGCTCAAAAATACAAGTTAATTTCGTTAATCTTTAAATTAACAAATTATAGCACAACTGAAAATGACATCTTCCTTGCTTTCATGGATGCAAATTGGTCTATGATGTGGTCAAAGTCAGTTTTCTTTTTTCTTTTCAATTTCTTCTCTTTCTACATTTAGCAGAACAAGATCACAGTCTGCTTTGACTGAGGAAGTCTCTCAAATACTAAAGTATTAACTCATTTAATTTGCTAAATTTCTCCCCTAATTCTAGACTAATTTCCTAGTTTATGCAGACAAATGTTTCTACTGCCAGTACCTCTGAGTGGCGCCCCTTTTAAATAGCGCCCAGGGCTCATGCCCTACCTGTCATACCGTAGATACACCATTATTAATTTTTACTTGTATTTCTTTTATCTTAGTTGCTTTTCATAGCAAATTTTAGACTTTTTATTTATGGCTTTAGACTGGTGTGAGTAAATTGTGATGAATTGCAATTGAAATTAAGATGAAATAAATACAAGTCAAAAATTAATATGAGTGATCTATTCAATAGTTTAAAATCAATGAAACACCAAAAGCGTTTGAAAGCTAAAACTTGAAGAAAAAAAAAATACTATTTGGTGACAATTTTAGAAAATTTTATTAAATTGTTTAAAAAATATCTTAAAGGCAAAGAAAACAAGCACAGTTGATGTTGGGTGAGAATCTGCTAGAAGGGACACACACACGCACGTAAATATGCGTAACGAACAAAAAATTGAGAGGAAATGCATAAATATAATTGGCTTGTATATTATTACTACTATAAATAAGTGTATGGGGTTTTGGTCCCATCTTTTTTTCTTTTTTTTTTTTAATTTCCAAGATTTTGAAGCCAAGGGAGGTAATTCGAATATACTTCCGGCTATCATTACTATCAACATGGTGTGACAGCATCAAGCCAATTTAGGCTGGTGTAGGGAGAGAGCGAGAAAGAACCACACACGCAAGCAAATGTGAAAAAAAAAAAAAAAAAAAAAAAAAATGGCAGAGGGGTGGAGGTGACGGGCGTTAGACAATGAGAAGGATAAAGCAGAGGCAAACTTTGAAAGGAAGAACAATAACTATACATTACTTATATTTCAAAAAGCACAAATTCAATAAAATATACACAAGTATCGCCCATTAATATAACGCCTTTCTGGTCACCCAGCTTAAACCTAAATCAACTGGCTAAACCAATCACGTCTTTACCATATGAGCTATGACACGTACCCTTACACAGCAATGACACTTTCTGGTATTTTACAAGTACACAAATGGACTAACCAAACAATTTATTTTAGATTTAAACTTTTAACATGAAGCTGCTTTTGTCTGACATTAAATTTCATAAAGTTACATTCCATTCATAGAATTTATTGAATAAAATATTCGGTGACTGAATAAAAAAATTTAAACACTAAACTTAAATCATAAATAAACAAGTAGTAAATATAAATTTTGTATATGAATTTGCTAGATTTATAAAGGATATTATTCAAACTTTATTCTTTAGTTTTTTTTAGATCTTTATTAGTGAAATTGGAGAGAGAAAAAAAATCAACCAAATTTAACTTAACAATTCTGATGAAATACCAATATTTTAAAACCTCCTTATTAGAATAATTGCTAAAGAATAGGGTAGTGCCATTCATGTACCTGTGTCCCCCTCTCTATTCTCTCTCTCTCCCATTTTTTTTATATCAAGAAGACTTGTCATAGTTTTAAAAGGAACAAGCGTGCAAATAACGACAATAAGAGCAGCAGTAGCAGTGGCCTAATTAAATGTTAATGAATGAACTTTTATTCTCGATATGATAATAATAATAATAATGATGATGATGTTGACTTGACTGATGGTAATAATAATAATGATAATAATAATAATAATAATAATAATAATAATGTCCTGGAGACCTGAGGAAACTTGTCACTCAAATTCCAGTAAAAGACCATCAGCTGGTGTGAAAAACTAATGATGATGATGATGATGATACAAGTGTTAGATGTTACATATATACACTCTTTCATTCATGAAATTACAGTACAGTACAGAAAAAATGGGATTTTGATTTTGCAAGCTAGTCGGGTGCTTTAAAAATATCCTCTTACAAAATGAAGACTAAATTTGATTAATTTCTTTAAAGATTGTTTAATCTTTTTTTTTTTTCTCCTTCTCAGAAAGGAGACTATCTTTTTTATTTATCTTTTTAAAGTCAAGTTTACCTTAGAGGCATTAAAAAAAATTATAATTTCAATTTCCCCTGTATTCATTTTGAGTTTTTTGGGGTGGGGAGGGACACACAGATATAAGTTTCTGAAACCCAAAACCAAATTTTATTTTGTGAGTTTTGTTTATTTTTTTTTTCTTCTCATTTTGTTTTGTAGTTCTAATTGTACTAGGAAAAAATCTTTACAAAAAATCTTTAAAAAAATGTTCAAACTGGATTATTTACTTAATGGTTAACCATTTGAACCCTCAGCCCCTGGGTACCCAAATATCCAGTACCTGAGTTAAAGAAAGAAAAAAAAAAAAAAAAAAAGCACAAAATAAATCTAAACTTAACTTGACATCTTTAAAGCTAGCCTTGATGGGCCTTCATGAGACTAATATATCAGGCTTACAGTGTATACTAAAATAACACTCATTTTGAAATATTTTGCTTATGGGTGTATATTAAAATAGTGCTCAGCTTGAAATATAGGGCTTATGGGTTCAAAGGGTTAATATATAAATACAACCACAATTTTCATTTTTGACATTAAAAGTTCTCTATACTATTTTTCAACTGTTAAAGATGAAAAATTGTATTAGAAATTATTTAAACAACAGAACCTCTTCTTTATATTGTTTTTTTTTATTTATTTATTTTTAAGAATTGTTTTGTTTTATTGTTAATGATGTTTCATTGATCCATTCTTTCAGCCCTTTGATTGGTCCATTTTTATATACATGTGACCTTTTTCTGACTTAATTAAAAAAAAAAATTTTTTTGAAAAAGAAGTTATGTTAATAATTTTTCTCAAGTTAAAGTTATGGAAAATACAGAAAAAAATTGTGATTGCATTTTTACAGCTTTTTTTTTTTTCTTTAACAAACGATTTTGTATCCATAAAAAAAAAAAAAGAAAGAATTTTTTTTTTCCTTCTCATTCAATGGTTTCAAAAAATAATCGGAGATAATTATTTTTTTTTTTTTCAAATATTTTTGCCAAACTTATGAACACACAGGAAACAACATTACAGGTGGTATAACCAGTTTATGTACAAAAGGTATACTTGACTCTTTTCTTTCTATTACTTAACAGTTCTTGATAAAATATCTTTTTAATTCTTTCACAGTATTCTCATTTCTTTTCAGTGTATGTGTGTGTGTGTGTGTGTGTGTGAGCAGATCAGTCCCCAAAATCACAATAGAGTTTTTTTTTTCAATATATATATATATATATATATATATATATATATATATATATATATATAAAACAATAGGACCTCACCATCCTCAGACTCTTCAACTGCACTTTCTTTTGCAGTTGGCTCACTCAACAAAACTTTTATCAAACTAAAATTACTTTGCAAAATATATCTCAAAGGAATAAAATATACAAGAAAAAAGACACAGACAGCATATTACTAGTATTTTGAAAATACTTTTTAAAAAATAATCAATTTGAATGTCCTCAAAGCCACCAAGTTTGAAGCCTGAGGGGAAAAGTTCAAATTGATCAAAAAAAAAAAAAAAAAAAAATTGAAAAAGAAAAAAAAAAAAAGAAAAGAAAGATTTCCGTCTTTGACTACTGAATGTTTTTCTCAAATAATTTTATTTTTACGGTAAGTTAACCAAATAAATTTCTTTTTTTTAATAAGAGTGTGTTTCTCTCCTCAGTCATCAAATGGGCTTATTGTGTATAGTAAAATAGACAGTTTTACAGTTCATTTCTGTTCTATTTCAGTAAAAAAAAAAAAAAAAAAAATTAAATAGAAATCTCGGGCTTTTTTCTTTCGAGCAAAAACAAGAAAAAAACTTAGAATTTTGATTATGATTTTTAAACGGGCTTCAATTTCCAGTTGAAAACTTTTGGACTTACTATGATTACCTACTGTCCCCAGATTTCACCATCTTTGGGAGAGGGGGTGGAATCTATCTACTGTGGATAATGAGGTCCCACTGTATATATATATATATATATATATATATATATATATATTATTTTTTTCTTTTTTTCTTTCTTTTTGAACTGTTCAGGAATTTTTTCTTGCATTTTATTATTCTTATTATTTCTTTCTCTGCTAGTGAAACAAAAATTCCTTATTACACTTAAAAATCAATACATATATATATATATATATATATAAAGAAATGAATGAGTAAAAAAAAAAGTGTTAAATCTTTAAGCTAAAAATTCCTTAGAATTTTCCCCATAACTAAGTCTCCTAAATTTTCATTTAAAATTTTTTAAATCATGGAATTAAAAAAAAAATATCTCAAAATGTATCTTAAATGATTTTCAATGAATAAACTTGTTTTTATTAATAATTCTAGGAAAAATAGCGTTATAGAGAAATGTAAACCTATTGGAAATATTCATGTATAAGCCGGCCCTTGATTTATGGAATTGAAGCCAACAGGTTAATCGTAGTTTTAACATTGTTTCAATTTCAACTTATAACTATTTTATTATATTATAATTATTTTATTGGCCAAAACCAATTTCTGTTTAAAAACGAAGTTTTCAAAACTGTACATTTTAAAAGTTTTGCAGATAAAAAAAAAATCATTGTTCTAAAATGTTTTCAAAAAGGTTTGAATAATAAAGAAAAAAAAATTTGAATTTCATTTCAAAACTAATAAAAGTTGAATTAATTAAAACTATTTTTTGGCTGTGTCACTGTTTCTTTGATTGCAACATATACATCTCTTCTGACCGTAAGTGACTTGTTGCCTTTTGTGTTTCAAGATAATTCTTACTACACTTCTCTATACAAAAACACACTAACATCAAATTGCTTCTTTGAAAGAAATGACAATTTTTCTAACATTAAGCATTATTAACAATTTTGGATTTGCCTCTAAAATATGGAACATACACACTTCCACACTTCCATACACACACGCTCACATATATACATATACATCCTTACACCATCACTTTGTGTATATATCTAAATGTACATTTACCGATACATACACATATATACTTATACCTAACATATATATATAAGCATTTATATAAAATGTACACCAATAGATACATACACACATTAGCATACAAACATATATGAATTTATATATAAATATTGATGGAAAATAACATTGCAACACTGTGATGCTGATTTTGGCCTGGGTATAATATAAGCATACTTGAGGTTAGAAGATATTTTGATGAATCTTTGGTCATTTTGTGAAGTAGTCACGCTTGTACCATATTGTATGCACGTGAGAGTACAGGCCTGTGTGAACACCCCAGAGAGGATATAAAGTGTATTTAGTACTACTGATACACCCTTTTGTCTGGAACCTGTATCCCTAGATATCTAGTGATTATTTATGGAAATTCAACTATATTACTTTTAATCTTGAATAATTTGAAACATATTCAGGGTATTGCAGTTTTCTTTTCCATCAATGTATATATATATATATATACACACACACACTCACACACATATATATGTAATATATATATATACACACATGTGATTATATTTCTAGAGATATATGCACATTCACATGTAGATCTATACATACATATGTATTTATATCTATCTATCTATACATACATACATACACACATATATATATATATGTATATTTAGGCAGCATCTTTGCTTTTATACAAACATTATTGAACAGGAAAGACGTCTGTTATCTGACTATTCTCTTTTCAATCCTTTCAAATTAGCAGGCCAATCTTTTAATGTTGGGTTGGAATTTGTTGATAAAGGTACCATAGTATTTGTTACTTCTCCAACATTTCTGCATACAAATAGAACAGTGAATAAATGGCTCAATGACATCTATCCCATTGAAGATGGCACTTTGTAGTGCCAAAAGTACTAAGGGAAACTATGGTATCTTTATCAACAAATTCCACCCAGGCATTAAAAAATTGGACCTTTAACTTGAAAGAATTAAAAAGGTCAGACAGGAGACATCTGTCCTGTTCAGTAATGTTTGTATATATATATATATATATATATATATATATATATATATATATATATACACACACACATATATATATGTGTGTATGTGTGTGTGTGATAGATAGATAAGCACATTTTCTTTCTCTCTGTAATAAAACAAACCTTCACAGAAGTTTTGCTATCGGCAAAATATATACAATTATTATACATCAATTAATTTAGATGAGTATCCTCATCTTAGTTGTTATAGTCACAATGTTTCGGCTGATGTAGCATCTAGCCTTCTTCAGGTGTCAGTTGTATTTTTTGGGGGGAATGTTGAACTCAGCCCTTAATTAAACTGACTGGTGTTAGCGAGTTCTCAATCCACTGTCCTATGCAACTAGTGAATAAAAATGTTACTTGTTGGTCATGAGTTCAATCTCTTGCTCAGGCTGAGTGAAAAAAAAAATGAGCACATCAGAAAGTGTCATCCCAAAGACGTGTTAATTAGGAAGAATTAACTGATATGAGACATGCCTAGATGCAGATTGTTATATATATATATATATATATATATATATATATATATATATATATATATCTATATTAATCCTAATGAGTCAGATATACCAACTAATAGTTTCACTTACTAACTCATCAGAGCAAGAATCTAAGTCAGATTCTTGCCCTGATGAGCTAGTAATTGAAACTATTAGTAGGTATATCTGATTCATTAGGATTAATATTACTATTTTCTCTACTTAGCTATAGAGCATTCTTTATGTTTTAGCTTTATATGAACCTACCAGCATATATATATTTTTTCTTTTGGCCAAGGGATATAGTGTTAATCGATTATTTTCAGTTGGTGTGACTCTCTTGGTCTTTTCTTTTTTTCCTTTTTTTCACAGGCCATTTTTTGTAGTATATTTTTACTAACAAATTATTTGCAGTTTTATTTTCTTACCACAAGGGTTTACTAAGAGGATTAGTATAGTACAGTATAGTATATATTATTAGGCCATATTTAAGTATTTTTTCGAGCTATTTTGGCTCCCCCAATGTACCACTTGATATCTCCCAGCTGTGGACAGCTGACTGAAAACAATCTACTTGTATTGACTGGATAAATGGGTTCAGTTCAAAATTTCCAAATGAAAAAGGATAAAACACTGAGACTGTAAGGGCATTAGGTTCGACATAGCATTAGCTGTCTTCATAGTTTCTTTGAGGAAATATAAATGTAAAGATATCTCTGCCGGAAGGGATGGTCAGAGAGAGTCAGTCAGAAAGTGGGACTTTGGAATTTAAGGGTCACTTTTAATCAGAGATGCAGAAGGAGAGTGGAGAGAAAAAGAAAATGAATCTCTAAAGCAGTTATAGTGAGATGAATTTGACTAACATCATACCATCACTATAGACTTGAGATATAAGAAAACACAAGTGATAAAAGCTTTTTAAACTTGTGAACAAAAAGGAGATATGCTGTGTTCCTTTTCTTACTTTCCTTCCACATAGACAAATATGCAACAATGGTAGAAGCCAGTGGCCCTTTCCTTATTTTGCCAAGCAACATTTTTAAAGTCCTCCTCTTCAACAGCACCTCCATTTCAATGAAGATTTTGTGTTAAAAGACTATAACAATCAAGATGAGGATAATAGTCAGAATAAATCAGTGTATAATAATGATAATCCCTCATCTCAGAAAATCAAACAGAAATATATACAATATTCTTCTTTTTTTTTTCAGTCAGTTATAGACATAAAATTTTATTTGTCCTCCTCTCTTTATATTAAAATTATTCTTTTGTATTTTTAATATAAACTGCAATAATAAACATTAGGAAGACTAGTAGAGGTAGGAGTAGAAGGAATAGTAGTAATAACAAAGGTGGTTGTAGCAGTAGTAGTTGTAATAGCTGTAGTAGTAGTAGAGTAGTAATATTACTAGTAATTATTACAGTAGAGGTAGTAGTAGTAATAGTAATAGTAATAGGCTATTCCTAACTCTTTGAACTCTAGACCTTCAATATCCTGTACCTGAACTCACAAAAAAAAAAAAAAGAAATCAAGCACAAAACACATTTAAGCATAAGTTGCAAACATCTTTGTTTAAAGCTATCCCATCATTCCATAAAAAAATGGTTGCTGTATTAAGCCTTCCTGACCCTTGTAGTAAAACAGCACTCCAACCAAAATATTGGGCTTACAGTGTAAGGTAAAATATTGGGCCTATGGGTTCAAAGAGTTAACACAAGTGACAATGTTTAAATAATTCTATGTTGTGCAGATTTTACTAGTACATAAATAGCTCGACCTTAGAAAGCAGTAAAGTCTGCTCTTAGGTTTGGGCCTGAGCTAACTAATTAAAAAACATGAATTCAATGCCTTTTTCAATTGGTTGCCAATTGAAACTATTTGCCCAATGTTGTTGGCCACTCCTATGCTCACCAAAAATAACCATTTAAATAACATGTTACCTTGAATTGCATGAAGAGTCAAAGCCTCAAAGACATTCTCCAAGTCGAGATGACCATTACCAGGACTTTTTAATTATTGGTAAATGGCATCTTTATCAGAAGAGCTATGCCACTATTCCCAAAGATTTGTCTAAGACCTACATGGTTATTGACAGGCTTGTACTAGTACTAACCATTTATCAATATATCTGGTCTTTATCCTAGGGGATAAGTGCTACCCCTAAAGACGGGTCCCAAGTAGAAAACAGCTACTCTTGGGCTTTGATAAAAATTAATCATTATAAACAGTCTAATAGCAAAATGGAAGTGTTTACCATATAAATGTACAGGTTAACTATGTCAGTACAATAAGCAGATGTAAAACTTGCTGTCGCTTGACCCTGTTTTTTTTTTGTTTTTTTCTAGGGGGTCGTCTCCTTGATTCCATTGAATTTCTCTCTTTTTCTTGTAGCACTGAGTACAAATTTGAGCAATTTTCCACTTGAGCATTTTTTTTTCTTTTTTAACGATAAAATTGATGCCTTTTCCAATTGGTAATTTGCCAAAAAACATTTCAGAGATAAAAAGATAAACATTCTTCACAGAACAATTATAATTTCTCTGCTTATTCACACTGACAATGTTTACCCGCATTAAAAATACACAACTTTTACAGATTTGTCTAAAAATTGTAGCTTAAATCAGTGCTAATAATTTTGATTAGTTAATGATATAAACAATAGCCGTTGCTAAGTGAGTGAATTTGGATAACCATAATAATGGATAGCTGCAATGTGGAACATAGAATGGTGGGAACTGGTGGGAATGGTACAAATGATAGGAACTCTATCAAGATAGAATAATTAGCATTAGTTGTGGGGTAAGGGTGGATACTGTTTACACAAGAGAAAGGGGGGGGTCAATTTGGCAATAAAGCTTGTATAAACATTGGCAGTTGCACAGTAAAATAAGTGGCAATAGGAATCTTATATTATTTTTCCTTTTCAAAGAAAAAAAAAAAAAGCTTCTCTGTGGGAGGAATTCATAGGGTAGCATTTGTTGAGAAGGTATTTCATTATTATTTTTATCATTATTATTATTTAAAATTTACCGTTAGGTTATGAGCTAAGTAAAACACATAATTAGGAAGGGAGCAGAATATAGAAAAGTAACATTGTGGGAAGTTACTTTTACTGTAATTTCCACCTAAAGTTAAAAATCAATGTCCACAGTGCCTCTTGTTTTTTGTTTTTTTTGTTTGTTTTTTGTATTTTATAGGGGATGGTAAATCTTACCTACTTAACTCAAGTGTCAAAGACGATAAGCCATAAGGCTCTTTGGAGTTATTTGACACAATACGAGTCTAACAGCGGTTGGGAATACTTTTGGCCATTCACTGACACTCCCTGACTATATTCAGGGAAGCCATTACCTAAAAGCTATGAAAAGCCTTTTTTTTTTTTTTTTATCTGGGGACACAAGAAGAAAATAATGAGATTTAGAAACACTTTTTGTGGAGAAGGGTGAAGTTCAGTAGCCTTTCATTACCCCCAGATATTTCAATTTTACCCTCATCAGGGGTGGATCTACCCCCGTTTCCTAACTGCTGTTCTATGAAGTGCTTTAATGATCAGAAAAAAAAATTAAATTAATCGGTATAGGTCAGTGTTTAGATATATGGCAATGTTATAAATGAAATATGTTGTGCATTTCTTTGATGGTTTTTTTCTTTTTTTTTTTTTTTTTTTTTGATTCTAAGAATTGATGAAGTTGATCAAAACAAGTTCACAGCTCAAAGAATTAACTTTCCACCATGAATGGAAAATACCACATCTTATAGTTTTTATGTCTTCATGAGTAAAAATCATTTTCTTCATTTTCAGATGGGTCTGACTGTTTTGCTTTGTTCTTTTTTTTCTTTTCTTTTTTTTGCATTTTGTTTTTTTTTTTTTTTGTTTTTTGTTTTTGTTTTAGGGGCTAAACAATACTGTGACTAGGAAAATGAATAAATTAAAAAAGAGATAGAGGGGTTTGATAAAAATTAGAGAATAAAGTGATATTAAATAAAGCCACCATCTTTGAAAAAAAAATGGAAGCTTAAAAAAAAATTAGGTTCAGTTTTTAGCATTTTTTTTTTTTGTTTTTGATTTAAAATGTTTTTGTCTTTTACCAGTGGCTGACAGCAGCTAAAAATGCGAGTTACGTTTTTCTTGTCTGTTGATTTTTGTTGTTGTTTGTGTGTTATGTATGTATATATATATATATTTTTTTTTGTGTCTGTAATGGTTTTGTTAGCGACTGCCTGGCTCTTGGTGATTGCTTGGAATGATTTCCTAGCCTGGGCAATACTCGGTGCTTTACATTCCCACAATGCACTGGTCTCTGTCTGCTTGTCCATACTGACACAATACAATGCAACAGACAGTTCTACTCCTTATAGTTTCAGAGTGTGGATGGAAACCGGGACTGGCACTGATTGTGCAGAACAGGCAAAGACAATGTTGACAGAGTTAGCCACGGAAACGTTGCAGCAGACAAGTAAACTTGGTCAAAGCACAGAAAGCTTACACAACGGGAAGGAACGTGTTATGCGTTCAATGGCTGCAAAGTCTGAAAAAGAAAAGAATATATACATATATAGAAATATATATCATAAAGTTGTGTAGGTAAAAAAATAGAACAAAATTTCAAGTAGTGGAAGAGAAATATTTAACCAAAGTTATGTACTATACGCAAACAAAAACAACAATCACAGTGTGAAACATGTCAAACACTAGTATTACTTGTATTATTTGGACTATTGTCCTCATCTTCACTGTTATTTGTACTAATAATAATAATATTGTACTACTAATAATAATATTTGTATAAATAACAATGAAGATGAGGACAATAGTCTAAATAATACAAATAATACTAATTATCAAGCCTCATCTAGAAAATTCAGAGAAATAATGTCAAACACTGTTGAATACTTCCTCATAGAATGTGGAGCTTTCACTCTCATCAGAAAACACTTTTTAATACAAATAAAATGAAAGATCTATTTGAAAATCTTAACATAGATGACATTCTGTCCTTTTTGAGTGAAATAAAATTATACCAAAAAGAATAAATGTAAACCTGATCAATACCATACAAAAGTAACCCCTAACACAATCCCTGACAATGCTAACAATTTGTTAAAACCATTACCTATAAAAGTGTAGATTTAGACATACAACATATATTATTCCCTAGCTTCTAGGCATAAAATAACCCCAGACAGGTTGATATGCTGTTAAAATCCATTAACCAACTAACCACACAAACAAGTCAAAAGTCTACTTAATCTTCTCAATAAAACAAAATTATGATAAATACTCTGAAAGTAAAACCTCCAAATTATTATTATTATTATTATTATGAGTTACTTGAAACCATATAATAGCTTGCATAAAAGACTGAATTCAGAATTAGATAACCCAAAATAGTTGACATGCCCTAAAACTAACCAACCCACCAACCAACCAAGGACAAGTGCTATGGGGTCTGATACGTCCCCGCCCATCTATGATCCAATGTCCCCACTCTACTACATGTCAATTTTTATAAAGTAGTATTTATAGAAAATATATAAAACCTACCCTTATTTATTTATAGAAAATATATAAAACCCACCCTTCCAGAGCTCCCAAGCAGACTTGCCCCCCACTAGGTTGGGGATAGTAACTAGAGTAGTTGGTTAATTGGTCTAGACTCTTTTGATCCAGTCATGTCCCAATTAAACACATGCTACAATATTACACTTCAAGTTCACCCCCCGCCCCAAAAAAACTTCATCTATAAAGATAATGCAATTACTTACTGATGGGTTCCTCTCCAACATAATTCGGTCCTGGGTCGTCTTTCGATAAACGGGGTTGTCAAAGTTCATGTGCTTTGTCCTTCGTTTGCGTAGAGATTTGTATCCAAAATAACCAACCTAATTTAAAAGGAAAAATTAACAAATGTTAATAACAATCAAAAATCAAAGTAAATAACTCATTATTTTCTTCAAATTGTAGTGTAAAAATCAATTTTTGAAAGATATTGTCTAAGGTGGGTGAGAGTTAAAAATTCAATGTCAGGGGGTTTGTATAACAAGTAAGCAAAATCACTTAAAGGAGTAAAAAAAAATAAAACAATTTGAAATGGAAACTTAGTTCTGATAACTTTGAAGATATATTAAAATAAAACAAACTACATATAAATATATAATACAGGACATTAAAACTTGCTCAAATTTTGAGTGTATTTATTCTACATTAAGACGATTTTGGGTAATGTGATGTAAGCAGTGACATAGTTTCAGTTACAGATAAATAGAGACTTAATCTCCATTATATATATATATATATATATATATATATATATATATATATCAAGATAGCACAGTCATAGTCAATGGCACTTGATAACTGTTAGTTTCTTGCCTATGCGTTTTTCAGTGTTATCGTCAAAGGTTTCTCTTGTGACTTTTTAACATTGTATTTATTTACACCCTAGCACAGGATAATATTTATCCTGCAAACCATTTTTGTGTTAATAAAAAAAACAGGAACAAAAAGTGGATGAGAAATTATTTAAAATTCTCACTTTATCAATGAATATTTGATGTCTAAAGACACGCCCACAAGTCCAAGAGAAGACAATTATTTATGAGACTAAAAAAGCTTAGAAGAAGAAACAGATGGGATGATAATAATGAGCAACACCTGTGGATATACCACAGTATGATAATTTAATTATCACATATTATATGTTTACTTAAGAGCTATTACAAATTGTTCAATATGTAAAAGTATAATAATCTTGAATTAACTCTCTCTCGGTCTTTTTTTTTTCTTTCTTCCTTTCCTTCTTTTCATCTTTTCATTATGTTCGATTGAAACAGATTAATGTTATTGCTTTCACAAGCTCATCCCTTCTCTTTATCTTTCCCCTACTTTCTTTCCTTTTTTTCCTATTATATTTTTCTGTGTAGTATGTCCTTTTTCTTCCCTTTCTTCTTTATAATAAAAAAGGAATGGTGCATTATTTAGCTGAGGTGATGAAATATAAGAAATAAGAATTTGGTGGATAAGCAACACCAGATAATCAGAATTTATATTTTTGCATTGCATCTCGGACAATTTGGATAATCTTATTTTTAACCAGAGGGTGTTGCAGGATGATAACAGCCGGCAGATTAAGGAACAAGCATATTAATGCATGGGTATGACTATGTAACTGATATATCTGGGTTAAGGGATATATTATGAAGTTGGTATTTGGTGCGTCAAATAGCAGTTCGTCTTTCGAGCAGTCGTGGTGTAGTCTGGCGAGTAAGTTTAGGCTAGTAGGCTTAGGGGTATTTACATGTGTCCCACTTTCATACGATAATGCACAAGGCCGTTTTATGTGGGCACCACCCACAAGCCGAGACTCATGGGTGGTAGGTAGAAAAATTGCGTTGATCCCGTTGGCATTGCCCTTCAAGGGGGCGCCTGGGATTGACGCTATTAATTAAACACAACCTGTCCAGGGCCGAAGCTCACTGGACTGGTAGGCTCAGGTGCTTGACTATCACAGTGTCGAATATTTATACATGACACTGTCCAATCAGATTATAGTGAGGGGGCACCAAGGTATTTACATATTCATTACATCAGTAACAAATAAAAGTAAAGAAAAAATTTTAAAAAAGAAAAGAATGTTTTACTTACTATACATATTATTATAATCGCTACAAGTAGAACGCCGGTAACAATGCCGGCAATTTTGCCAACATTTTCTTGTTTCTTCTGCATGACCATAGGAGTTGTTTGATTAGACACATTTGAATTAGGCATTTGCGTAACAGTTGTATCATCTTCATTTGTCGATTGGTTCTGAGTCGTGGTATCTACAGTTACCTTGGGAACAGTTACTACTTCTGAGGCATTGCCTTCATCTGCAGAAAAAGAAAAAGAAAGAAATTAGTTATTAGAATGACTTCATCGGATGCATTTTAGTCAAAGAAAATCAAGTGTGCTAAAACTATATGAAGGTTTACTAAAATGACAATAATCATTATTAAGTAAAGTGAGGGAACCCCACTGACCCCGCAAAAAATCTAGAGATCCCATCCCCCACCTGTCTGGCACATGAAATAATAATGGGATATTGGGAAGTCCTTGAAATATTTTAACAAGTCACACCAAATTTACCGACTGGTCATTAAATTACCATAACATAACCATCACTTTGCGGTTATTTTAACAGTATAAATCGTATAAGTCACCGCCCATGGAATAATGGCTATTAAAACTGGAAGACCATTACAAGTGAGTTTGGGCTTACAGTCAAGTCATGTTAAAACACTGGTTCCTAACAGATCACCATAGTTAAGCAGTGATGAACCTGTTCAATACTTAGCTGGGTGACCATTTAAGTAACAGCAGTACTGTAAGAAATCAAATATCAAAATGACTTTATTTGGCACTAAATGACCCGAAAAGGGTTGATATGCCGTAAAACAAAAACAACCAACCAACCAACAAGTGAGTTTGTGTCTCACTGAGTGGGCCATGTATAGGTTGAATTTTGTAGACCTAATTTTTTTCAGTCAAAAAACTGGTGTTGATTACTGCATAGGCAAAAGGTTGAAATTTAGACTGAATAAGAAGGTGTAGGAGCAACCTTTGGTTTCAAAAACAAATTCCATAATTTAATGAATTTCTGACTATAATCAAGGGTTTTAAAGATAAATCATTAAATATATAAAATCGACTTATACACAGTATACTCAGTGTGTTGAAAAAGTATCCTGACTGAATGTGTATTTTACCAAGACAGAAATGAACAATGAATGAAACATTAATTTTCTTTAAATAATCCTCTTGGTATTCAGCACTCTTATTTTTCATTGGTCAAAGTAACTTTTGATAGGGTGTGAAACCATGCCCATGTAATTATTTTATTAGTCTCCACATCCTCCGGCCTTCTTCTGGTGTTTCTTGTCAGACTCAGGAACATTCCGACAAGAAATACCTGAAGAAAGCCAGAGGGTACATCAGCTGAAACGTTGTGTAGATAACAATAAAGATCAGGACAATAGTCCAAATAATACAAATAATACAAATTATAAAGCCTCATCTAAAATTCAGAGAAATATTATCACTTTATTATAGAAGCTATTCAGCTAGCTGTATATCAATTTTTTTTAAATACTTTTGTTTTTAAAATTTAAAGATTCGGTGTCATTTTTTGATCCCAAGTCAAAATAACCTACTTTAACTGAATAATTGTCAATTTGTAAAAAGGAAACAAAAAGCAGTTAACAGTTCAGTTTGTACATTTTATTCTTTTATGTTAGAAGTTCAGAGTAAATTTAGATTATTTTTCTTCTAAAATGGCAGTGAACATTTGCTCAAAATGATGAAGAAACTGCAGACAGGAAAGAATGCACAGAATAAATAAACAAACCCTCAAAAATGTTTGCAAAACTCCTTAAAGTAAACACTTGTTTTAAGTACATGTTAAAAACAAAACATTTTAGTTGATGTATCAGAGTTTGGGGGAAATAGACTTGGCAAACTGAGTTCAAACCCTGGACAAGGCTGTTTGTATTTCACATAGAGCCAATACCCTTGAGAAAGGTATGCATCTAACTCTACTCCCTCCAGCTATGGGCAAATAGCAGGGCAGATTGGGCTCTTTAGCCTTCATATAGCAACCAATGTAGAATGAAAACTCTGAATTCAAACCTGATAAACTCCACTTAAAAATTTACCTTGTGTCACATCCTGCGCAGAGTTAGTAAATATATATCATGCTTTAAGAATCTATCATCATTTTTGTTTTTGAATTTGTTTTAAAAAGAAAGTTAATATTTTTCAGAACTTGGCAGAAGTTAGCGTAAATGTTGTCTGTCCATCCGTAGAATTGCAACTGAAATATCTTTGTTGTTTTTAAGGGCAAACTGGATTCTTTAACCTTGGTATGGCAACAGGTCTAGAAGAAAAAATCTAAATTTAACCCAGTTGTAGACCTGGAAAGGGATGAGCCCCACTAAGTAATTCTTGCCCAAGATATGTTGTATGAGTAATGCCCAAAGTTATGGGACGAGTGTAAAGTAATGTTTCACAAGAAATAAAATAAAATCTCGGTATCTTTGAGTTAGAAGAAAATCAGTTTTTTCTTTTCTTTTTTTAAAAAATATTAGTAGGTGAGTGCTAATTTATAGGTGATACTTTCCCTAAAAAATACTGAAATTATTTTGTCAATAAAAATTTGAAGGAAAAAAAGTAGGGAATTATGTTTTGCCATTGTCTCCAGGCAATTATATTCAGGGATATCCTACCCAGGAGCACTGAAAAATATTTTTACCTGGAGAACACAAGAAGAGTAGAATGAAATTTAGGAACATTTTCTTTTTAATGAAATTGTAAAAAATTTTAATCAAGGATGGTTTAGCATATTTCCCAGACAGATGAATTTGAGTGATAACAAATCGATGAGAAAAGATGTTTTGAAAATAACAATTCATGAAACAAGAAATGAAAAGAACTATTCAATCTACTGAAAAAAATAAACATAAAAATAGGAACAATTTTACAGAGGTTTTCAAATATCTATGCTAACACAAGGGGGGAAAAATTACTCTTTTAAGATCATGAGAAACTACAAAACTATAAAAACAAAAACCAGAGAAACTTTAAAAAAAAAAAGGAAGATCCCAAAAAGAATGTAAGTTTTATATAAACTGATTTCAATTCAACATGTCATCTTTATAGTTACCCAGCAATTTGACATTCAACTGAAACTAATTTAATTTTTTTAATGAAATTATTTTTACTTTAAAAATGAACAAAAAAGTAATTTAAATATATATATGTGTTTGTATGTATGACTGTGTGTGTGTATGAATGTATGCGTGTTTGTGCATATGAATGTGTATGTATATGAATATTTGTGTGTGTATTTGTGTGTATATGAATGTGTGTGCGTATTTGTGTGAACATGGATGTGTGTGTATTTGTATTGTGTGTATGTGTAATGTGTGTGTGTGTGTGTGTGTATATGAAAGTGTGTGCATATTTGTGTGAGAATGGATGTGTGTGTATTTGTGTATGAATGTGTGTGTGTGTGTGTGTGTATATGAAAGTGTGTGCATATTTGTGTGAGAATGGATGTGTGTGTATTTGTGTATGAATGTGTGTGTGTGTGTGTGTGTATATGAAAGTGTGTGCATATTTGTGTGAGAATGGATGTGTGTGTATTTGTGTATGAATGTGTGTGTGTGTGTGTGTATATGAAAGTGTGTGCATATTTGTGTGAGAATGGATGTGTGTGTATTTGTGTATGAATGTGTGTGTGTGTGTGTGTATATGAAAGTGTGTGCATATTTGTGTGAGAATGGATGTGTGTGTATTTGTGTATGAATGTGTGTGTGTGTGTGTGTATATGAAAGTGTGTGCATATTTGTGTGAGAATGGATGTGTGTGTATTTGTGTATGAATGTGTGTGTGTGTGTGTGTATATGAAAGTGTGTGCATATTTGTGTGAGAATGGATGTGTGTGTCACCCATAAATAATTAGACCTGTAGAAAAGTACAGTAGTCAAAACATTCTGAGTATATAAACTTTTAGATGAGGACAATAGTTTGGATTGTGTAAATAATATAAATTGTATATTAATTCAAAACTGCTGGGTCACTGTTAAAACAACATATTCCATTGACATCAATATATTCCCCTTGGGACCATCTCTTTTTTAAAGTACCCAAGTAATTTTGACTACAACTAATCACAAAACTACTTGACAAATGAAAACGAATAATAGATTATTTGAAAATAAAACAAAAAACTAGGATAATAAAATGTAAAGAGGAACAACTAAACCCCATGCATAGGAGCGGCAATTTTATAGTTGGTTGCTAACTTTGTAAAGGTTTGTTAACATACCAGAAATTGTATGCAGAATTGAACCTCTTTTTTCCTATTCTTGATATTAACCCAACATTTTGTTTGATTCTTCAACTTTTATCAGGGTTAAATCGAACTTAACGGTCCTAAATTCCACCATCGTATGTCACCCCACCGAAAGAAAAAAATATCAAAAATCAGGGAATTAACCAAATTTAATGAAATTTTCAGTGTTGATATATTAATGAATAAAAGATATAATGCACCAGTTATTTTATTTAAAAACTTTTACATTTTTTTCAGGTCAGTTAACTTTGAACCACATATCTTTGGGGCATAATACAGATTCTCAAAGATATGCAGTTTCAAAGTTAACTGACCTGAAAAAATGTACAAGTTTTAAAATAAAATAACTGGTGCATTATATCTTTTATTCATTAATATATCAACACTGAAAACTTCATTAAATTCGATTAATCCCCAGATTATTTTTTTTTGGGGGGGGGGGTGTGACATATGATGGTGGAATTTAGGTCCGTTAAGTTCAATTTAACCCAAGATAGAGAAAAAGTGAAACCTTTTCTTTAGAGAAAAAAAAAAGATTTCTCTTAGATTTTTACTCCTGAGGGAAAGTTGATGAAATAAAGAGACTGACCAAAATATTGGATCAACAATAGCAAGAATACAAACAAGAGGATTTATGGTTAAAGCATGTGTTCCCATGGGACCACTGAAGTTAAGCAGCAACGTGCCTGCTTAGTAGTTAGATGGGTGACCATTTAATAGAAAGAGCAGGTAATGTAAGCAACATAAGGAAGGCCTGAGTGTCAGACTAAGCAAAACTTCATAAATTTAAAGAATAAAAAAGAAAAGGCTTATGGGAACAATTTCTGGTAAACCATATATATATATATATATATATATATTATGTATATATATATATGATAAAGATAATAATTTACTGGGGAATAGAATATTGAATTAATCGCAACATTGATAGTCGATACAAATATCAACCGTATAAGTCAGGGTTATAAAGAAGATGAAGTGCTTAATATGTTAGTAGAGTGGATTTAGTAAAAAGGTATGTGTATATATATATATATATATATATATATATATATACCTACTTAAGTTTCATCAAAAAGGATCATCATGTAATGAATTAATCAATAAATTGATTAATTAAAGACAATTGCAGAAGTGAATAATACAATTATAGCCATTGAAACAGTTTTCAATGGCTATAAATGTATTCAACAGCTATAATTATATTATTCACTTCCACAATTGTCTTTGATTAATCAATTTCTTGATTAATTCATTACAATTAACCCTGATGATCCTTTTCGGTGAAACTTAAGTAGGATATATATATATATATATATATATATATATATATATATATATATATATAGTGAAGTTCTATAGGGATGCAAGAAAAAGGACACTAGAAAATACATTTTTTTTGTATTTTTCAAAGGCACAAGGACAAGTGTAAAATGAAGGTGACAATGCCAGCAGGTCACATGACTAGAGAAGAAGAACAACAGCAACAAAGAGGACACAACAACAGCCACAAGGACAACAAGAAATGCTAAAATCATGCAGAGTAAATTCTCACCATACGAATGAATGTTAGTAACATGGTTAGGAACCGCCGGGACAGAGGACGATTCATTGGCCGTACTATTACGAAAAATAGTAGTAGTAAGGACAGTAGTAGAAGTGACTGTAGTGGAAGTACTAGTGCTTTGAGTACTACTAGGTGCAGAAGTAGTACTACTAGTAGTAGTAGCAGTAGTAGTAGAAGTAGTAGTAGTAGTAGTAGCCGACTGAGGTGCTACAGTCGAACTGATGACGGCCACATCTGCAAAGCATCAAAATATTTGGTCAGGAGGTACCACAATGGCAAGGGCATTATTTCAAAGAGATGACCTAAATGATATTGAATATATATATATATATATAATATATATATATATATATTACAATAAAAGCAGAGGTTCCCAAACTAGTAAGTCCTTTTTTAGTAGAACATTTGATAAATTTGAAATGGAAATTAAACTCATTATGACTGGGTTTGGAAACCTTTTGTAATCATGAACAAAAAGCTTTATTCTACTTAGAATAATGTTACAGTTTACTGAGAGCTTATATACTCTTAGAAACACCAAGGAGTTCCACAAAGGGAAAGGGAGGTAACTCTCAATTACTTATTACACATTTCATAAAATTTTCATTCAATATTTGTTTAAAAATATGAGGAATGTCCAAAAGATAAGGTAGAAACATTTACTAATCCAAAATGTACATTACAATACAAATAAAACATTGTGCCTATATTACCGGCACAGCACTATTGAGGTGGTCATGGGAATGGGTACCATCATAAAGAAATGGACACGGTGGCCGGAGTTCAAATCTTGAACAAGGCTGTTTGCATTTCACATAGTACTAATACCCTTTTAATATATTTTTTATTATTCATAAAATCAGAGTGCTGGAGTATTGGAGGCTTTCATGGTTTAATGGTTATTGTTGTGGGAAATGAACATGATCACCTAGATTCAAATCCTGGACAAGGCTGTTTGCATTTCACATAGTATTAATACCCTTAGGAAAGGTATGCATCCAACTATTCTTCCTCCAGCTATGGGTAAATAACAGGTTATACTGGTCTCTTTAACTTTGGTATTGCAACAGGTCTATTAGAAGAAAAACTATGAATTTAAATCTGTTTAACACTGTGTAAAAATTGACCTTGTGTCACATCCTGCTTATGCAGAGGGGTTGGGTAATTACATATATGTTACCAGAATTACTATACTACTTCCTTTTTTTTAAGGGGGTATTTGTTGTGTAATGGCTATCATATAGAAAATAAACACATTGAATTGAGTTCAGATCCTGGACAAGGTTTTTTGTATTCTACTTAACGTAACGTTAATATACCAGGGAAAGGTATGAATCCAACTATTCTCCCTCCAGCTATGGATAAATAGTAGGGCTAATTGGGCTCTTTAACCTTGGTTAGGCAACCAGTCTAGGAGAAGAGAAATGAATTCAAACCGGTTAATCTCTGCTTAAAAATTTACCTTGTGTCACATCCTTCTTGTGCACAGAGGAGTTGGTAAATAGATATGCTTCGAGAATTTTTTTTTTTAATGATTTGTTTTAAAGAGAAAATTCATATTTTTCACAAGTTGTTGAGAGATGTTAGCGCAGATGTCGTCTGTCTGTCCGTTCATATAATTGCATGGAAATAACCGAAATATTTTTGTTGCTTTTTAAGTGCACCCTTAGCAAGAAAAGTTTGGGAACAACTGCATTCATGAATGTATTCATTTATAACATTATAAGAATCACTTGGTGTAGCACTTCATATGAAAAGAAAGAAAAAAAAAAAGCACCCAAAAATTTTGCTGGAGACGTTCATATTTTGTCTTCATACAGACACGAATGCATACAACAACAGAAATGCACAACAAATATGCACCCAGTCAGACAATTACATTGTGTAATATATTGGTTATGAAAGTTAAAACAATATGTAGGAACACAAGACTTTCAGACCACCCTGTATATCATATAACTCAACAACATCTAACTAGTTCCGGTGGTATTAGATTTTTATAAACAAACACATATGTTTGGCCGGCCACATCTGAAAAGTGTTAGATATAAAAGAACTAAAAAATATTTTTTACAAGCTTGTTTATAATTAAGAGAATGCGTGAATACAACATTATTAGTATTAACAGTTATCAAATGCATGAACATAGTAGTAGTAGTAGTAGTAGTTTAAACAGACACCTCATAAAAAATAACTGTGGTTACAAACCAGAACACAAAGAACACAAAACAATTAGCAAAACAATCAGAACAAGCTTAGAATGATCAACATTATCAGTGGTGTCTATTCCTTAAGAAGCAAAGTATGCTCTGCTTACCTTAGAAAAATTATTCCATATGAAAATATCTTTATTTAATAATATATTAATATTTTGAAGGCCAATACAATGCGTATGAAAAATAAAAACAAAAAGATACGCATTGTATTGGCCTTCAAAATACTAATATATTATAACATACTTAACAATGCTTCAAGCAAATTACCAATTGCTTTTATCTTTATTTAAGTTTAATATATCATCTATATCAGTTTTATCATTGTCATATATGAATAAAGTATTACTGCCAACATTCAGGCTGGAACACTGATTGCCAGAGAATAAAAATGGCTGACCTCCATCTGATATAAATAGAGATAGCGTGCTGCTTAGATGAAGGACTTACAATCCGTTTTGATTGTATAATATTCCAATAGAAATAATAAAATCCTCCATAATCATTTCCATTCAAATAATAAATTTTTTTAAATATATCTGAAATTTTAAAGATTTATGAAAATATCTAAAATTAGAAAAAAAATTTTAAAATAATAATAATAATTTTCTTAATATTACAAATTCATAAAAATATTTTAGAAAAATACTTTTTTAGATATTAAAGATAAAATCTTTACAAAAAATTGTTAGAGGTAATCTTATTTATGGGTGATATTACATACTAGACGTAGTAAGAGTAATATTATTTTGAATTTATTGTTAAACTTTAAGCAAAGTTGATTACTATTAATTCCATACTAGTATTTTATCTGATTTCTGGGGCTTTTCACAACTCTCACACCATCTTTAGACAGTGTTGATATGTAATAACACTTTTATACTCAAGCGTCAATAAAAGCAGTTATCTCCCTTGCATCATTCCAGTGCAGAATTGATGCTGGGGTAAAATCTGGACTACTGAAAGTAACAAACTGACGAGAAGCAGAGGATTTGTAATAAAAATAGCCCAGAATATATATATATATATATATATATATATATATATATATATATATATATATATATATATCATAAAATTTGAAGACTATTCACCAGAAAAAAAAAGAATGAATCCAAACTAATTGCAATGAAAATGAATATTCTAAGTGCTTAATACATACGTATAGCTGATTTAAAATTTCAAAACCTAACTTATGACCTTGTTTTACAATATTTTTTCCCTCTATTTTTCGAGTCACAAGAAAATCAAAGTATATAAAAATGATGTTGTTGGGTTTACATTCTAGCCTTTCAAACTCTAGTAGATCACATCAGATATTAATAATGAAAGTTCAAGTTTTAATATATTTAATTAATTATAGATAATATATTTAATATATTTAAATTAATAAATTTAAACTCTTTAAAAATTGTAATAACCATTCAGAACCTTCATTTTTAATGGAATGATGGAATAGCTTTTAAAAAAAGGAAAAGTCTGAAGATGTTTTTTTGCACAATTATTTTATTTGTGAATTTTGTGAGTTTAGGTACAGAGTATCAAAAGAATTTAGGAACTAACTTTTAAAAAAAGGAAAAGTCTGAAGATGTTTTTTTGCACAATTATTTTATTTGTGAATTTTGTGAGTTTAGGTACAGAGTATCAAAAGAATTTAGGAACTAACTGTTTAAGATGGCCTCTATAGTTTAAGAATCAAGCCGGTTCTTTGTTTAAATAAATTTATGAGCTACATTCTTTTTTCAGCTTCGATAAACAGACTGAACTTTGTACATTAACAGCCTTCAATCCAATGCTCTAACCACTGAGCTACCAACTGAAACATTTAAAAGATGCAAAACACCCAAAACAAAAAGAGAATGAGATAGAAAAAAGAGAAAAAAAAGAAGAAAGAAAGAAAGAGATGCAGTTTCATATAACATAATTGTCAATGCAGACAACCAGAAAAAAGAAAATAAATTATACATACTAGGAACAATTTCGACAATACATTCACGGCCATTATTTTTGGCAATAAATCCATCTGCGCACGCACACATGAACGTCGTCGAAGCATGGCTACCATTGCTATTATGGGGGTCTGGTAGACAAAGATGAGCACATCCACCATTGTTATCTCCACAGTGGCTTTTTGCTGGAAGACACAAAAAATAAATAAAGTTAATATAATATGCAAATATATTCATGCTCTAAAAAAATGCTTGGAGAAAAAGTTAGATGAGAACTACACAAGGATGCTTTGTGCTGTTTCCAAAAAATCCAAGAAACAGATGTACAGCCACTTACCTCCCATCTCAAAAATCATCCAAGTAAGATAAAAAAAAAAAAGATATGCTAGGCTCTGCAGGAGAAGCAGGGACAAATTCATAAGCAATGTTTTCTTGTGAACTACTACACATGGACATACCAGTGTTCGCCAACCAATAAAACTTACATTCATCAGCTCAGTACAGACACTGGATGCCATGTAGAGGACATACCAAGAGCGATAGCCAATAGGGACTGACAGCAATCCATGCTATCAGCATAATTTAATGATGATTATATATATATATACATACATACATACATACATACATAAAATCAGTGCTCACAGCAGTATTCTGCTAAATAAATTGACCTTGTGTCACATCTTGCCCATCATGGAGGTGTTGGGTAAAAACATACTTTACAATTTTGCAGGTGCACCCTTAGTAACATTTGCACTTCTTTTTGGTCTGTATCTGGAGATGCAGAGGTCATCAAAATGTCACTACACCTTTCAACTGTTTGTACTTAGCGACTCAACACATTTATCATCTATGACATTAACATTGGTATAACTTCTAAAATCACTTCTAAAATGTTAAACAGAACTTACAGATGGGTTGCCGTGATCTGTGGAAAACGTTAATGCCCATTGGTTCTCGTAATTCCAGTCCAAATTGATGGTACTCTAATCCAGTGAATTTGTTCACAGTACAAATTGATTCACTATTTCTGTCTGTCCAGTAGAGAGAATCCTAAAATAAATTAAAACAAAAATCAAATAATAAATAT
>CM042169.1:56717914-56807914 GCA_023376005.1 Doryteuthis pealeii
TCAAATCAGGTGTACTCCACTTAAAAATTGACCTTGTGTCAAGGTGGAGGGGTTGGGTAAATAAATACTAGTTCTATAAAATAATGATAAGTAATATATATTAATGATACTCACCTTCACAAGTGGAATTACCAACTAATCTGTATCCAGCAAAACAATCACAACGATGCGTATGATGAAGATTTATACATTTCTGATCGCATCCACCATTATTGTTTTTGCAAGGGAATTGCTCTGTTTTAAAAAGAAAAAGAAAACATTTCAATCTCAAATAATAAATATAAGTGTCAGTTTGTCACATCTTTTTTCAACTTTACTCCTAGAAGCTGTAGCTCAACATATCATACCATTTTGAAATCAGGCCGAATCAATGAGCAAAGTAAAAACATTCCAGACTGAATCTGTACCTGCAATCCTTAAATTTGGGTTCACAAGTTTTAATTACTGTGATTGTTTTTGGCGATTTCTAACATGATTTTTGGGCCACAAATTTTTTGTAAAATAACAATTTTTATAATTTAAAAATTAATTTGGGAATAATCAAAATTAATTGCAAAATCCAGTGAAAATCACCCAATAAATAGAAATAATTGTTTGTATGTAAAGTAAGGACCTACGTACATCAAATTGTGTTTTAATTAAGTGACATATATTGTACATTTACTGGACAAGCCTGTTTGTATTTCAGATAGCGCTAATACCCTTGGCAAAGGTATGCATTCAACTACTCTTTTGCATTAATATCCGAGGGAAAGGTATGAATCTAACTATTCTCCCTCCAGCTATGGGTAAATAGTAGAGCAGACTGGGCTCTTTAACATTGGTTAAGCAACCAGTTTAGAAGGAAAACACTAAATTCAAACCTGTTAAATTTCGCTTAAGAAATTGACTTTGCATCACATCCTGTTCGTGGGGGGGGGTTAAATATATACATTGTACATTAATATTTTCATTTTTTGTGTAGCTTTCTACACACTATCATATGATATCTAGGAAGGAAAACATCGCTCTACTGCACATATTTTATTGAATGTCCACTTACCATTGCAAAGTTCTCTCGTTTCATCATTCCAGTTACCACAATCATTTCGAAAGTTGCACACTAATTCACGTGGTATACATTTCTTTTTGTCTCCATTACAGTCAAACATATCATCCGTGCACGTCTCCTCAATTCCTACAAAGAAAAACAGGAAGAAAAAAAATCACTTGACGAAAAATAAATCAATCTCTGAATATACCCAGATTCTTTTTTGAGATCCAGGTGTTTTGGGTGGATGTGCCAAAAACTTCCCCTAAGGAATGGAGAACTTGCTTAATTTTCAGCTGAAAATATGATTCTTTTATTCTCATCCCTATATATTTATAAAAAAATATGAAAATTGACTTACATTTTAAGTCAATTGTTAGGCTACCTAAGTAAAATTAAATAAGAGGAAAAAATGAGTAAAGAAAAGAAATGTAGATGGATAAAAATGAATTTTATCGATATCACTTTTAATCGATATCACTTACACATGTGTTTTGGTCTGTTTATCAAAATGTATACGGATTTATGTTATTATTATTATTAAAATAATCAGATGGAGTTGAAATGATGATGATAATAATAATAGGAAAAATGCATAAAATGCTCCGTACACAGAGAGATTTTGCCGACCTTCATCAGAGTGGTATTTTTTTTTTTTTTGACAAAATTAGATAATAATAATATCTAATAATAAATGTGAATATCTCTGTGTCACATTTTTTCATTTTTTTTACTCGTAGATGCCACATCCCAACATATATCATCTTGGAAAAACAGCGACTCTGTAAGCAAATTAAAAACATTCTAAACTGAATCAGGATCCGTAATCCTGGAATTCTGGATTTTCAAGTTTTAATTACTACAATTGTTTTCAGAGTTTTTTGTTTTTTTTACATGTCTTTTTTTGCAACAATTTTTAAATATGGTTGGTTGGTTGATATATCAACCTGTATTTTATTCAATACCAAATCTTGTTTTTATATAAAAGAGTTTTATAATTTGCTTGAAGCATTGTGTTTATATTGGTTTGGTGGTTGGTTTTGAAGGCTATCACAATGCTAAGGGCTGAAATGGATTATTACATTTCACAAGACCACTTAATACCAAGGCCACCATGATCTGTCTTCAGCCAACAGGTGGTCCCATAAGAGGGGTTCTTACCCCTCTGTAGAAATGCAGCATATACCTCAGCTCAGCTGACACAGCGCGTATGAAATAAGTACTGCTATTTGTAGTAAAAAAGCAATGTGACATAAATATATCTTCACTAATTCCTGTACAGTTCCACACAATGTAAAAGAAAATAAGCAAAATTGCATTAAACTTACGACAATCTTTTTCATCGGATCCTTGTGGACAGTCATTTGCACCATCACACTTCAAAAATTTATGAATACATTGCTTCGACTCTTCACACAGAAAATGGTCAGAATCACAAGTGTGAATACCTGCATTTAAAAACGAGAAAAAATTAAGTCACTCAAAATAATAATAATAATAATAATAATACAATGCTTAAAAATGAAATATTAGCAGAAATTAATATATATATATATATATATATATATATATGTATGTATGTATGTATGTATGTATGAGTACTCTCTGGCGACCTTTACATATATACAGATGTATGTATTTATCTGTTAAAATCCTCGTTCATGTCTGTAGGTGCTGATGGCCAAGTGGTTAAGGAGTCTGACTGATGATAAATCAATCAGTTTTTTATCCCAGCTGGAGGTAGCCAACAAAATGTCTAGCCACACTGAAGAGATGGGATATGTTGAAACACAATGTGTGTGGATGACATATATATATATATATATATATATATATATATATATATATATATACACACACACACACACACATACTCACTCTCACACACACACACATATATACTCACAGAAACATACATTTATATATATAATATATATATAAGTAAGCAAAGTCGTTGGGGCATCCTAATGTCGGTATCAGCCATACGGCGAGGGAATCTATCCCCTTTTCAATAGCACTAGACCAAGGAGATTATTTAGCGTCTGAGGTGGAGCGCCACACCTACCATCAGCTCCTCACTTTACCGCACAGATCCCAGAGCTACTCATACACTGAGTTGGCGCAGGCCGGTATCGAACCAGGAACCTTGTGATTCCTAGCCGAACACTCTACCGACTGAGACATATATATATATATATATATATATATATATATATATCCGACAGTATGAGTATGAAAAAGATGGAATGAAAACACCACACAATGCTATTTATGTTATAAATTGTTTTCTCTTTAACAGCATTGTGTGGTGTTTTCATTCCATCTTTTTTATACTCATATATATATATATATATATATATATATATATATATATATACACACAGTAAGCCTTGTCAGGAGGTTATTCTTTGTTTCAAAAGTGCACTGTTTATTAATAATAGCAATAGAATGACAATTTGGAAGTTGCAACAAAAAGCAACTGAAATTAAGATGAAATACTGGTGAACAAAAAGAACAATAAAATGTTTAAAAACTGATTTTTTTTTTTTTAAATTACTAAAAGTTGTAATTATAAAATGTCAACTTACAGTCCTTTTCATCACTAAGATCTGCACAGTCAATATCTCCATCACATTTCCATGATTTGGTGATGCATCTGCCATTGGCACACACAAAGTCAGTACTGGTGCAGCCATTATTCTCAGTCACTGTACAGTTCATTTCATCTGAATGATCACTACAATCAACATCTCCATCACAGACCCATGATCGACTAACACACGTTCGATTATCACATTGAAAGTCAGTTGGAGGGCAGGTATGCGGTGCTGTGGAAATAATTTTACAAATTAAAAACATTATCAAATTCACAAATTCAAAAAACAGATAGATAGATAGATAGATAGATAGATAGATAGAAACTGACTGATAGATAGATAAATAGATAGATAGCAACTGACTGTGATAGATAGAGAGATAGATAGATAGATAGATACAAACTGACTGTTATAGATAGATAGATAGATAGATATCAAACTGATTGTGATATAGATAGATAGATAGAGATACAAACTGACTGTGATAGATAGATACAAACTGACTATAAAAAACATTTATCATATATCTTATAAACAGCAATAGACTATTGTTGTGGACTAGTCTATTGTACCTTTTCTTGGAGTAAATGAACTAGTCCATGACTACTTGTTTTCTACTGTTTAGCAATCAGAGAAATGGAGATCTTTACAAGAACTGCTAATTTATGTAGAAAGAGAATATTAATGAACTTCATACTTTAAGGCAATTGGGTACAATGGATAACTTTTATGAAATGAAATTAATTCTTTATCTGTTTAAAGCACTGAGGACACTTTTTTGTAAATTTCACAATGAAATTTTTCTGAGACAAATACTTACCACAGTTCTTCTCATCTGATTTGTCAGAGCAATCAGCTTCTTCATCACACTCCCATTTCGCATTGATGCATCTTCCATCATCACATCTAAATTCATCTACACTACACTGTTTTTTATCTGAAATCGGAAAAAGTGAAAGCAAAAGTGAAAGTAATGATCTTTTTAAAGAAAGAAATTATCAACAATTTACGATAATTATGAACTTTTGTTTAGTAAATTAGGGTGTCCCAGAAAAAACAGAACCCACAAATTTTGTAATAAAACTGTTAATTTTCCCATTAACTCTTAACATCCTGTTAAAAATTTTCTAAGTCCAGAGACCCATTCCTATAAGGACTTTTGAGAAAAAAATTTAAATAGCTAAAAATGGCCTTTTCATTTAAATTTACCTGTTATTTCCTTTAAATTAAGACTTCTAATTATGTTTAATATAACATTTAAACAAAAGCTATCATTTGGTATGGATTAGGAAAATGAATGTGACTTCCAGTTGGGCGGAATGAGGCGGTATAGGACGTCAAAAAATTAGGGTTTAGGGTTTAGGGTTAGGGTTAGTTTAATGGGAAAATAAATAAATAATTTTGGTTCTGTTTTTTCTGGGTCAGCCTGTACAGGCTGACCCAGAAAAAACAGAACCAAATTATTTATTTTGGCTCATTTAATGCCAAATCAAGTCATTTTGATAAACAAACAACTCAAGTTGCTTACAGTACCTGCTATTGCTTAAGTGGTTACCCAAATAAGTATTGAACAGGCTCATTGCTGCTTAACTTCAGTTAGTTTGTTTTAGGGCATATCACCCCTTTTTAGGTCATTTAATGTCGAATCAAGTCATTTTGATTAACAAAAGACTCAGTTTGCTTAGTGCTTGCTGTTGCTTAAGTAGTCACCAAATTAAGTACTGAACAGGCTCATTGTTGCTTAACTTTCAGCATGACTTGACTGTAAGTAAATTGTTCTTTGTTGTTATAGTAAAGTAAAGTAAAGTCGTCGGGGCGGCCTAAAGTCGGTATCAGCCATGCAGACCAAGGAGATTATTTTAGCGTCTGAGGTGGAACGCCACACCTACCATCAGCTCCTTACTTTACCGCACAGATCCCTGTGCTACTCATAACGCTGAGTTGGCGAGGGCGGGTATCGAACTAGGAACCTTGTGGTTTCTAGCCGAACGCTCTACCGACTGAGCTAACCCAACCTGAGCAAGATTTCAATAAAAAACAAAATGATGAAAAATTTCAATCAATAATAAAGATGACGATAACAAGAGATTAGATGCTTTAAAGAAATAAACTTTACTACATACCACAATTTTGTTCATCAAATCCGTTAGCACAATCATTTTGGCCATCACAATACCATGTCATTTGGATACAGTGACCATTTTCACAAGAGAATTGACCTTCTTTACAAACATGTTGGGCTGAAAAAGAAACAAATAATCTGATTAGGATAAATACAAATGTCAGTGTCTCACATTTTTTCAACTTTACTCCTAGAGGCTGTAGCCCAACTTATCATACCATTTAGGAACCAGGCTGACTCTGTGAGCAAATTAAAAACATTCCAGACTGAATCCGGACCAGCAATCCTGAAATTTTGGATTCCAAAGCTTTAATTACTGCTATTGCTTTCAGTGATTTTTTATGTTTTTTTTTTTACAAATTTTTTTGCATGATAACAATTTTTAAAACTTGGAAATAAATTTTGGAATAATCAAAATTAGTTTTGAAAATCCAGCAGAAGTCACCCATGAAATAGAAATAATTGTTTGAATATAAGTAAAATATTGTTCAAGTTTAATAAAATTTAAAATGTACTGAATGCATGAAGTGTCATTGTTGGGCCAAAGGGCCAATCAAGTACCCTACAGAGAAGCGGATTTTAAGCTAGTCTTATAATTCATTAAATATCAGTCTGTCCATCCGTACAACTAAGATTCTGTCATTATTTACATGGTTTCGTGTCCATTTACTATGACAATATCTGTTACATTACTTGCGCCTCCAATTGAATCTATATTATAGTATTCTCATTTTTATATATACAAAGTAAAAGTGATACATGGTAGTTTTATGGATTTTTTAAATAAAATTAATTGATAAGAAATGAAAGATTTGCAGAAATGAAAGACACTGGAGATGATCTTGAGAGGGAAAAATGTCATAGCATTATACTATGTTGCTATGCATTGAAATTCTTGACGTGCAAATATGACCACAAATTTTAGCACCATTGCATTATAGGTGGATTCTACATTCAATGGATTATTGGAATTTCTTGTTTTAAGGGGATATTGAAATTCATTGCCTACTAAAAAGGTTCTATCCAATAAGTTTTTACTAAACTTTTAAGAAAATCTAAAGATAATAATAATAATGAAATTTATTGTGTACAGTGCTCAGGTGCACCACAACTCATCAAAGTCTCATGTCAAGTACACAGAATAATGTTGTGTCAGGAACATGAACAGTTCACAGTAGTAATATGCATGTATGTGTGTGCATGTGTATGTGGAGAGTGGCATCAGGTATAGTGTTGGCGGACTACAGGAAGCATGGAGGCTTTGAAAGATTCAGTGCTCCAGCAGCCTACAACAGATGCAGGCAGTTTATTCCATGTCTCCGCAATTCTGAGTTGAAACTTTTAGTTAAAAACTTAATAAACTTAATTGATAAAAAATGAATGGATTATTCAGATGTTTGCTTTATCTTAACAATCATCTCTGTGTGTGGTGAAACCTTTTCATGTCTAAAAATCAAATTGAAATTTATTGTCTATTAGATTTATACATTTTTAGTACATTTACAACAAAATCTAAAGTTGAAACTTTTAGTTAATAATTTAGTATAAATAATTTAGTATAAATTAAATAAATTTGAATGATTTAAAAGAGTTGGAAAAATTTACTAACATTTTAATGACTTTTGAGATAACTGTTGTTTTTTTTTGGGGGGGTGATAAAACATTGGGATATCAAGTTTTGAAGTGGAGGTGCAATATTTTAATTATCTTTCCTTTTTTCCTATTTCTTCTTCCTCCTTTCATTTGTCTTTCTTCTTTCAAAATTCTTGTCCATTCTCCAGTGTTTTATAAGAATTTGAGAATCTCTCTGTGTGGCCCTGCAGGGGTTCTATGGAACCCTATTCAGGAATTCCAGCCTGTTTTGCTCAGAATTCTTACTCCCAGTCTCAACATTCAAATGGGGTTAAAGAGTGTGAGAAAAAAAAAGAAGAGAGTGACCTAAATTGCCCAAAAAGCTGTCCCTGCTCAGCCTATCCCACTACCAAAAGCAAGTAATGACATTATCATAGTATAAGCCAGTAGTTGTCAGAATAGAATGCTTTTTGCCCCACAAGTGGTTTTCTAGGAAAAAAAGGACAGGAAAAAAGATTGTGGGAAAAGACTGATAAAATATGTCAAAGTGTGAAAATGGAGAGGGGTTAAAAAAAAAATCTCTTTTTATTTTTAGATGACACAATGTCAACTATTCATTTTGACAGTCCAGAATATCCCTCTGCAGAAATTTCTGTAGTAGTATACAAATGAAATTATATAGGAATATTTATATTCACTATCAAGGAAAAATTTTAGTCATTTTCTTTACTGAACATCTATATTTAAAAAACACATCTTCAGCTCAATGGAATTCACCTACGTGTGTGTTATTTTTCTTTAGTCATTCATCAGCCAATCACTAAAAAGATGGTAACTAATTATTGATTGCCAATATATAATTTGTTAAACTTTTATGCAACTGTGTTTTGGTTTGGTCTGGTTTGTTTTATGGCATATCAACCTCGGTGGGTCATTTAATGCTGACTAAGTTTCGGGTTCATAGCGTTAGTTTGGTAGAAAACAAATGTATATATGTATAGATTTTAACTATTGCTCATATTTTTTAGTACAATCCCACTTCTTTATGAAACGTAAAATCCTGGATGTAACTGTGGTATATAATATATTCACAGGTCCTGCTAGTATTGAACTATTTTGCAATAGCTCTTGCATAAAGATATCAAATGTTGTATTAATTAAATAATCATACTGTGGTACATTTACAGGTCCTGCTAGTATTGAACTATTTTGCAATAGCTCTTACATAAAGATATCAAATGTTGTATTAATTAAATAATCATACTGTGGTACATTTACAGGTCCTGCTAGTAACTTATAAATGTTCTAATTGAAGAGGTTATTAACTTAATCAACAATTACCCTTTTCTGGATGATATTATATTTCAATATATTTTTGTTTTTGTTTTATTTTGTATATTATTGCAGACATTTCCTCATAGGGATATTGTAGACAAGTACCATTTTCATTAGTATTTTTGTACATCCTTTAATTTTCAGTTGTTTTTCATCTAAAGTCATCATTTTATGAACATCAGGAACATCAAAAATAAATATCATTCCTTCCTTCAATGAATTATGACCTCAGCATTGAAAAAAAGACAACTAAAGAATTTTCTAGTGAAACTTAATAATAATAATAATAATAATAATAATAATAATAATAAAGAGAACTTGTCAACTAGAAGATTTTGCAGGTCTAGCAGATCACAGGATGGAGATGTGTGTGTGTGTGTGTGTGTGTGTGTGTGTGTGTGTGTGTGTGTGTGTGTGTGTGTGTGTGTGTGTGTGTGTGTGACATTCCCAAAATGTGACAAAAAACCAATGAAGTGGTGGTATTGTAATTGCTTGGGCACTCTGGGTAAGAGGTAATGATTATTCCCCCCCCCAAAAAAAAACCATGCCTGACCCTGGAATCATCATGAAGGTTTTGTTGGCCACAAAACTGTTCTTTATTTGTTTTTTTGGGTTATTTTTGTAATTGTAACAGTGTATATGTGTGGATAAATAGATAAATAGATAGATAGATAGATAGATAGATACAACTGACTGTAACAGACAGACAGACAGACAGATAGATAGATGGATATAAGCATCCCAGTGATAGATAGATAGATATAAACTGACTGTGATAGATAGATAGATAGATAGATAGATAGATAGATATACTGACTGTGATAGATAGATAGATAGATAGATAGAAACTGACTGATAGATGATAGATAGATAGATAGAGAAACTGACTATAACAGATAGATAGACAGAAACTGACTATAACAGATAGATAGACACAAACAGACTGTGATGGATAGATAGATAGATAGATAGATAGATAGATAGATAGAAACAGACTGTGAAAGATAGATAAGTTTGTTTAAGTACTCTACAAATACAAGACAACCCTATTACTGTAATCGATGAGTATCGCCCAATATTCTTAATCTGTGTGATAATATGTGGAGCTGATAGAAATTTTAAACATCAGACAATTAGCACTTAAAAGTTATATCAGAACAATCAAACATATTTTATGATCTGATAGAAATTTTAAACATCAGACAATTAGCACTTAAAAGTTATATCAGAACAATCAAACATATTTTATGATCTGATAGAAATTTTAAACATCAGACAATTAGCACTTAAAAGTTATATCAGAACAATCAAACATATTTTATGATTTGCACTATTAAAGTAATTTTGATAATACAACAATTTTTACATTAGATTTAGTAAAACCCTCAACTAAAAAAGAAAAACAAGATAGGACCCTAAAAAATGGACCAAGGGGCAGCAAATAAATCTGGTTTTATAAATAATAATAGGGGCTATTTAACGTTCAATTACTTGCTGAGGTCAACTAGGGAGTATAGAAAGAATAAAATATAGGGTAGGCAGTGACAATTGCAAGTTATTCCTCTAAGCTCAGATTAAGATTACATGGGCAAGAGCAGTTAATCTAATTCTACTGGATTAAATATTACAAGGGATTAAGAGCCAGGTGATATCTATGATCAGACAGATGGTCATACAAAATAAAAGAACAAAGGTGGGTATGCAAACAGTTTCATTTAATACAGAAACTGTCAGTCTGTTTAATGTCCCATAATATTTATTACATTTAATATATAAAATGTATATATATAAATGTAACAACTATCAGAGATGCTGATAGGTACGCGTCCCGCATCCCTGACACACAAAAATCTAAAAGGACGCAGTAAAATCATATCCATGCATCCCAGTGTTTTCCTTTTTTTCTTCCCCCATCATTTCAAGTTAACTGTATATACATTTCAATAGTTTCTTAGAAATGTATTACAAAGGATAGGTTACAAGGTAGGAGTTAGACAGCTTTAGTTGGTACCCATAAATTTTCCCAGGGACTTATTCAAAGCAAATATGTGCATCCCAGGATGCACTAAATCAAAAACCTGAACTATTATGGGATAGGGATAAGAGTTCATGGCTACCTCTGTACTTTAATAGTTGGTACATAAAATGTTTGAAATTCAGAGCACCCCATTGTGTCTGTTTTATAAGCACTGTCCCATAATATTTGTTACATTTAATATACAAATGTATATGTAAAAACTATCATTGGATAAGGATAAGAGTTCATGGTTTCCTCTGTTCTTTAATAGTTGGTACATACAGTGTATGAAATTCAGAGCACCCCATTGTGTCTGTTTTATAAGCACTGTCCCATAATATTTGTTACATTTGATATACAAAATGTATATGTAAAAACTATCATTGGATAAGGATAAGAGTTCATGGTTTCCTCTGTTCTTTAATAGTTGGTACATACAGTGTATGAAATTCAGAGCACCCCATTGTGTCTGTTTTATAAGCACTGTCCCATAATATTTGTTACATTTGATATACAAAATGTATATGTAAAAACTATCATTGGATAAGGATAAGAGTTCATGGTTTCCTCTGTTCTTTAATAGTTGGTACATACAGTGTATGAAATTCAGAGCACCCCATTGTGTCTGTTTTATAAGCACTGTCCCATAATATTTGTTACATTTGATATACAAAATGTATATGTAAAAACTATCATTGGATAAGGATAAGAGTTCATGGTTTCCTGTTCTTTAATAGTTGGTACATACAGTGTATGAAATTCAGAGCACCCCATTGTGTCTGTTTTATAAGCACTGTCCCATAATATTTGTTACATTTGATATACAAAATGTATATGTAAAACTATCATTGGATAAGGATAAGAGTTCATGGTTTCCTCTGTTCTTTAATAGTTGGTACATACAGTGTATGAAATTCAGAGCACCCCATTGTGTCTGTTTTATAAGCACTGTCCCATAATATTTGTTACATTTGATATACAAAATGTATATGTAAAAACTATCATTGGATAAGGATAAGAGTTCATGGTTTCCTCTGTTCTTTAATAGTTGGTACATACAGTGTATGAAATTCAGAGCACCCCATTGTGTCTGTTTTATAAGCACTGTCCCATAATATTTGTTACATTTGATATACAAAATGTATATGTAAAAACTATCATTGGATAAGGATAAGAGTTCATGGTTTCCTCTGTTCTTTAATAGTTGGTACATACAGTGTATGAAATTCAGAGCACCCCATTGTGTCTGTTTTATAAGCACTGTCCCATAATATTTGTTACATTTGATATACAAAATGTATATGTAAAAACTATCATTGGATAAGGATAAGAGTTCATGGTTTCCTCTGTTCTTTAATAGTTGGTACATACAGTGTATGAAATTCAGAGCACCCCATTGTGTCTGTTTTATAAGCACTGTCCCATAATATTTGTTACATTTGATATACAAAATGTATATGTAAAAAACTATCATTGGATAAGGATAAGAGTTCATGGTTTCCTCTGTTCTTTAATAGTTGGTACATACAGTGTATGAAATTCAGAGCACCCCATTGTGTCTGTTTTATAAGCACTGTCCCATAATATTTGTTACATTTGATATACAAAATGTATATGTAAAAACTATCATTGGATAAGGATAAGAGTTCATGGTTTCCTCTGTTCTTTAATAGTTGGTACATACAGTGTATGAAATTCAGAGCACCCCATTGTGTCTGTTTTATAAGCACTGTCCCATAATATTTGTTACATTTGATATACAAAATGTATATGTAAAAACTATCATTGGATAAGGATAAGAGTTCATGGTTTCCTCTGTTCTTTAATAGTTGGTACATACAGTGTATGAAATTCAGAGCACCCCATTGTGTCTGTTTTATAAGCACTGTCCCATAATATTGTTACATTTGATATACAAAATGTATATGTAAAAACTATCATTGGATAAGGATAAGAGTTCATGGTTTCCTCTGTTCTTTAATAGTTGGTACATACAGTGTATGAAATTCAGGGCATCCCATTATGTTGTAAGGGTTAGCAATCTAGTCTTGTAGATCCATTGCTACTGAATAATGAGTTCGATCCTCACTGAATGCCTTATAGTTGTGATGTTGTGCCACATCCTACCTGTGGCAAACAGGTTGGGTAAATACCTACAGTGTATGAAATTTAAATGTAAATGTAACAACTACTATGGAACATAAGCATTAATTCTTAGCTACTTATGTCCTATAATAATTGTTACATTTAGTGTATGAAATTTATATGCAATTAGTTTTTTGTGTTTGTCAATCGTATAAATTGACAAACATAACAAATCATTACTGCTTCATGTAAGTAATTTGGACAACTTAAACTATTACTGTTAGGTATAGTAAAAGTACTAAAGTCAGCAGAGTCACCTATTGTCCATATCAGCTGAACAGTGAAGGAGTCTATCCACTTTTCGCTAGCACTAAACAAGAGAGATTGTTTTTGCTGAGGTGGAGCACCACACCTTCCACCAGCATCAGTCGAAACGCTGTGTATATAACAATAGAGGACAAAAGTGGTATTTGATTGATCTCCCACCTGTTGATCTTGGGTGCAACCTGTAATGTCTGAGGACAAGATCATGGTAGCTGAGCAGTCTGTGACCTGAGTACTAAGTGGTCTAGACAGGTGGTTGGAAAAGTACCAGTCGATAAATTGGTTTGTCATGTCAAACCCAAGCAACTATATGATTATCCCAACCATATTTATCATGGAGGGCCAGGGTAGCTCAGTCGGTAGAGTGTTCGGCTAGAAACCACAAGGTTCCTAGTTCCATACCGGTCCTGGCCAACTCAGTGTATGAGTAGCACAGGGATCTGTGCGGTAAAGTAAGGAGCTGATGGTAGGTGTGGCGCTCCACCTCAGACGCAAAAACAATCTGCTTTGTCAAGCGCTAGTGAAAAGTGGATAGACTCCCTCACTGATTGGCTGATACTGACTTTAGGCCACCCCAACGACTTTACTTTACTTACTAGGAGGTGGTGGCTGATGGTCAACCACCAGTTCATTAATACACCTCAAGTTCATGAAAATTATTTCTACCAATTTATTAATACACATGAAATTAAACAATATATATATATATATATATAACAAGATTTGGCACTCAATAACCCACAAGGGTTGATATACCATTAAACAAAATAAGCAAACCAAACCTAACTAATAAGTAACAAAGCCATATAATTACTACCATATAATCAGTATTACATAGGAATACCTGAAACCATATACTGTGCAAATTATTTGTATGAAGAATTATATGATACTATAATCTATCTATCTTCTGTACATACATAAAGGGCAGTTGTGAGTATGTCCGGTGGAAGCTATGAAAATAAAACAATTAACAAAGTAAATATATATACACATTCACTATCACCAAATCTTTCTTTTTGTATTGAAAATTATGAAGATTTTAACTATATCTGGGAAGATATTCAATAATTAGGATTTGAATAGTAAGAGAAGGAAAAGTTATTGATTGCGTTCGTGATTATAACATAAATCAATTATGTAAAACCAAAACAATCAATGGATCCGTGAGACTAACTTTTTATTATCCCCTCTCTCTACCCAGGCAATGCCAAGTAGCCACTTCTAGTTGTTTATAAATGATTATTATTATTATTAAATAGGAATAAATGCTTGCAAAAAAAGACTTAGGCATTAAATAACCTAACAAGGTTTGACATGCCATAAAACCAATTAACTATTAGACCAGCTGCGTGACATTGAATCTTCCTTATTAATCAGCTTTATAACTAGGAAGAGATTGACTAAGATGTCCATCCACTTTGAAATTCATAAGAGACAAGAGAAAATACTGAATCAGAAACATGTAACAGGAAGCTATGTAAGTACGGGGAACTCATTAATGATAAAGAGGGGAGTGCCGTCATCAAAATGGCAAATTTTCTATTACAGTGACTAAAACCTCTGACAAACATTATGGAATTAGCACTTTAAAAGAGGTACACCTTGTTTTTGTTTTTTCTAACAGGGTGAGTCAAAAGTTTTGCAATATTTTGGTAACGTGAGGCACAATTTATTAAAAAGTTAGGAAGATGATGAATGTAACGAGATAATGAAGGTCCTGACTTTTGTGAGTGAGAACTACTATATTAGAAAAGGAGGAAGAAAGAAATAAGTGAGAGAGTAAAGGTTTTAAAAAGAGTAATGAACACAAAACAATTTGACCGGAGCGTGACCTCCCGAATGGAGAATTGAGTGTCAACCGGAAGTTACAGGTGTTGATCGGAACCGGAAGTCACGTGGTGACATGGAACAACGAAGAAAGGTACCGGTCTCTTTTTGCTTTCCGCCGTTGTAGGGTACGGATCGGGCCTCTGGTGCCTAGTATGGGGTCACAGTAATTTAACAGTGTCCTCTCTCTCTTTCTCTCTGCCTTCCTCCTCTCTGATACGAACCCACGATAATAAAGGCTAGCAGTTGTGACTACATATTTCTCGCATTGTAATTTTTATCAACAAGATGACCGCCACGTGCCAAATACATTTTTAGTACGGTGAATATATCGCTTTGGGTATCATGAATACAACAGATACCACAACGTTACATGAAGCTCACTAGACTGCAAGATGCTGACCACAAAAATTTCATCAACTAGACTGTGATCAACAGTGCTTTCAACTTTCACACAAGAAATGTTTTTTTTGGTTGCTTCTGCGGCATTTTGGCCCTGTTCAAACTTGTTAAGCATAATTTTCTGAGTTAAACGATGTTGCATGTTCAAATGAAGGAATGCACAACATGCCAGCACACCAACTACCACGGTGTAACGTTATCGTATATGGTCACAGTACCCAAAGCGTATATATTCACCGTACTAAAAATGTCTTCGGCACGTGTCGGTCATCTTGTTGATAAAAATTACAACGCAAGAAATATGTAGTCACAACTGCTAGCCTTTATTTCCAGGGTTGGCTCATCTCGTGGGCTGTATGGGAGAGGAGGAAAGGCAGAGAGAAAGAGAGAGAGAACACTGTTAAATTATTGTGACCCCATACTAGCCACCAGAGGCCCGTCCATTCCCCTACACGTCTGAAAGCAAAAAGAGGCCGGTCCCTTTCTTCGTTGTTCCACGTCACCACGTGACTTCCGGTTCCGGTCAACACCCAAAACTTCCGGCTGACACTCATTTCTCCATTCGGGAGGTCACGCTTCGGTCAAACTGTTTTGTGTTCATTACTCTTTTTAAAACCTTTACTCTCTCTCATTATTTCTTTCTTCCTCCTCCTTCCATTAGTAGTCCTTGCCAAATGCAATCTTGCTACACACGGTACTACCAACCACAGCAGGTAGCTCCTATGCCTTGAACTGCTTCGGTCATGTGATATATAAACCACAAACTAACATGTACTAAAATATTACAAAACTTTTGTCTCACCCTAGTATCTAGTAAATGAACTAATAGCAGATAAGACCAAAAACACTTTTTTATTTAACAGCTAAACATCTTGGCTTCATAAAATATGGTCTTATTGTTGGTATCAGCCAGGCAGTGAGGGAGTCTAATCATTTTCACTAGCACTACACCAAGTTTTTTAGTCTGAGGTGGAGCATCAAATCTACCATCAGCTCCTTATTTTACTGCATAGATCCCTGCACAACTCATACACTGAGTTGGCGAGGGGTCAATATCGAACCAGGATCCTTGTGGTTCCTAGTTGGACACACTATCGACTGAGCAAAACTGGCTCTTAAAAAATATGAAACGCTTTACAAATTTGCGCAGAGAGATAATAAAATTTAATGCCATTTATCATTATAAATGAGATTTCATAGAAACTTTAAAAGAAGAAGGGGGTAAGTACTTACCACACATTTGCGGATCCTCATCTGATCTATCACGGCAATCATCTTCTCCATCACATTCCCATCGGCGTGGTATGCAGTGACCACTTTTACAAAGAAATTCCGTCTCACCACACGTCTGTTGAGCTAAAAGAGAAATTAGAAAAAAATTAGAAAATTCTTTGTTTCACTCATTTTCTTTGAAATAAAGTGCAAAGTCTGTTCTATTGGAACATCTCCAAAATAGTTTATATATAAGTTGAAAAATGCCAAAATCACTTTTAAAAAAAAGAAAAAAAATCCCAGATGCCAATGTACAGAAATGGCCATGTTGTGGCTGGCATAATGGTTATAGTTGTAGGAAACGGACTCAGTGAGTCAAGTTCAAATCCTCCCAAAGGCTGTTTGCCTTTCACTTTGTATTAATGCCCATCGGATAGGCATGACTCCATCTCTTCTTTCCGCAGCTATGGATAAAACAATAGGGCAGAATGGGCTCTGTAGCATTGTTGGTAAGCAAATGTAAGACTAGAATGGAAGACTCTGAATTGTCAATGAGCTAGCAACTTCATTCTATGAAAACCTACTTGCTATTGAAACTGAGGCTTCATCGATGATGTAGTACAGCTGTCCATCCCTATGCTCCAAAACAAGTACTCAATATTAACTGCATATATATATATATATATAAGTGTTGTTATGGGTCCAACAGGAGAAAATTAGATATTCTATAAAAAAAGTTTGCAAAAAGTATTATGTTCTTTTTCTTTTTTTAAAATTTATTATTCTTACATATGCGACACGTGTTTCAGATCTTCTGATATCTTCTTCAGGCATTAATTAACCATATTTTTGCCAAATATGAATATGTATATGTATAATTTCTGATATTTGAACACACATAACCTATCAAATATCAGAAATTATACATGTACATATTCATATTCTGCCAAAATATGGTTAATTAATGCCTGAAGAAGATATGAGAAGATCTGAAACATGTGTCGCATATGTAAGATAATAATGAAAATTCTTTTTTAAAAACATAATCCTTTTTTGCAAACCGTTTTATAGAATATATATGTTAAGAGTAAGGAAATGAATCCGACACTATAAGTATAGATAAAAGGATATGAAAACACACAATGCTGTTAAAATGAAAATATTTTATACTATATTCATAGCTAATATTGAACAATATTTCGATTTATAAAAATCATCTTCAAAGCTTATTTTTACTCCGGACTCATCGAGAATTATTTTCAGCTCCTCTCTCGATGAGTCTGGAGTAAAAAAAAGGTCTGAAGATGATTTTTATAAATCAAAATATTGTTCAATATTAGCTATGAATATAGTATAAAATATTTTCATTTTAACAGCATTGTGTGTTTTCATATCCTTTTATCTATCTATCTATCTATCTATGTGTGTGTGTGTATATATATATATATATATATATATATATATATATATACACACACACACATCAAAATGTTGCTATAGATTTATTAGATTTCTAGCAATAAACAAATCCTATGGAGGGGTTGTGGTGTAATGGTTATCATTGTAGGAAATGGAGATGCAAAACAAGTTCTTATCCTAGCTGATACTGTTTGCATTACACATAGCACTAATTGTAGTACGTTTGGGAAAGTTATCAATCAAACAGTTATGTCGTAAAATGCTGTTTAACTGTAATAATTTGCAAATAAAGCTTTATAAATTTGTTGGCAAATTAAAACTTGCTTTAAAAACCTTCAACAACTCATCTAATTTCATTAAACTTTTCAATACTAAATTGTTTATCAACAAATTGAAGAATAGGGTATTTTATTAGAAAAATGCTTTTCTTTTAAATAAAATCATTCTTTAATATTCTCCATTGTTATATATTAATTCAGTGGATTTAACCCTGAAGATCCTTATGGTGAAACTCGAGTAGGTTATTCCTGTATATACCATTATAATAATAATCATATATATATATATATATATATTATATATATATATATATATATATATATACACATACACACAGATGCTGATAGGTACACGTCCTGCGTCCCTGATGCACAAAAATCTAAAAGGAAGGAGTTAAACGGCTTTAGCCGAGACCATAAATTTTCCCAGGGACTCATTCAAACCAAATATATGCATCCTAGGATGCACTAAATCAAAAAGCTATCAGCATCTGTGTACATATATATATAATGCACTAATTGTAGTACGTTTGGGAAAGTTATCAATCAAACAGTTATGTCGTAAAATGCTGTTTAACTGTAATAATTTGCAAATAAAGCTTTAGAAATTTGTTGGCAAAGTGTAATGGTTGACGAGCTAAACTTGCAGACCACTGTCAGTGATTTTGATTCTCACTGGCCTTATGTTATACTAAACTAAGCTTAGTAAGTAACTATTCTGTCTAGAGCATTAAAAATGTAGGTATGAAGGGATGTTAAGTGAGGGTGGGGCAAAAAGGAAGAGAGCAATGATGTCAATACATCAAAAAAAAAAACAAAAAAAAAAAAAATAAAAAATAAAAAAAAGCACTTCTTCTGCATGTTTTGCAGTAGTAGTAGTAGTAGTAAGTGAAGGTAGCAGTAATAATAGTAGTTGTAGTAGAAGTCACAATACCAGAAGAAATAGTAGTACTAATAGTGGCAACAGCAGCTGCACTGGTTAATATAAGCTCTGCAAACTCATCATCCCTGGTCAGGCGCCAGTTGTTATGACAACCGATCAGACCACCAATATTTATTTATATGCTACTATTTTGGCAAAGGTGGGATGGTAGTTGAGATAGAAACAGACGTAGTGCTGGTAAATATAAATAAAAAGAATGGACAGAATTAAGAAAATCATTTTTTTTTTTTAAATGTGGGTTTTTTTTTGTGCCCTTAAATGCCAATTCTAGTATAATGAAAAAAGAAGAAATACAAGTTTGTCTCGATTGTCATGCTTCCTGTTTATTTCTATAGTTATTAGGTGTTATTTATTACCAAACTCTGCAGCACTAGTGTAAGCAAAATCATTAATATTTAACAGTGCCAAAAGAAGTACACCTCTTACATATACTTATGTAATTTTATTTTTAAATATACTTATAGTCTAAGCCAATTCTTTATAGCATGGAACTCAAAGAAATATAAGTCTAGTCTAAACATAACGCTTCCTATTTATTTCTATAAAAACTACAACAGATACAGTGAGCATCATTTGATAGAGCAAGTTTTCAGCTACAAAAAAAACACTATTTTTCCTACATAGCCACTATCATTGACTATGGATTTTCACTCACTATGAATAAGAGTCTGAATGACAAGCTCTTAAGGGAGTTGCTCCAAAAATAATGCCTCCTATTTATTCTCATACAAATACAAGGATCAGAATATTACAGAGCAAGTTTTCAGCTACAAAACACTATTTACTCCATATAGTCACCACCATTGACTATTCATTTTCACCAAGAGCCTACATGACACGCGCTTAAGAGGGTAGCTCTGAAAATAATGCTTCTAATCATTTCCATAGAAAATACAATAAATAGTGTAAGCACTATACTGACACCAACTCCAGTTGAATTTACACTTTATATGGCCCTAGTTTAGTCTCTGAAGTTATACAGTGCATACTCCTTATAAATAGATTATTTAAAAAAATCATGGTTTTATATTTATTTGTGGACCATAATCACTTAATTACATAAAGAAGAGTCAGAGTTGGGGGTGCAAAAAATAGGAGTCGGAGTCAAAGGTTTTGTGTTTCAACTCCACATCCCTGTTCAAAACAATAGTTTCTATGTGTGTGTACAGACATGAATTCTTTACATGACTAATCAAATCATCAATAAGCCATGCAGAGTAATTCCCCTTTATGGTATGCCTATCTTTCTCCCCAGCAATTAGTTTAGTTTACTTTACTTGGTTAACAATATATATCAACTCCTTATGGGTTATTTAATACTGAAATTTGATACAAATAATTTGGAGTTATATGGTTTTAATCATTCCTATATAATACTAATCATTTATACACAATTATAAGGTTTCAAGTAACTATTTAATAATAATAATAATACTAATACTGGAACTTTGAGATACAAACGGATGACCCAACCCTAGCTAGAGGACCAGACCTAGTGTTAATTAGCAAGAAGAAAAAAAACTTGTCAACTAATAGATTTTGCTATTCCAGCAGACCATAAAGTGAAAATGAAAGAAATCAAAAAGATAGACAAATACTTGGATCTTGCTAGAGACCTGAAAAAACTGTGGAATATGAAAGTGATTGTGATACCAGTTATAGTCGGTGCCCTTGGACAGTCCCCAAAGACCTAGAAAAGGGAAACTAGATATCAGAGGAAGAAGCAACACCATTCAGACCACAGCACTGCTAAGATCAGATAGAATATCTAGAAGAGTTCCGGAGACCTAAGGAGACTTACTGTCACTTAGACCTCAGTGAAAAACCACTAATGAAAACTTGTCTGAAACACTTTCATAATAATAATAATAATAATTTGTTTGCACACAATTATAAGGTATAAACTATTCCTATAATATACAAATAATTTGCACAGAGTTATATGATTTTAAAACTCTTCACATCCTATACCACCTCATTCCACCCGGCCAGAAGTCACATTTGTTTTCCTAATAAACCCCAAACGATAGCCTTTGTTTAAATGTAATACTAAACATTTAGCAGTCTTTGATTTATGGGAAATAACAGGTAACTTTAAATGAAAAGGACATTTTTAGCCATTTTTTGATAAATCCTTAAAGGAATGGGGCTCTGGACTTAGAAGATTCTCAACAGGATGTTAAGTAAGTATTTCTATCTAATACTAATTTTCAATTAGATCTATTTGATACATATATATTTACCAACCCCTCCTATGAGCAAGTCAATTTCTTAAGCGGAGTTTAACAGGTTTGAATTCAGAGTTTTCTTCTCCTTGACTGTTTGCCTAACCAATGCTAAAGTCCAGTCTGCCTTATTATTTACCCATAGCTGGAGGAAGAATAGTCGGAATCATACTTTTCCCAAGAGTATTAGTGCTATGTAAAATGCAGACAGCCTCATCCAATAATTGAACTTATCTAATTGTGTCCATTTTCTAACCATTACCCAATGCACCTCCTATTTGGCAAATAGATAGGTCTCTAACAAGTACTGCTACTGCAGGTAATTCATTGCATTCATATTTCTGTCATCTTTTTATTTTGTGCAATTTCAGTTGTTTATATCCTCATGTAACATTCCCCAAGGAGGATTACAATCCTCAGTTCAAACATCAGTAGTCATATTTCACCTTCACTGGTAACCTGCCAATATTTTCAAACTAAACTATACATTCACCAATCCACGGGTCTTAGAATACACTAATTTCATCCTGTGCAGAGGGGTAATACACTCTCCTTCAAAAAAAATGCGGGTGTCTTGGGTACGACACTGATATGCATCCAGTGGTAAGGCTCCAGTTCTTGAACTATCAGGAGTTTGGAGTACTTCTCTGTTGCCATTACTCCCAGGTTGACTGACTCTAGACTAATAATGGATCAAACTAATATTAGTATTGTAATAGTGTTAGTGTATTAGTAATATTATTATTAGTATTAGATAAGAATACTTGAAACCATACAACTATGTGCAAACAAATGATTATCATTATTATTATTATAGGAATAGTTACTTGAAACCGTATAACAGAGTATAAATTATTTGTATTGGATAATATTTGATATCATATGATTCTGTGTGAACAAATGATTATGGAACATTGAAAATATGATTAGGATTACAATCATTTATTCATGAATCAAATTTCAACATTAAATAACCCATAAGGAGTTGATATGCCATTAAACAAATGAACCAAACCCAACCCAACCAAATTAGCCATTCCCCTTGTTGTGAGGTGTGGTTTCTTATTCTCTGTTGTGGTAGTATCAATAATTCTTCGAGCATAATCGTAGCTCAGGTCTTAACTTCAAGTAGCTAATTTCATACCAGTCCTCTAAACTGTCTCTATATATATACACATATGTAAATGAGATAACACGCCATTGGCTATCTCACTACACCCCTAAAGAATCATTTAATAGAAATTCAAATACATTTGTGAATTTTTTAAAGAATTAATTTACAATAGATTTACTGGGCTGACACAAAGCAAAACAGAGGAAAAACTGAGAGAAGGAAGATTGTGCAGCTCTTATCGTTCAATTGGGGAGGACCTGCAAGCCTTGAAAATCAGCATTTAAATCTGAATTAAACATTCATCAATGGCACAGATAACAAATATGCAACTATCTAATCCTTCATGCAGGTCAATTGCATGGGGGGGGGGGGTCCATCCCCTGATGTAGTGACTAACATGCTGGACTGCAACATTGTAGCAAGTGAGTTCAAACTCCAGTCATGCTATTACATTCACTTTCAGACTAATACCCTTGGGAAAGGTATGAACTCCTTCACACACCCCCACAGTTATGGGTTAAATAGTACCACTAATATTCTTCTACAAGGATGGCTTTGGCATTAAATATCCCATGAATGTTGATATGCCATTAAAGAAAGACATCAAGCCAACCAAACCAAAAAAAGAGAAAAAAAAGTTGCATAAAGTTAATGCAATTTCTCTGAATTTTTAGATGAGGTTGATAATTTGGATTATTCGGACTATTGTCCTCATCTTTATTGTTATCTACACAACATTTCTACTGATGTGAAGAAGGCTGGAGGGCACATCAGCCGAAACGTTGTGTAGATAAAAATAAAGAGGACAATAGTCTGAATAATCCAAATAATATAATTTAATGCAGTGCTTCACTTGATGTAATGGTTAAAAAAAACTTAACTAGCATATAATTACTAGGGAATTCAATCCTCATTGGGGGACACATACTTCTAGCTTTGTGCCAAGAGTTGTCTAAGCTTAGAGAATAACCACCTGTATTAGGTTGATGCAAAAGTTCTCAGCACAAGGTTAGAGGAATCTTAGCAGTGCCTTTGAAGTTTACTCACCATTTTTTTTTTTTTTTCATGCGTTTTAATTTTGCAAGCATATTGACATACAAAGAACACACTCACAGATATAAGATATTAGTTATTGCATATTGTCAGTAATTTCTGATTTACACACCAACAACAAAATTTAAAAATTAAAAAAAAATAAAATTCTACCGGCAAGGCATGTCAGTCATGCTCATATCTACCTGCACAAAACTGATCAGATATTTTCCCACTCTATTAGCAAAACTTAGAATTCACCATCTGTATTCATCCCCTCCCCCACCCAAAGGTGTGTCCTGGATATGACACTAAACGTCATCTGGTGATGAGACTCCAGTTCTGGAGCGCTGGAGTGTGTGGAGTTACTTCTTCATTGGCATTACTCCCAGGTCCACTCTGACCTGGAGTGGTAGTACTTTTTAGGATCCCATGGGTCAAATAGTTGAAAAATTATTAGTATAACATAAGAATAATTGAAATCATATAACTAGGCAAACAAATGATTATTATCAAATAGAAATAGCTACTTGAAACCATATAATTGTGGACAAATTATTTGTATTAAGAATAGTTACTTGAAACGATATAATTGTGGACAAATTATTTGTATTAAGAATAGTTACTTGAAACCATATAATTGTGGGAAAATTATTTGTATTAAGAATAGTTGCTTGAAACCATATAATTGTGGACAAATTATTTGTATTAAGAATAGTTACTTGAAACCATATAATTGTGGGAAAATTATTTGTATTAAGAATAGTTACTTGAAACCATATAATTGTGGACAAATTATTTGTATTAAGAATAGTTACTAGAAACCATATAATTGTTTCCAGATAATTATTAGTTACTAGAAATTATTAAAATTGCTGAAAAAAAAAATGATTTTGGCCCGAGAGTTGACATGGTTGACCGGTTCAACAAATTACCCAACCAACCATTTTGCATGCACATACCACTGACTCCACCATACGTGCTTGTATTTTCATAAATATATAGGATCTTCTTAACTGAATCTGTGACATAATAATCCAATTTTTATCCATTATAACATTAGAAAATAAAGCAATTTCCCATCCAATTTGCAACTTAATTATAGTAAGGATTTGTATTCACATTGATCATGATAATTTCTCAAGGGAGATAACTCTTAAATAATATTCTTCTTTATTTGTTTCTTTATTGACAATCTATATGATAATTATCTGATTTTTGCATGCATGTAACAAATAATGAATAATGTTTGTTGATCAGCATTGATGACAATAATGAACTAAGCCAATCGCCTACATAGGCGATTTGTTTTTAGTCATGAACCAGTCATATTTTTGGGATGAGCTGATAATAGAAGAACTGCACATCAGTAGTGCTCCAGATTCTCTGAATAACACTTTTCAGGTTCTGAATTTAACATCTTTACTTTTCCTAGACTGGTAGCCCAACCAAGGCTAGAGACCCTAATCTCTCCTATTATTTATTTCACCCATAGCTGGGGAAGAGAAGAAGAAGTCGACAGTTGTCTTTCCCAAAAGCATTAGTACAAAGTAAAATACAAAGAGCTACATCCAGGATTTGAACTCGGGTCGCCAATTCCATTTCCAACAACAATAACTGTAACACTAAATAATATGTATACACTAGAAACGGCTACCCTACATCGCCTGGCTAGAGATGGGGGGGGGGAAACAGGCGTATCGATTGGTTTACGAATGCTGGACATTTTTAAGTAGAATTTCAATGTTATTTCTATGTATACTTTGATTTTTAAATATCCTCGGATATAAATCAAATCTTCATAATTTTAGCACAAATATGCTTTCTATGTGACTTGACTATAAAACTAATACTAACAAATCTATTTGACCCATAGATGGGACCCTAACAGTTTCTGGGTCAGAGTGGATCAGGGATTAATGGTGACAAGGAAAGGACTCCACCATCCATAGAACTGGAGAACTGAAGCCTCATCACCAAATGCAGTTTGATGCCATACACAGGAACAATGTAAATGTATATGTATATATGTATGCATGAAGTTACATGGTGTTTTATATATTAGTAGATAATAGTCAGTCATAATAATGCAGTAATAGAAATCACTAAGACCATTAGTACTAAAACTACAATAATACATTTAGTACTTCCACTAATGTTACCACTACAATACGTCTAATGTTACTTGCTAGAGCTTCAAGGATTTCTGATGAAATCATACCATTAACAAGTCGGTCACAGAAGAAAAAGTGGCGATTGTAAAACTTGGACTTAATAATCATTGATCTATAATCAAAACTGCTTTAGTCATCTTCCAATATTTTATCTTTTTATTTTTGAAAGAAATCCTAAAACTTGGATAATGGATGTACATCTAGTATATTCAATTAAGACCATGAGTTAGATATATATCTATATCTATATCTATATATATATATATATATATATATATATATATAAACACTAAAAAATTACTGGTTTTTAAAATCTCAACCATTTCACAACTGTTTTTTAAGATCTCAATTATTGGACTCATCTGATGATTGCATTACCATGAAACTTCAAGTTATGAGTGTAAATCCATAATATTACCATTGATTTTATATATATATATATATATATATATATATATATATATATATATATATATATATAGATATAGATATAGATATAGATAGATAGAGAGAGAGAGAGAGAGAGAGAGATGGGTAGACAGATATCTATCAAGATCGACATCTATTCCAAATTTGAAAATTAAATTCTTAAATAAAATATATTATATCTATTTTTGAGGTCACATTGAATTTTGATATTCTTAATTATAAATAAAGACCTGTTTGTTTATTTGTTTGTGTGTGTGTGTGAGAGAGAGAGAAAGAGAGACAGAGACAGAGACACACGCACACACACACACATACACAGAGACAGTGTATGTATGTGTGTAAATTCACAGAAGCAGATCCATTAATAGTAACTACAACTACGACTAATCCCATTTTAGTAGAAAATAAATAACAAAAAATCCCTTGAGAGTTAGGCAACCTTGATGTGGTTACCGGTCTATGACGTTAGCAATCAGATACTATTTGTACTTACAATGTGAGAGTATTCACACCATTAATAACAAAAACGTTAACAGTCTCTTAACTAGTAATACTTAAAAGTCTTTAATACTTTATTATGATCACTATTCTTAGTAATAGTAGTAGTAGTAGTATAAAAGACGGAGGGGGAGGTAAGTAGAGGAAGAGGAGAAGGTCGATATTAACTAAAGAAAAAGTAGAAACCAGACGAGAACCAATTGAAAGTATTTAAATTATTATCAAACACAAAACTTAATCATAATTTGTTTCGTAGGTATAACCCTGGTTTGTCAAAAAAATCAATAAAGATAAAATATAATGTCATTCATATTATATCGATTTAATCTATTTTCAAAAAAAATTTAAGAAATCGAAGTGGAAAAAAAGCTATAAAATTTTGTTCTTTCGATTATATATTTAAAAAAAAAAAACGGCGTTATTTGATTTTGAAATTTTTATTTAAATTTTAAAAAATGAAACAAAATGAAATGAATAATCATAATAATTATTATTATCTATTCTTTTTTTAATTAACTCATTGAATGAAATTTAATATAAATTTCTGTATTATTAACTGATAAAACACTTTATGTTATAAAGAGTTATTGGATTTTTTTATTCGTGGATACACAGACGTATTTAATTTGCAGGCATCTCAATATTATAATTTAAGGCGATTACAAAGCATGTTCTGTTCAAAAGATAATTTTCTATACAACGGAAGCCTCACGTGATGTAACAAACTAGATTAGCAGACCATTGTTAGAGAGTTCGATTCTAACTGGGTGCCCCGTACTTCTGGCATTGTGCCACAGCTAAGCTTAGCAAATGATTATAAGAAAATCTTTCTTTTAATATAATTTTTTTTTTAAATGAAAATTGACTGAACCGTTCTTTTGTGAATGAATTAGTTTTTCTCAATGAGTACCTTTTATTTTTATTTATTTTTTTTTGACTGGTCATAGCCGTAATGGAATAAAATTGTCACATTATCAAAACTAAGGATCAAAACAGCTGTAGAAGTCGCATGTAAAAAAAAAATAGTAGTAAGGGAAATATTTACAGCAATAACAAGCTACATAATTGGGAGTAGTACTAGGGAGCAAGTACTAATAATTACAGCACTTATTAGTAGCAAGAGCGAAGAAGCGGCATTGACGCAACATATGAGTCGACGCCCCCCACCCACAAAAAAGTTATAAAATATTGAAAAAGAATAGTACTACATTATATTATTGTTGACGTGGTAAGAAAATTGTTTTAATTGTTGGGAGTCAAAAGGACTAAAACGAGAAAAAAAAGAGGTGAGACTTAAAGCCGCTATGTAGAAGCAACTAAATCAGCAAGATGAAATATGTAAAGAATGCCGAAGAAGGAAGGCTAACAGCAGTAGCAGTCGTAGTTCACGGATGACAAATACGACGGCCGATCTGATTGGTTGATTTACTCAGCTCATATTTTCAACCAATCAAAATCTTCTGCATTGACCGAATTTTAAACACGCCATGAGGATAGCCAGCCAACCAGCCAGAAATGAGGGGGAAAAAAGACCCTTTCTTTCCTTCTTTCTTTCTTTCAATCCCTTTATTCCGATTTGTTTTTTATCTTTACCGGCGAGTTTAATTATGTATTTAATCTTTTAATAAGCATAGCTTTAAAAAAATTAAGATTAAGCATTGTTAACTATTATTAAATTTAAATTTTGACTTATTTCTTTAATCATGGGCACACCACGAGGTGTAATGGTTTACAAGCTAGATTGGTAGATCATTGTTTGTGAGTTCGATTCTCAGTGGGTGCCCCATACTACTGGTCTCGTATCACAGTTAAGCTTGGTAAATTTCTTCAATATATTTTTAAAGATTCAAATCAGTCGTCAACAACTCTCCGGCACGAAGAAACAGCGCGAGTGAGTTACGGTAAAAAAAAAAAAGTGACAAAAATAAAATTAGAATACTACTTAAAATGAATAAATCTGGTTTATTTTTAAGTCGATATTATCTTTTTAAAATACTAATACTTTTACAATCGTCTTTTTAAATTTTGGTATTATTTTCAAGACATCTAAAAACAACAAATTACTTTCTTGATAAAATAGGATTTTCTTTTCTTCATATATTTCAGCCGGTACTGGTAGTGAAGTGAAATCATTTTACTTATTATCATTGATAACATCTTACTTCAGTAACACTGCCAATACCAGCATTAATCAAACAAAGGCTGTTTAACTATTCATAAAGGAAACAAAATAAAAACTTTATGGACTTATTCTTTATATGACCTTAAAAATTGTGATAAAGCATTTCTTTTAAATTGACGATACAAGGCGGGCCATAAAAAAACGAAAAAAAGAGGAAAATTAAAATTATTACTGTGAGCTCTTAAATCAATAACAAACTTTAGTAAAATTACAATATCCTTCAATCATTCGAGTTTTATGTTCCTTTGAAGCGAAAAATAGGTATAATTAACAAGATAGTTTTAATTTGCCCCCGGCCCACGTTTTATTTCCGACATAAGCGAACTATTCTATATAATTTACAGGCCACACCTTAAGGGATTTGCTTTACAAACGGCGGTAGGTAGCGTGGTTTAGAGGATAGTCTCTTGTGACCCATCTTGTAGAAAGAGACGTGTAACTTCTTTTTCTTTTTTTTTTTCTCTCTGTCCCTCGTTCTTTCTTTCTTTCTCCCCCCTCTCTCTCTCTCTCTCTCTCTCTCTCTCTCACTTTGTGTACCGGGAAAGAAACCAGTAACTCCAGACGAAAATCAGGTCATCAGCCCCGAATAACCTGATAGATGAGGAGTGCTGCTATCATCATAATAATCCTAATGAAATTTTTTAATATGGTCTAATTAGATCAAATAAAACATTAAGACATTTTAATAAGACTATTACAGAACATTATCTTTAATTTTTCAATCTCAATTTGATAAATGTTTTTAATGTTTATTTTTTGAAAATTCACCGCTCCAACATTATTATCACAATAGCAAGTTAATAACAACATATAACTTGGTGAATTATAAAAATTGACGAGTGAATATATTTTTTTTTAATTGATTAAAACTACTTTTATTGGATTCAATCTATGTTAGTCAATGTTGTTATTTATTCAAATTATGTTGTTTTTTTAAAAATTACAACCCTTTATCGCCAGACAATACAAAAATAGAAAGATCCTATAAATTGCTGATAAACTAAATTGAAAAACTATTTTATCAATCTAAAAAAAAAAAGTAATGGAGATTCGGTCTCTATTTGTCTATAACTGAAACTACGTCACAGTTACGTCACAACAATGTCAAGAATTAAGTAACTAGTACGCAACAAAGGATTAGATGGTTCAAGGTGTTTTTAAAACAAGTTTTAATAAATACATGTCCGGTATTATTGATTTATATATAGTTTATTTTATTTTAATATATATTTAAAGTTATCTAACGTATAGATTTTTATGAGAAAATTATTTACAAACAAGAAATCGTCATAGATTCTTCTTCCACAGTAAATTTGAAAAGGTTTCAGTATTTAACTGTATCCTGTCTAAGTTATCTATTATCTACATAATTTCACAAAAAATTGTTATTCATTTGTTTATCTCTTGTTTAATTGGCAAATAAATTTCAAATTTGAAATCGAAATACGAAACAATATGCTAAAAATTGTAACATTGTTCTTTATTTGAAGTAAACCTTTCTCTTTTAATGCCAGCCTAGGACCTTTTTTGTTTCATGGGAAACTAAACTTTCTTTTCGGGTTGATGAATGAATAGTTGTAGGTATCCATCGTTCAGTGAAAGACTGGGAAAAAGTAATCTACTAAATAATTATCTGGATAGAAAAACAACGACCTTGGAAAATGTATATAAAGTGGCTCCCACGACTGAATAATATTGGGGAAAGTAGAGAAAATCATGAATAAAATAGTCGGTACACTCCTTCAACTGTGATGAATCAGTTGAAAGAACAAGAAAATCCTGTTGTTTCCTATCAGAAATTCTTTTATAAAAAAAATTAAAAAAAGCAAATAAATAAATCTCATTGTCATGTCATTCCATAAATAATGTCCAAAATCCGGTAGATAGACTGAATATTTTTTGCAATTAAAATGTCTGAATTATGACAATGTATACTACAGATTATCCGATAAATAAATGTCCCATATCTGATAAGCAATGGACTAAATGACATTTTTAGTCATGCTTTGTATCCGTCAAGCTACAGCTAAACCCAATCTTTATCTTTTTGTTTAACCATATAAAGTAGACATTGAGTTAAAAATTTCCAAGCCACTGACCAAAGTTATGACCTTTCCCATACCCCCCCCCCGCATTACTTCTTTCAGATCATGGGAAAAACAAATTTCAAGAAATGCAGTACTCACACAAAATACTGTAAATGTGTGTGTGTGTGTGTGTGTGTGTGTGTGTTCACCTAGCTACAAATAATTCTAACACTATTCATTATGAATAAGATCTGTGTTTCCCGGTTTTTATTTCCGTTCCAAACCCGAGAGATCGTTCTGTCAGATCCTGTATTACATTCTTATATCTTTTTTTTTTTTTCTTTTTTTTTTTCGTATCTTACCTAAATAATAACGGACATTCTCTTTGTTGTGCTATTCTGAACAAACTTTATCTAAAAAATATTCTTCACACATTAGAAAAAAAAAACAGAAATTATTTTGAAATACAATAAAGTACAAAGACGCAGAGGTTTGAATCCTCAAATTATAAGATGAACAGGGGGTAATTTCTTTCTAACAACTGATTTTCAAATTCGTCTTATTTATATATTCACAGACTACTTTCCAAGCTTGTGAGATTTGTTCAAAATGTCTTGACTGTGTCTCCTCCGGACTTTTGGTGTATTTAATTGTCATTGTCAATCGTCCATTGTAAAGTTCTACACAAATATAAAGATTTTTGTCTTTGATTGATTAGTCATGTCACTTCAATTGTTTTTTGGTTATTTTCTCTTTGGTTATAGATGAGCCATGCTTGTTTACATTAAAGGTTAGTTATGTCTTTCTATTTTATTTTATTTTTATCTTTTAATTAAAGGTCCCTAGAAGACACTGTTTATTTCAATACTGAGTTTTCTGAGAGAATAATGTATACGGCTCCCTTCGATTGTATTTTTATCTACATGTGAACAGAAAGATCTTCCTCTTCATGTTTTATGTCACAAGGCCAAAACACTGCTATTTACGTAATTCTGAATTTTATTAACAGCCACAGAAGTTAAAAGGGATTTTCATGAACACAGATAATTAGTATTCAGTCTACAAATTAGGCACTAATTTATGCCCGGGAGGGGGGATAATTTGGTTCAATTAGCTCAGTCAAGGTTCCAGGTTCGATAACAGCCCTCGCCAATTCAGCGAATGAGTAGCACAGTTTGGATCTATTCAGGATCTGGTGGTAGGAGATGTCCTCCATTTCAGACGCAAAACAATATCCCTGATCTAGTGTTAGTGAAAAGGGGATAAACTCCCTCACCATGCAGCTGATAGCGACAATAGGCCAATCCGCTGACTTTACTTACTACACTATCATCAAAGAATTTATTTTATTCACAAACATAAATTCTTCCTTCATTTTTTAAAGATTGATCAAATGCCTATGGATTGAATGAATTGATTGATTGATTTTAACGGCATGTCAACACGTCTGGGGTTATTTTATGCTTAGAGGTTAGGGAATAGTGTACATTGTACGTCTATATTCATATTTTGTATGTAGTTTCTTGAGATTTTGAACATAGTTATATCATAACTTATATGATATCAAGTATTGCTATTAAATACCAATAATTTGCAAACAGATCTATTTAACTCATAGATATGACCCTAACAGATACTACCTCTCCAAGCCAGTGGACCTGGGAGTAATGACAATGAAGGGGTATTCTACTGCCAATATAACCCAACCCTAACAACCAAGATGTTTTTCTTCCTACTATTGTTTTATAGATTTTTTTTTAGTGTTGTATTCCTGTTTGTCTGTTTTGCCATTTCAGGCTGCTGTAATTAATATCTCTTTGCTCTTTTTTGTATATTCCCCAGATCCCTGGATTGTTGCATCTACACAATCCTCAATGCTGGTGAATTATCTTCCTCCATTTTTAGTTCTTGTCCCAGAATCAGTCCATATCATCCCTAGAGTGTAAGGCCTTGTGTATTATCATCAATCAAAATAGTGACATTTCAGCCACAAGTTTAAAAAAAAATGCACTGGAGGTCTTGAGGTTCCCTATGAACTTCCCATTAACAAATAAAAATAAATAATTTTGATACACTCTAATGAATTTTTATACAATTCATAAAGATATTTGGAAATTACAAACAAAAAGTAAAACTCAAAATAAAAAAGTAAAAAATTAGATTTCATAGATAAAATACCATTAAAATAAAAAAGGGTTTTCATTTTAAAATGATTAACATGTAACTGTAAATAAATTACTTTATGTAACAGGGAAATTAAGACAATGGAAAAAAAAAACATTGGTTGATAATTTCATAACATAGAAAGAGGAAATGAGATTCAACAAGACAATACGATTTATATAATCATCAAATGTGTCTGTATCAAATCAACAACAACCTCTATCACATGACAAGTGTCTCATTTGCATATACATCTCATACAAAATGTGGTCAAAAAGTATTGTGACTGATGGTTTTTTTTTTAATTCTAAAATTTCTAAATTTGAATGAAGACATGCACAACTGAGTAAATTATATAATAAAAAATGATATGAAGACTGGACTGATGACTAGACGTCTAGAGAAGTCAGTGTGAATTTGAAATAAAAAAAATTATGAAGCCAGTCTCAATACTTTTTGATCACCAGTTTATGGCAAAACATTGGATTCTTGCAAGAGTAGCATCTCCTATAATCACTCAAACTAAATCAGTGCAACTTTTTTCTTGTTTCTTAAACTGAAAAATTCATCTTGAGGGTAAGATTTAAGGACATAGTGGACACACCATATCAAAAGGGGTGCTTTGACCAAAGAAAAACTTGCTGGAATAGATGTTTTGAACACTATGGGGGGACTATTTTGAAGAAAAAAAAAATGTCTCATTCTGTTAGTCTCTTTCCTTGGTAAACACAGCTTCAGTCTCAATACTTTTTGAACACACCTTGTAAAATAAATGTAACAACTATTATAGGTAAGAAGTAGACATGAACTACGACTTCAGTCCAGTAATTGTTGTTACATTTACTAGAAAATTTTATACCCTTACTTTAACAACTATTACGGGACAAAGATGGTACCTTACAAGTGATAGCATCATACAACATTCAACATACGAGATGGAACAAAACAAAAGAACAGTTTATATGAGGTCATGTGCATAGTTTAAGATTAAAATTTTTGGTTTAAGAGTTTCGTCTACTTGCTATAAGTGATGTGGAAAGAAAAAAAGATTATGTAGTTAAGTTAAGGAAGGAAACAAAATCTATCCGCATGCTTAAATCTTTTACTTTGGTTGCTGCAAGAGAAGGTATGACAAAACCAGAAGGAACTCTCTTTAAATGGTGTTGTATCTTATGCTCTCGCTTTGTGCTCTCATTCAGATATGGATGTTACATGCATGTTGGCTGAAAAGTGTAAGCAAATCTATCTATCTATCTATCTATCTATCTACCGTATTTTTTTTTTAATTGGTTGATGCCATGAGGTAATTCAAAAAGAAATTTTAAAAAATAGCTTTCATTAAATATTAAAGAAAGTAATCAAGTTTGGTTTTCGGGGGGGGGGGGGCTTGAATTTATTCTTCTCTCTTGTCTCTTTTAATGTTTTACTGTTCTTTTCATGAACCTTTTCCTTTTGTTTTTGTTTTTTGTTGTTTCGTCTACTTGCTATAAGTGATGTGGAAAGAAAAAAAGATTATGTAGTTAAGTTAAGAAGGAAACAAAATCTATCTGCATGCTTAAATGCACTCCAAACATTTTACCATCAGGGTTTCCGAAAACATTTTACATTCAAAGGCATTCAAGGTTTTTGGGGTTTTTTTTAATGGCATAACAATTTCTTTTGGGTTTTCTTTTTTTTTTTATGTAATTTGGATGTATTTTTTTATTTACTTTTGGTCTGTAATAGACTCAAAATCAGATCAAACTTTCAAGAGAACCTAAGAACTAAATACCAAATTAACTCCCTTGAACACCCTATTTACAAGAGTAAGTTGAATTGTAAATTGGAATAGAGGTTAGCAAGCAAGTTGGTTTAGCTATTGTAGTGAGTTCAGTTCTCATTGGGTGTCTTACACTCATATGATAATAGATTTCTGTCTGTATATTACATGGGATCACACCTATAATTGATAAAAATATACTCAAAGACTTGCATGTTAAAACCTCTTAATGATAGTAAAGACATGACTTTTTAAAAATTTGTTCATTATATATATATATATTATATAATATATATATATTAAACAATTTTTTTTAAAAATCAGTTTTACTGATGATTTAACAAAAAGACCAAAAAACATATATATAAAAAAAATACATTATATATATATATATATATATTTGTTATAGAGTACAATATATTTAAGGTGCAATTGTTACCATTGGTTTCAAAACACTGTGTTTGCCACTTATTATCAAGACAATGCAGCTCGCATTATCTTGATGATAAGTGGTTAACACACTGCTTTGAAACCAATGGTAACAATCACACCTTAAATGTATTGTACTCTATAACAAATACAGCTCTTACATCCATAATCGGCACTTTATTTTCAATAGTCCAATACTAACAAACTATATATATATAAATATATATATATATATATATATATATTAGTTTTCTATATTTACAAGTAAAGAGTGCTCAATGCCGTTGATAGAGCATATATAAAGTTAGGATAGTGTAGATTGCTTAGCTCATTCATATTAAAGAGACCGGAGTGTTTTTTTGTCATCAGTTCAACTTTTTCCTTTATTTTTTTCCCCCAAACATTTCCTGTTTGTAAACAAGTGTTTTAATTGTGGGAAATTCAACAGACCAAAAAAAAAAAAAAGGAAATTCAACAGATCAAGTAGTTTCGACAAACATTAGTCATCATCAGGATCGCGTTGTTGACAGTGGGAAAGTTCAAATTTGCTTCTTAGTTATTTTCATTTGTTTCCTTTTTTTGTTTTGTTTTTGGTAGATTATTACATATTACATGGTTTCTTGCAGATTTTATTGATGACCGATCATGTAGTTTTAATGAAAATCACTTCCATCATTTCAACACCTCTAACAACATAAGTGGCCTACTCTAAATTTCTGTGAAATCCTGATTGATAACCGCATCATTCACAATAAAACAAGTAGTATTATGTCAATTCTGGAAGTGAAGGCATATATATACATATATATATATATATATATATGTAGCTGTCGGGGGCAGCCCAATGTCGGTATCAGCCAGCCAGACATATATATATATATATATATATATATATATATATATACACAGACATATATATATATATATATACAGACATATATATATATATATATATATACACAGACATATATATATATATATATATATATACACACAGACATATATATATATATATATACACACAGACATATATATATATATATATATATATATATATACAGGGGCCGGGTTAGCTCAGTTGGTAGAGCATTCGGCTAGAAACCACAAGGTTCCTAGTTCGATACCGGTCTTCGCCAACTCAGCGTATGAGTAGCACAGGGATCTGTGCGGTAAAGTAAGGAGCTGATGGTAGGTGTGGCATTCCACCTCAGACACCAAGAACAATCTCCTTGGTCTAGCGCTATTGAAAAGGCGATAGACTCTCTTGCTGACTGGCTGATACCGACTTTAGGCCGCCCTGACAACTTTTACATATATATATATATAATATATATATATATATATATATATATATATAAGAAAGTAAAAGTAAAGTCGTCGAGTGGCGTAAAGTCAGTATCAGCAAGGAAGTATATCCCCTTTTCACTAGCCCTATCCCAAGGAGATTGTTTTTAGCATCTGAGACAAAGCACCACACCTACCATCAGCTCTTCACTTTTACATTTCTATATTATCATTTTTTTTCTACATTACTACAGAAATTATAGAAATTATTTTTGTTGAAATATTCTATACAAGCACCCAATTGTTGATTAATGAAAAAAATAATAACACACTCATGAAATATCTATGTTGTAATGTACAAAAAAATTATATAGCAATGTAATACTTATACTCACCATCCAGATAAGAGTAAATTTCAGTTTTATCTTTCATCTTTTTTACAGAACATTTAATTCCAAAAAATTATATATCCGCAATAGACTGTAGATTGGTTGTTGGTTGGTTGGTTGGTTGAGTTTTTAAGGCATGTTAACCCCATTGGTTCATTTTATGCCAAAGACGATTTTGTTTTATTAATTCTTGATGGGTACTCAATTTGTTTTAAACACATTTTTTTCTATTTAACTCATAGATGGGACCCTAACAGGTACTACCACTCCGGGTCAAAGTCAACCTGAGAGCAATGGTGATAAAGGGATGCTCTATACAATGGACTGTTATTCAGTATCTTCTTAGTAGTTGGGGTAGAGAAAGAATAAAGAAATATGACTGCTAGATGAATTCTATCAAATTAAAGGTGTACTTTTGGGATTTAATTGTTTCTTTAAAAAAAATGAAACAAATGATTTGAAACTTACTCTCATTGTGAATGTATTACATTTCTATACAATTTTTTTGTACATTCCCATAGAAATAATGGAAAATTTCTTGGTTGGGCTATTCTGTACAAGCACCCCAAAAAAAGGTAACGTAGATGTTTACAGAGCAGGCCTAATGCATTAAACATTCAGTTAAAAGTTAGAATAGGAAACATATTGCTTACCATATGCATGCATATTTGAGATAAGTAATAAAATGCATAAAGATATGCATACAACCGGTGGGTGCACAACATCTAAATATAATGGAGATTAGGTTTCTATTTGTCTGTAACCGAAACTATGTCACTGCTTACATCACAGTCATGTCAGAAATTAAGCAAGTTAATCAATGAGTATTTAATCCAGTATCCTTGCAGAGCCGATTGGTGTAGTTTTTTTTATTTTTATTTTTTTTTGGGGGGGGGGGCAGGCCGATCCACACTATTGTGTCCATGTACAGGTACCCGCAAGAGAATGTCACATATGAGCTCGTCCTTGCTTCTCCAGCAGTGTCCAGCATGTCTTGTTTATCTTATCCAAATGTTTCAACCAAGAAGGAAAACTCACATTAACAAAACCGTACCTTCATAGCCACCAGAGTTGCCTAACTCAAACTCTATGTTAAAACAATCATAATCATTCCTGCTCCGGCTTGGCACTGGATATCAAAAACCATGGGAAGCAGCATAGTGGATGTAAAGCAAGGTGGATGAACCCAAAAGTGGATCAATGGTGCACTTCATAAAATGCTGAGCTGATGAATCTCATAAGTCAATGGCCAGGATCAAACAGATCAGTCAGAAAACTACTGCAACTCATCTCTTAAGTGTGGCGTCTATTGATGAGGTAACAAAATCAGTTACTGAAAGAACATCACGACTAAAGTCCAAACTAAAGATTTTATAATTCCATTAAAATATTAATATCATCATTATTATAAAAACCATATCATTATCAATATGATTCCCATTTATGTTTTGTTACAGATTTTATAATGATAGATACAAGTATTTAGATTTTGGGATTTAAAGCTGATAGGATTCAGCAAGTAGAAGGAAATGAAACAATGTATGTATATATTTACCAACCCTTCTGTCATGAACAGGATGTGACAAAAGGTAAATTTTTAAGCAGAGTTTACAAGGTTTGAATTCAGAGCTTTCCTTCTCCTAGGTTAAAGAGTACAGTCTGTCCTACTATTTACCCATAACTGGAGGGAGAATAATTGAATTCATACCTTTTCTAAGGGTATTGGCATTATGTGAAAAGCAACCAGGCTCCTCTATGATTTGAACTCAAATCACTGTGTTCATTTCCTACGAAGATAACCATTACCACACTACAAAGTACAGCAAAGTGGTGTTGCCGATGAATTAACTGAATTTTTATAGGATATTTTCACTGAATAATAATATTGTTAAACCTTCTACAATCTTCTTCTGGTGTTCCAAGGAAAAAAAAAAAAAGAGCGAGAAAGACCTTTCTCTTCCTTCAAACATTTGAAGATCTTTCAGAGTGGATGGTGTGGGTAAAAATTATTCCATGATCCCATTAATTTTTGAAAAAAATTCAAATTTCAAAATTTTTCCAAATAATTTTCAGATGAAGCTCATAGAAGGTGAAATGTCATAATAAATATTTTTTAATTGGTTTTCAGGTCTTATTTCTCCCAGGCAGTATCTGACCCCTCACCAAAAAGAGGCAAGGGTTGGGTTTATTGCTAGGCCCCTGAAGGGGAATGGCAATGAGAGCACACATTTTTTGCAACAGCTATTCATGAGTTTCAATTTTTGTGTGGCTTCCCACAATAAAATGGCCTTGTGTCTATTTCAGCTTGGTGGGCAGCCAAAATGGCTTTGAATCATTCAGCCTAAATACAGGACCAACAGCAACAACAAAAAATAGTTTGGTTGCCAAAACCAAGGTTGAAACATGCCCACATATCATGAGCAGATATAATTGGACTAAAACTTTGTACATTGTGTTTCACTGATGATTGAGAATGATGTTTATTAGAATGAAATAGATTTGAAAAAAGTTAACAATGCAGTTTATGAAAAAAGACATTACAATAATTCAAGCATTAAACAATGAACCATTTATATTGGTGTATATTAATATTATTCATTTAAAGAAATAAAAAATTTTGTAAATAAGCCAAAGAGAGAAATTATAGTTTTTCAATACCTAGGTCTATAGAAAGATAAAGACTGTTTTAGACTATAAAGAAATAAAGTCTATGTATTAGACTATATAGAAATAAGATCTATGTATTAGACTATATAGAAATAAGATCTATGTTTTAGACTATATAGAAATAAGATCTATGTTTTAGATTATATAGAAATAAGATAAATAAAAAATTGTAAAAATGTATACTAAAATTTCTAGCACCAAGTAAAACAAAATGTTTTAATAAAGTAATAAATGTAGTTATCACAACTATAGCTGTACTAAGATGTTTTTTTAATAATGGAAAATATTGTAAACCCCACATACATCAACAACCAGGCACATACAGGACTCTTGTTCTTCAGCTCTTTCATCTAGACTTGAACTAAAACTCAAATCAAAACAATTTTTTCCAAATATTACAATCAAACTTATGGGAAAAAAATTATATCCTGAATTAAAAAGATATTCTAGATGATTTTGTACTTTCTTCTTATGATATCTTTTATAAAAAGGCAATAATACCATCTTTGGTATAAAATGGTTATTGATATAGCATTCCCAGTTAATTTTTTTATTTATTTGTGAGGTTATTGTTATTTAATCATATTAGTTAGAGCTGTGTAAATGGAGTTCAAAACTGTTTGAATTATGCAAATATCCGCAGTGGTTCAAAAGTTATGAGAATTTAAAACCCCTAAATTGGGGATACAAAAGTGGACATGATTTTGTTAAAAAAATATGTCAAATCACAAGAAATTCATTAATTTCTTCACCATTTCTTTATTTTTGAAGCAATTTTGATAATACTTGACATTTGATGTAAGAAATTGACTTGATATGCTAAGTTCAAATCTGGGATATGGTTGTTTTCATTTCCCTGAGTACTAACACCTTGAGAATGTCATGAATACTTTATATCTCTCAACCCCAATATATGGGTAAATAGTAGCGTAGACTGGGCTCTCTAGCCTAGATAAGGGTGTAGGGATTAAATTCCTTACTTGCCAGGTAGACACTAGGTGACATAGTGATATTATAAAAGTGAAAGTGGCAAAGTCAAAACCATTTTTATCTGCTATACTTGAGAGAAATAACATAGCACTAATTGTGTCTCCTGTTTATTACTCAAGGGGTGACTGTGCCCCCCAGCATTCTAGTGTCACATGACACATGAGAACATGTTCCACATCTAAGACCACACTTTCTTCTTTTAACAGCAACCTCAAAACTTTATCTACTAAAAGACAATTCTCCTATTAGGAAATTTAACTCATGCAACTATATATAAGCTCTTCTATTTATTTCCTGCTGTCATATTTGTATCCTTTTCTGTAAAGTTTGTTCAGACAATAAAATATCCTTGTTATCACTTTGTCATGAATTGTTCTCACGGTTATTCTGTATGAGGAAATGATATTTCAGCCAACTATCATTCTTCTACAAGGGCAACCAATTTAGAAGAAAAGAAAACTTTAAACAAAAATATCTGAAGGTTTTTGTATACAATTCTTTGTCCAAACTCTGGTATAGAGCACTAACAAAAATGGCAAAGTCATTTGCTGCAGATTTGTTGATGTTAGGAAGTTCAAACAGTAAATATGCCTGATGATGTGGGAATAGGTTAAAGAAGGTAATAATAATAATAATTATATATATATATATATATTTTTTGAGATTATGTGCTTAATTGAAGTCATACCTAATTTGTAAATTAATTAGTTATAATTAAATGAAGGCGTGAATAACAGTTTAAATGTAAGGCGTAAACAAATCGAGAAAAAGTCAATCTCTGTATGTACATTTCAGCCTATTAGGCCTCATCAGCAGAGTTATAGACAGGGCAGTGCTTTGTACGTGATTCGAACCCTACCTGTCAGGCTGACAAAAGAGAAAATAAAATAAAACATAAAAACTTTTTAAACTTGTAAAGAGATTTGTTGTGTTTTGAACTTTTCTTTCACACAATCATGCTTTAACAGAAGAAACAAGTGGCTTTTGCCTGAGATGCACATGGATTGTCTCTTTACCAAACAGTAACGTATCCTGATAATCTCTCTCAGTTATTTCAAAAAGTGCACATTAGCATTTAAACTGTGTAATATCTTAGGTATGACATTAAACTGCATCTGGTGGTGAGGCTCCAGTTCCGACGCTCTAAGAAGTTTAGAGTCAACCCTTCATTTCCATTACTGCATCAAAATGAAACAAACCAATTTGGATGGTTGAATATATCACATTTGTCAAAACTTTTATCTATTATGTAAGAAAGTGGAAATCAGATAGAGTCAGTCAGAAACTAGAATTTGAAGTCATCTTTTGTTTGGAAACATCTAGTTGTAGAGAGAAACTCAGTCAAAGAAAAATGACTGTGATCATGCCATTTTCACAAACAGAAGAGATAAGAAAACACAAGTAAAAAAAAAGAAAAAAAGAAAGATCTTGCTAAAAAGAGAATTATTGTGTTCAGTTTTGGACTAGCCTTCTACACAGACAATCATGCTACAACAGAAGAAACAAGTGGCTCTTTCCTGAGATGCACGTGGATTGTCTCTTCACCTAATAGCAACGTATCCTGATAATCTCTCTCAATTATTTGGCCAAACAAGATTGAAAATGTAAACTCACACAGTTTATTTGGAAGAGTTACCAAACAAGTTATTTTATTTAGATCCCCCTCCTCACTGCTCAAAATCCTGTAATAGCTACAATCTTAGGGAATAAAAAACAGATTTTTTCCTTGCTCAAATACCTATGAGCCAGACTTTCTATAAAATAATACTTATAAAGGCTATAGAAAGTACTCAGTATTCAGAACCAAAATATATGTTCAAATGTATGCTTTATGTAGTTATTTAAAAAGCTTAGATTAATTTGACACAAGGTCGGAAGAGTAATGTAGGCGTCTTTATATAAACTATGTGACATAATTTTTTTCCGAAAATTCTTGGAAATAATTTTAATGAATGGAAAAAATATCTAATATTGACGTCCCCATTTAGAATCTGATGTCTCAATACTTTCCCATGAGACAATGGCCTAGAGGATAGAAGTGTTGGTTAAGAACTTTTAGTTGGAATCAACCTAAAAAATCATGAGTTCAATCCTCAGGCTCAGCAGAAAAAATAGCAATATTACAAAGGTGAAATAACCAAAAAGGTTATTTAAATTATATGAGACATCACAAAGAATAGGTAGCAGAATAAGATTTTTGTGTCAATTGAATAAAGGGTTTAGTTGGAAATTTCCTGAAGGTTACTGACTAATAAAAGACACCTGAATAAGACTGGAGAGTAGAGTGGCTAAAATGTTATGAATATAATAACCAAGATGAAGGTAATAGTCTGAGATGTGTAAAAAATAATATGAAATTCATCTTGAATATTTGAACTGCTATGAGATTTTTTCTTTTTATAGGAAAGAAACTAAAAAACATATATAAAAGGATTTTTTAATCTGTATCGCAAAGAGCTTGGAGAATAAAATTCTGTTGTAGGATTATTATTATCTTATATTAACATAACACCTGTTAAGACTTTTTATATTTTTGCTATTCTTTAATTTCAACATCATTTTTACAGCATCATCAGAACAGGATTTTTTAAAATTCTAATTATTAAAGGAAAGTTAAAAATTTGTTACTTGAATAATTCCAGTAGGTATTGGGTTAAGTAAATGTAGTGTTAGTGGCAACTTTATAACTTGTACTTCTAAAATTGTGAAATATAATCTCAAACTTCTCTAACAGTATATATATATATATATATATATATATATATATATATATATATATATATATGGCTATTTTCAACCAACAATATTTGGGAGAATATGTGCTTAATTGAAGTCGAACCTAATTTTTTGAAAGTTAATTCATTAATAATTAATTAGGCGGGATTTAACTATTTAAATGTAAGGCTAAACAAATCGAGAAAAATTAATCTCTGTAGATTGATTTTTCTCGATTTAGCCTTACATTTAAATAGTTAAATCCCGCCTAATTAATTATTAATGAATTAATTTTCAAAAAATTAGGTTCGACTTCAATTAAGCACATATTCTCCCAAATATATATATATATATATATATAGGATTTTGTATCAATCCTATATGCTTATTTTTATGACTAATATTTTCATGAAATTGAAATCACTAGATATAAAGGTAACAGCAAAGTAAATTTTCTGACTACAATTATCTTAGACATCTTAAACTTTAACCACAAAATAAGATAACAATTTTACTAATTCAGATTTTCCACATATATATATCACCTATAAACAAGTACACACATATCCCACTAATTTTTTCTATAAAAAAAAAAACAATTTTCCTCTAAACCAAAGATAACAAGTTTTTATCATTTCTAGTGGAATATTACAGAATCAAAACAAATATAATTGGATATTATCTATTACCAGACACTACAGCATTCTGTAATCAAAAATAAAATTACATTAAATGAGGTGTACTCATGTTTAGAGAGCTACATATTCTTATTTCTGATAACAAAGATTCAATGCTGTAGAGTATGGTAATAAATAATACCTAATAATATCCATTTTGATTATATAATATTCTGCTAGGAATAATAAAATTCTAATATATTTAGTTTGGAAGGAAATTAACTTTTTATAGAAAAAAATCAGTAGGGGTCTATTTATTTATGGGTGACACTGTATAACAATTACTAGTCTCTAGCACCACTAATAGTAACTAATTCACAACTAGATTGTACTATCTTTGGCTGCTAACTTACCACAGTTTTTCTCATCCGTTCCATTCTTACAGTCTGCTTCTCCGTCGCATTTCCACGCCATGGGAATACATTTTCCATCGTTGCAGTTGAAGTCCTGACTTTGACACTCATTTCCTATGGAGGGTAAAACACCAAGAATAATAATCAAAGGGACAATGTGTTGGACAATAGTAAATATATCTGTAGGTATGTGGATAACCCACCTACAGGATGGGGGGTGGGGAGTTTCAAGGGAGATAAGTGGAGAGAAAAGAGTAGTGACCACTTGACCATTATGTGGATCTCACTGTAACAGAACATTTTCTGGGGATGGGGTTTTTGTTGTTTGATTTTTTTTACCTTTAAAAAAAAAAAAAAATTTGAAAAAAAAAAAAAAAAATAAAAAAACAGACATTTATTCAGTGGTTAGATTTAAAGAAAAAAATCTTGGAGGATATTTAAAAAAAAAAAAAAAAAAAATCCAAAAATTTAAATAAAATTATCTGCAGAGAAATTATCTTGTTGAAAAGAAATGAACAATGATGGTCTGTAAATTGTTCCATTATTCATTAAAATTCTATAAAAAGCAGAAAGCAATTTTTACAATTATTTCAATTGATTTATATAAAAACAAGTCTTTTTTAAAATCAGACAGAAAAATGGAACTGATATGAAAAAAAATCAAGTAAATTTATTTTTATTCTTATCTACTTTTTTGATTAATCAATAATTATTATCAATAATTTTGACTAATATTATCCCTCATCTTCCTAACTCTATTCTTTTTATTTATTAATTTGTTTATCTATTAGATTAAGTTCTGCGAATGATTAATAATTTTGACTATAATTATCCTTCATCTTCTTAAATGTAGTTGATTTTTATCAAAACATCCTCACTTCTACTAAACAGCGCGCAACAAAGCTCAGATTTGCACTTATGTCCTCTTCTGAAGAAGCCTGGTCCTATATACTAACTGCTTTACTAAATCAGCTACAAGAGCCTAGATGGTATAAATTCACTCAATACCTCTGTCTCTCACTGACTAGTACCATATTTCTTATTATTGTTATACACATTAGTAGTGTTAAGAGTATGTTTTTATTGAGTTACAATAAAAAGCAACTAGAAATTAGGAAGATGAAGAATAATACATGTAAAAATTATTAATACTAATCATTAAAACTATTCCTCTTCAAAATGACAAGTTTTTTATTCAATATAGTCACTCTTTTATGCTAGAAACATTTTATCTGTTTTCTATTACTTTCTGACTTTCTCTCAATCCAATTACACATCTTTCACTTTTGCATCAGAAAAAAATACTGTCCTATCAGTGCTTCTTTTAATTTCAGGAACACCTAAACTCTGATGGTGCCAAATTTACACTGTGCAACAAGTGTGAATTTTAGGCTTCACATTGTTTTCACTGTATGCAGTTATTTCCTAAAATGTGTACACAGGCTTACAGTACCTGCTGTTACTAAATAGTCACCCATTTAATTACTGAACAGGTTCATTGTTGCTTAACCACTTCTTTTCTTTTTCTAAGCTTTTCCCAGTCTGACATACAAGCCTTAGGTGTTTTACAATATCTGCTATTACTAAGTTATCACTCATCTAAGTAGTGAACAGACTTATCATTGCTTGACTTCAGTTTTTAGGAGAAACCAGTACTTTAAGCATGATTTGACCATAGACCTTTAAAAATAAAATAAAAATAAGTGCAGCATAGATCTGACAAAAGGTTGCAAATATGGGACACCAAGTGAGGGTCACTACTCAGTCATAGTTGATGGGTGAGACTATCTTGCTAACCATTACCCCATGATGAGGTACCTTTGCTTAGTCTGGCACTCAGGTCTCAAAATGATATTAGATATTTGCTGTACTGAAGTGGTCACCTATTCAAATACTGAACAGGTTCATTGGTATTCAACTTTGGTGATCAAGCAGGAATTGATGTTTTCAGTGTGACCTGACAGTAAGTTCTTTTTAATGGTGTGTTTATTGAAATGTAGCTTTGTACAGTTGTGATGCACACACATAAAAAAAATAATAAATAAAATAAAAAAATGTCTTCAGGATTGGGCACCATTCTGGTTGTTCCCAAAATGTTAAAGATCAAACACTTCAGAAAGTTGATAATACTATATTCGAACTGGTCTCAAAATTTGTTTTATAGATTAGAGACCAATCAACTGCTAATTTATAATAAAATTATAAATAGTAAAATTAGCATCTAATTGATTTAAATTGCTAAAAAGATTTTAAAATTGTTATATTAAATGACCAATTATCATTTAATGTTATTTTTCCATTCATTGTTTAATGGGAATGGGTTTTTATTTAAATTTGAATCAAACCTTATTTCTTTTGTATTTTGTTCTATCAAAAGAAATCCAGGAAGGAAAAGAATCATTAAAGAAATTAGTGGAGTTGGAGAAGGAACTGGTTCAGAACAATGTCAAAAAAATAGTTTTCATATTCGCAAAGTTGCACCAATATAGAGCCTCATGTATAAAGATAGTTAACATAGGAAAACTTATTTCTAAATCTTTTCTTTTTTTTTTTTTTTAAGTAAGGAGCTGATGGTAGGTGTGGTGCCCTATCTCAGACGCTAAAATAATCTCCTTGGTCTAGCGCTAGTGAAAAGGGGATAGACTCCCTCGCTGTCTGGCTGATACCGACATTAGGCCACCCCGACGACTTTACTTACTTTATATGAACAGTTTAGCTCAGATGGTAGAGCGTCTGACTAGGAACCACAAGGTGCCAGGTTCGATACTGGCCCTGGCCAACTGAATGTATGAGTAGCACAGGGATCTGTGCGGTAAAGTCAGCAACTGATGGTAGGTGTGGTACACTACCTCAAATGCCAAAACAATCTCCTTGGTCTAGTGCTAGCGAAAAGAGGATAGATTCCTTCGCTGTCTGACTGATACCGATTTAGGCGACCATGCCAACTAATGCAGAATCCAGTCACTTTGATATCAGTTTGCTTACAGTACCTGCTGTTGCTTGAATAGCCAAATTTAGCTGATTTCCTGCTGTTGCTTACATTGCCATATTTAGCTGATTGTCAGATTTTGTAAGATTCAATAAAAAGTTTAATGATAGCAAGAATATTTCCATTCTGAACAAAACTTGGAAGATTCTCTATGCTCTCTTGTAACAATTGATATTTCTTCCATCAATCTAGAGAGATAATTAAATCTAATTAAAAAGAGTCTTTGCTATAACTCGGCCTTCTTAATCTGCTATGAAAGAGAACACTTCATTTTTTCTTCTTTTTCTTCTGCTGTTTGCAACAGATTCTCATAAGAGGCAGCCATATATATATATATATATATATTATATATATATATATATATATATATATATATATAAGTATATTCAACATCTGTGACCCCAGATAGGGGCTATCACAAACTCAAAGTGCATCTAGTCTAGTGAAAGGAGAAAGATATCTTAGATCCTCCAATGTAGACATGGTGAGAACTTACACATGTCACTATTCTATTAAAAATAACCAAGCACTATTTGACCGAGATTAGTAACCGAAAAATATATGTTTCCCTCTAAAATTAAAATTTCAGATTTATGAGAAAGTCAACTTAAATAAACAACCTAACAGCATTTTGATATTATAGAGATGCAACAGTTACCTTTTTTTAAATAAGTCGTCGTGGGGTTGGGGTCTAAAGTCAGTATCAAACCAGACAGCAAGGAAGTCTATCCCCTTTTCACTAGTGATAGACCAAGGAGATTGTTTTTTAGCATTAAGGTGGAGCCTACCATTAGCTCCTCACTTTACTGCACAGATCCCTGTGCTACTCATACACTGAGCTGGCGAGGGCCGTTATTGAACCAGGAACATTGTAGGTCCCAGGCGGACAAACATGATAAAATACTTGATAATATAATTTTTTTTTAAATTATCTTCTTGGTTTGTTTGTTTTAATGGCATATCAACTGTCGATTATTTAATGCCAAAGCCATATTTGTATAGTAACAGTAGTGGTACTATTTAACCTATCGCTAAGAGAATGAGGAGGTTAATACATTTCCTAAGGGGGTGAATCTAAAAGTGAATTTAATTGTACAACTGGTGTTTGAACTTGCTTACTATGATGTTGCAGTCCAGTATGTTAACCATTACACCACAGGGGGTGCCCCCTTAATTATCTTCATTACCAGTGGCAAGCAATGAAAAACTCATACTTAAAACTGATCCCCTTTTTCTGACCCTTTTTGGATGACTTTGAAGAAGGTCAGTGAAGTGCAAAGGGTCAAATATATATCAGATTCCTGTTTAAAAAAGTTGGAATAATGTTTAGACAAGATTTATTGTCTTATTGATTATTCTGTTATATTAACAAAACTAAATTTCATTTCTGTTCTTGTGGGGTGGGGGTTGAAAAGATTCCATGCTGAATCACTGCCAGAATAACTACCCCTGCAAACAGCCCTTAAATTTTGGATATCTCCTTGAATTTTTAGGCAGTCAGCGATTATTTTTTGGCAGATGAACCTTTTGACTTTGTGTGGGAATGATAACAGTTTACTTTGACTCACACTCAAAAGAAAAAAATTTTTTTTTACTGGGAACGACATTTTTTTAATATATAGAAAGTAAATATTTACGTTTATATATATGATATTATTTATATCATTATTATATCTCAAGTAAAAAGTAAAGCTGACGGAATCAGTATCAACTGAACGAGGGAATCTAGCCCCTTTTCTTTTGTGCTAGACCAGGGAGATTGTTTTGCTGAGGTGTAGTGCCACATCTACCGTCAGCTCCCAGGTGCTTTACCACACAGATCAGATTAACTAAGTTGTGCTACTCATACGCTGAGTTAGAGAGGACTGGCATCAAACTTCCGTGGTAAATTGGATCATGATAATCATGATACAAAATGTTCATATCATTGCATCTCTACAATACAGTAATGGTTAGAAAGCTTGTAGTAGGGAGGCTGATGCTCACTGGGTGCAAATTTTTTTAGATGAGGCTTGATATGTATTATTTTGATTTTTGAAACTGTTATCCTAATCTTTATTGTGAAATATAAAAACAAGATTTCGACCGTTGTACCCTCTTCTTCAGATGTTCCTTTTCTATTCAAGCATGGCAATGATTCAACTTGGGAAATTATTTTGAGTTGAACTATTCAAAATGATTTCCCAAATTAAATCATTACTATACTCAGATAGACAAGAACACCTGAAGAAGGCCGGAGAGTACAACAACCGAAATGTTGTGCTTTCATATTTCACAATAAAGATGAGGACAACAGTCTGAAAAATCAAAAGGCAAATTTATTACACTGCTCTTAAAAACCAATTCCTTCTTGGTGAATTTGGGATATGGAATAAGATTCCTACAATGCTAACAGGAAGCATTGAGTAAAGAAATATTATTTGGGACAAAATAATGACTAAAACAATTCTTGTATATAATAGTCATTTTTTACTGTAAACTAGTTTTGATCATAATATAAAAATAGGGGCCAACACTATAAATAAAAAGAGGGGTTTTGTTTTAATTTGAGGAAAAAATTTCTCATTTTGAGATATTTAAATACCAATGAACATTTACCTGTAAAATTTTTTTTTGAAATATGACTAAAACTGCGGACAAAAAGATGATCTTCACAGAAGAAAATCCCTCAAATATCTGACATCAATTTGGGCTTCTGTGTCATTTTTTTGGATATTGTATCAGAGATTCACACAAACACGGATCTACGTACAAATTACTGTTCACTAATTTCCAACTATAAACAACATCCAGTAATTTTCGGAGCTGAATACGTTGATGTAAAGGAGAAAGGTAGTTAAGTATGTAGATACGATTGTTTTTACACACAGTCGTAGTCAGTAGAAATGTATGTATATGCAATAGTCACATGCAAACAGACAGCAAAACTAGATGCAATAGATGGTTACAGCAAAACCTTCTAAATCAAACATGCACACACTATTACCATCAATTATTTATCAAGCAAACATACATACATGTATATATATTGCAGCAAGGTCAATATTCAGCTGATACCATATTGTAAAAAGGCTTTTTTAAAATAAGTGTACCATCAAAAAAAAAGGTTAATTAAGTAATTTTGCGATTAGATTACAAATATCAAAAACTTTACATTGCTTAGCATTTTTGATGTTCACTACTTTCTGAATATTAAAATAAAACTAAATCAAGATAATAAATTATCCCTTTGTCCTCTTGCTATAAGTGAAAACAAATATATATATATATATATATATATATATATATATATATATATAGAATGAAAAAATGAGAAAAGTATTGGTATGAAAGGGTGCTCAATGCTAATAAAGCAGAGCAGATTTATAATCAATGGTAATATTATGGATTTACACTCATAACATGAAGTTTCATGGTAATGCAATCATCAGATGAGTCCAATGGTTGAGATCTTTCTAAGATTCTTAGTGCTCTTCAGGGCTAAGATCCGACTCTTTGGTTGGTACAATTATCTTGGTCTTTTCTTTTTTTCAAAATTTTTTCCCCAGGTAATGTTTGGTAGTATATTTTTACAATCAAACTATTTGCCGGGTTTTTTCTCACCGTGAGGATTTACCAACAAGATCATCAGGATTAATTCTAATTCTTCAACCAAAAATACAATTGCATAATTATATATAAGGACTGAAATTATACAGTTTCAATGTTGTTACCTAATAATATCCATTTTGATTGCATTAGGTTTCACAAGAAATAATAAAATCCTGATATCTTTGGTTTAGAAGAAAATTAACTTTTTAGAAAAAAATCCTTAGTAGTGTACTTATTTATGTGCTATACTATACATATATATATATATATATATATATATATATATATATATATATATATATATATATATGGAAAGGTTTATTTATCTAAGAAGCCAACCACAATTTAAACATTTCCTTTAACATAATGGTTTTTGTAAACACATCTGTTGGTTTCTCAGATTAAAAAAAAAAAAGTTCCCTCCCAACCCCTAAGTTGACAAATAACATCCTATTCACTATATATCTAGTCATATATACTTTGAATGTCTTTAAACATGTGTACCAGCAGATTATGGTGTGAATACTGGTGCCAGCATGCATACCAATCTTTGAGAAACACTGATTTAGAAAAATCTAAGAGTCTGATGAGTCTGCAAGGTTTATCTCTAAGATAAATACTTTCATTACCTCATTGGAAGTTGAAGTCATTTTAAAAAATTGCTATATATTTGTATATCTATATTTAGGAATAATGGAGTTCAAACCCGAGTTCAAATCCTAGACAAGGCTGTTTGCATTTCATAAAGCACTAATACCTTTGGGAAAGGTATGCATCCAACAACTCTCCTTCCAGCTATGGCTAAATAGTAGGGTGAACAGGCCTCTTTAAACTTGGTTAGACAACCAGTCTAAGAGAAGGAAAACTCTGAATTCAAATCTGTTAAACTCCGCTTAAGAAATTGACCTTATGTCACATCCTACTCATGCGGAGGGGTTGGTAAATATATATACATATTTAGGAATAAATTTAAAACTATTTTCTAAGTATTTTCACAATATAATACCAATTGAAAAAAAAACATGATTCACTCTTTGAATATTACAATCTTGGAGAAGGTTTTGTTTTATTTTTCAGAATTTTATAAGATTTTTGTCTCTCTTTTATAGACAGGATTTGAATTGATATTAGAAATCTAGAAATTATATTTCTATACAGTCTCTTATCCTTTATATTACTCCCAGGTCCACTCTAACCTGGAGTGGTAATATCGATTAGGATCCCATCTATGGGACAAATAGACCGGTTTCAGATAATGTTTTGATTTCAAACTACATTTGCTCTAGAAAATTCTCAACAGGATGTTAAGAGTTAAACAGAGACATTGCAAGTAAATATGAATTGTTTATCTGTTTAAAAAGATTGTGAGTTTAGATTTTTCTACTGTAAATAACTAGAAACCATAATTACTAAACTAACTTTGGCATAATGTAACCAAAATTTAGCATAACATAACCCAACAAGGGTTGACATGACATAAAACCATAACTTATTTGTTGAAAATATGCATTTTGATCAGTTCAGTTATTTGATATTTGATCTTTCGCAATGTGAAAACATCTAAAAAGTGCAATAGTTTCTTCAAAAAAGCCTTTTTACAATATGGTTACACTCAATTAGTGATATATATATATAATACACATATATATATATATACATATATACATAGATACATCAATAAGTCTGTAGCCAAATGATGATAAAGAAAATATTTATTTTCTACAAATATTTATTTTTTGCACATAATCTCCTTCATTGGCAATTCTCTTCATTTAGAGGTGAATATAAATTTGATTGAAAATTTCATGATCATAATTCAGGATACAGACTTATTGATCTCCTTCATATGCACTCAGTAGCATTTTGCATGCACACATACAATAAAAAAACATTTTCATTCATTGATGCTACAACTTTGGGGTTCCTTCAATGACTCGTACATGCACACAATGAACAATAAAATAATGGTTTGCAGCAAATATTAAAGCAAAAAAGCATAGTAGCCTGAGTTCAATACGAAATCAGTCTACAGTTATATACATATGAAAATATATATACACATACATACAGTTATTATATATAAATCCACATATTACAAATTAAGCAGGTATACATTTAAGAATAATATACACCTATTATATCTTATATATATCACATAAACATACATATAATTATGCTTCAAATTGCATCTGTGAAAAAATAGATACCATTGATATATAGATAAAAAATAGATACCATTGATATATAGAGATTTAATTCATTTTCATAAAAAGCTATATCTTTAAAGAGAAGAATTAGAGAAAATATATAAAAATTATTATCTTATATAGAATTGAAATTATTGAGTTTTTATAGTTACTTACATTTATGAAAGAAAAATCAACATTTCATGTGCCAAACAATATTTTTAACTCTTAAAGTCCTATACCACCTCATTCCACCCGGCTTGATGTTTCATTCATTTTCCTAGTCCAATCCCAAATGATAGCCTTTGTTTAAATGTAATACTAAACATGTTTAGAAGTCTTTGATTTAAGGGAAATAACAGGTAACTTTAGATGCAAAGATCATTTTTAGCCATTTTTTTATACATCCTTATTGGAATGTTTTGGACTTAAAAAATTCTCAACAGGATGTTAAGAGTTTTAACTCAATAAATCATGGAAATTTAATAAAATCTTTGTATATTTTTCTCCCACTCTCTTTTTTGTTAATGATATAAATTTTATGAATAGCAATTAAGCCATTATATATGAATGAATCTGTTTTTGTCAATGGGTGTCATTTTTTTTTTATTTGTCAACAAATGCAGATCAATTGTTAATGAATAGAAAGAACAATTTAATATGTACAAGGTGTATTAAAATCATGGAATTCAAGAGACTGTACAAATATACAAGTTCTCTCAACATTAAAGTTCTGATAAAAAATCTTTAAAAACATAAATATATATAATTTGAAGCATACTTATATGTACATAATTTGAGACATGTGAATCTTATGGATACATATATATATGTAGATATACATAAAACAATTGTTATTGTCACTAAGAATTTATATATTTTAGATTACAAACATACATTTCAACAAGGACACACAACAAAAATATACTTGGACAAGGACACATAATATATATATATATATATATATATATTAAACATCTATACACACAGATGACAGGTACTTGGACAGGTACACAGAAGATTATATATATATATATATATATATATATATATATATATATATATATACACACACACCTAGATAACAAACATACACTGGGACATGTACATGCACACGCATACACACACACTAAATTGAATACACATATAACAGCCAGCCAAGTTTACACAGATTACACATAGTCACTCACATATAAGGTTCTTTCTTCAGAAATTATATATATATATATATATATATATATATATATATATATATATATATATATATATATGCATACACACACACACAAATATATATATCGATATACACATATACACACATATATTGATATACACATATACCTATACCTACATACATATATACACACATACATACATACACACTTTATTCTTTCCCTTTTCCACATTATTTGCAATTTTGATATTTGAATCTAACTCTTCTAGTAAAAAAATTAAGCAAATGACTGAAATTTACTCTTATGGATGGTGAATGTATAGTTTTGTACATTAAAACAAAATTAACTTAAATTTTCATGAGTGGTCTATTCTCTACAAGCACCAACATTTTATTAAAGCATATTCTTTAAGAACTAGTTCCAAACATTGAAAGGCCTCTCATCTTGTGCCATTTTAGTATTGCTACGTAAGCGATCTCACGTCCATGTGACTTGTGTTTTATGACGTCAAAGACGCCGTCAGTTTTCGTATGCCATGTTTGTGAAATACTAAAAGTACAAGTTACATAAGTAACCCCTCCGTCCCGCCCCTCATTCGTTGACGATGTGGTTAATTTCGCTTCGTATCTCTAAATTCTAAACACTCCGTTCCTCCTCGTGGCCTTTCCAGACTTGGAGTGAGGGTGGAGAGAGAGAGAGAGAGAGAGAGAGAGAGAGAGAGAGAGAGAGAGAGAAATAACAGTAATTTTAATAACAAAAAAAGACTAAAAAATTAATCGTGATTACGAAATTAAAAAAAAATTGGTTGATTGATTTTAGTGGCATGTCAACCCGTTTATTTTAGGATTATTTTATGCCTAGATAGAGGATCGTGTTCCTATCTACATTTTTTGTATAGTTGTTTTCTAAGTGTTTATTATTTTTGGTTTTGTGGTTGTCGTTTTTCACACGGCCCAATTGAATAAGATTAATTTTTAAACAGATTTAATTAGACCGATAGATGAGAACTTAACAATTACAACCAAGGATCTGGGAGTAATAACAATGAAGGGTTACTCCACCCCCTACCCCAGATCTCCTGGACTAGATCCTCATCATCAGATGCAGTTTAGGGTCATACACAGGACAACTTTTGGGAAGGGGAGGGCAAAGGAGAGTCTTGCCCAGGACAGCGCGGGAACGAAAACTTCGCATAAAATGAATGAAAAACCATTGTTAGTGAGTTGGATTCTCGATAGGTGCCCCATAATTCTGACCTTGTGCCAAACTAAACTAAGCTTAATAAATAAACTACTTTCACCTTAAATAAAACATCCTCCTGTCTAACAATTAGTACGGGTTTCGATTTATTTACTGTTATTTAAAAAATTAACAATTTTTTTTAGTTATTTAAAAAAATATTTTTCAAATCTAAAAAGATTAAAAAAATAGTATTATTTGGATTATTCGGACTATTGTCCTCATCTTTATTGTTATCTGTACAACGTTTCGATCGATGTGCCCTCCGCCCTTCTTCAGGTATTTCTCGTCGGATTCTTACTGAACGGTTAAGTTCCAAAATTATGTCTTCAACTAGCAACAATTCGGCCATCAACCATATTTATTTAGTCTTATCTACCAGAAACCACTAACTCGACAACTTTTTGGTGGTTGCAGTAGGGAAAAACTAAAGAAATATGACTGAGCCAAATTGTAGCTAGTTGTAAATATAATTTTGGAACTTAACTTTTTTTTAAATGAAGCAAATGACTGAAACTCATCTGGATGGTGAATGGATATGCTAATGTAAGATTGTGTACATTTCCGCAGAATTAACACATTTTCATAGGGCAGGTTTTCTGTTTGGTTTCGTTTCTATCTTTAATGACATATCAACCTTCGTCGGTTATTTAATGCCGAAGCCACCTTTGAAGAGAAACAGTAATGGTAATACTTAACCCATAGCTGGGGGGATGTATCTTTCCCAAGGGCATTAGTCCGAAAGTGAACGTAGCACAATTAGAGTTCGAACTCGCTTACTGCGAATTTGCAACTTAGCACGTTATCGACTACACCACGATGACACCCCGGATATTCTGTATAAATTTCAATTATTATTTTTAAAAATGAGAAAATCTAGAAAAACAAAGTTCATGTTGGCCCACATGTTGGCCAAATATCTTCTATAAGAAACTTTTTTCTCACGGGTTTGAGTAATTAAGTGAATGGGGAGACATTTTCTTTCTCAAGCCAAACCCAACCCTAAAGCCGTCCCACTGACACTTATTTTTTATCCTCCCACCAAAGAAAGAAATTAAGAAAGAAAGAAAGAAAACAGCGATAAAATGCTGGGATCCTAATGTGATTTTTAAGAGTGTCCCTAAGGGACCGACTGACTCCCTAAAAATAGGGAAGGGGGTCAGTAGGTCAGAAGTGTATATTTTAAGGCTACTTTAAAGTATAGTGATTGGTCCCCATTAAAGCTAACAATGAATATAAGAGCCACCTACTATTACAACAGTTTTGGAAAGTTAAGGTAGTCACTAAGCTTAGCTTTGGAACAAGGCAAAAAGTATGGGACACACAGTGAGAATCGAATTCACTAACAATGCTCTGCTAGTTTAGCTCGCTAACCAGTACACAACAAAAGTCACGCAAAGTTCAAATCATAGACGAGGCTTTTTGCATTTCCCTTCGCGCTAATACCCTGGGGAAAGGCACGAACCCCCTCTCTTCTTCCTCTCCCCCTGCTATGAATGAAAACGGAACATCCAATCCCGATCAGAAGACCAGACCTAATATTAAGAAAAGAACTGGACCTTCAGCTTTAAATGTTGTGGAATACGAAGGTGACAGTGATACCAATCGTAATTGGAGTCCTTGGAACATTTCCCCAAGAACCTGGAAAAGAGCCTGTAAGGAGAACTGGGACCATCCAGAGTAAATCCGCAAGGATACTTAGAAGGGTCCTGGAGATCTGAAGAGACTTCAGTGAAAACCATCAGTTAGAACTAGCGTGAAAAATTCGCAACGAGTATAATAATAATAATAATAATAATAATAATAATAATAATAATAATAATCTTGCCAGAGAACTGAAAAAGTTAAGGAATATGAAAGTCAAAGTCAAATTGTAGTTGGTGCACTTGGAACGGTCCCAAAAGGATTGGAAAGGGGTTTGGAAAGTTTGGAAATCAGAGGAAGGATTGAAACCATTCAGAACACTGCACTGCTGCAATCTGCCTGAATACTCAGAAGAGTCCGGAGACCTGAGGAGACTTGCTGTCACTCAGACTCCAGTGAAAGACCATCAGCTAACACTGATGTGAAAACTCAAAAGGAGTAAATAATAATAATAATAATAATAAAGGGCATTGTATTCCTAGATAAAGAACCCTTTACGTAGTTAATGAACAAAAGGGGATATTTTTCACCGTATTGCGGCATTTTTACATTAGCCTATCAAGTTTTATCACAAATATAATCTGATCACGTTATCTTCATAAGAAAAAGATGATGCCTTCTATTTAATGTGTGTGTGTGTGTGTGTGTGTGTGTGTGTGTGTGTGTGTGTGTGTGTGTCAAGCACATGTTAGTTCTGATTAATCAGGGGCAGCTTTGTTTTGTTTGTTTTTTTTAGATGTTTTTTGTTTGTTTATTGTTTTTTGTTTTGTTTTATTTGGCGTGACTGCAAAATGAGACCTTATTTTTTTAAAAGGGGGGGCGCAGCGTAGTGCGGGTACTACGGCTAGTTAACTAAATGGTACATATGGAGAGCGTGGTGTAATTGGTTATCGTCGTAGGAAATAGACTAGGCGACACGAGTTCAAATGAGACCATTTGCATTTCATAAGTCACTAATACCCTTCGTGAAATGTATTAATCCAACTATTCTATGAAGAATAATAGGGTAGACCGGGTTCTTTAACCTTGGTTAGGCAACCGGTCTAGGAGATGAAAAACTGGGTTCAAACCTGTTAAACCGATTAAGAAATTGATTATAATTTCCCCCATATTTTAAAACTATTTTGAAGGTTCCTTTTGGTAAAAGTCATACACATTTTAATGTTTTTAGTGATTGTTTTTATTTTCGCAATATTGTATGGACGTTATTTTCCTTAGAATCACTGCCATGAAATGTATCCAGCCCAATAAAGTTATCAGTTATATATTCTACTTCATTACGAGATAATTATCGATGAGTATCTCGTTAAAGATAACAATATCTATTAAGTGATGTGACTGATTGTGTAAAACATTCTATTATCTTAATTACACAACAATTTTATTACTTTCAAAATAATTCCCTTCGGAAGCCACATATTGACTAAGACGTTGTTAACAATCATGGAAACAGTGTTGGAAGTCTATAACTGACACTGCCTTGAGTTGGTACGTCACGACCTGTTGCCTGTTCTCACCCTTTCCCAGAAATAGGTTTTGACTTTTGAGAACAGGAAATAGTTACAAGGGCGGTAGGGGAAGTGGGCTGTAGTACCACAGGAATATTCTGTTTGGCTTTTGGGGGGCTTATTTTAACTTATTTTTCAGGTTGGCAACCCTGAAAATCAGCTGATCAACGTCAATTCATCACCAATAATTATGACTATTAAACATTGATCAGATTTTATGAAAATCCTCATTCTTTCCTACATATCCTCAGTTTATGGAGCGAGAGGTCTACCAGAATAAGATCCATCTTCCACAGTCTCTTGGCCACCCAAAAATGACTGCGCATCACATATAAACCTGTGTTAACTTGTTAAACGTTACCGTCACATATAAACCTGTGTTCACTTGTTAAATGTTACCGTCACATATAAACATATAAACCTGTGTTAACTTGTTAAACGTTTCCGTCACATTGTCCCGACGTTTGACACGGAATTTAATCACGTTGATCAGATTTGATGAGAATCCTCATTTTTTCCCTACATTTCCTCAGTTTATGGAGAGAGATGTCTACCAGAATAAGATCCATCTTCCACAGTCTCTTGGCCACCCAAAAATGCCTGTGCATCACATATAAACCTGTATTAACTTGTTAAAGGTTTATGTCACATTGTTCTGAAATTTGGCACGGAATTCGATCACGTGTTCTATTTTCATGGTAGATTTTAACTAAGCACACTTGAAATAATCGAAGACCCCTCAATTGGACGTGAATCTTAAAACGTAAACATGAACTAAATATTTTCACACATGTTCAAGATCAACCTTCAACAGCTTATTTTCAATGAAGGTTGCCAAACTGAAATATATACATACAAATACCAGACTTATTACATCTATAGACAAAAGTTTGGATATTCTTATATTTGTTTTTCTAATTCTGAGTTCTAATTTAATGTCGTGATTTGAAGAAGTTATCCTTTTTTTCATAGTTTGTCAAATTTGACACAACTTAGCTTAGTTTGGCACAAGGTCATAAATATGGAGGGCGAAATATAAATTGAACTCACTAACAATTATCGGCTAGCTTAGCTTGTGAAAACGATTACATCATGAAACGGACCCAAGAATTACTTTCATTAATTAGATCCAAGTTAATGCAAGACTACTAGGTCACTATAAAGACAGCACAGTCCATTGACGTCAGCACTTACACTTGGTTATCTCGAGTTATGTATTGTAAATGTTGTAGTGTGCGTAAGTGTAGAACGTTTTATGAATAAAACTGAAAGCAATGTCACTTTTACTAAAGTGACATTTGTATGAGTTTTACACCTGTGCCAAGAGTTATTCTTGTCCAGTGGGCTCTTAGATACACACACACACACACATATTATTGCCTTATCTACATTCAGCTGAGAGTGGTGATAAAACTCTAGGATAAGAAAAAAACTAAAGACATTTCATATGAGCATTCTTCATTCCCGTTTTATTTTGGATCTACTCCAGCACTTATCCATCTCTCTCTCTCTCTCTCTCTCTCTCTCTCTCTCTCTCTCTCTCTCACACACACACACACACACACACACACACACACGCACACTGTGAAATGTTATTATTTATTTATCTACTCCCAATATAAAGTATCTTATCGTTTAGAGTAATGGTTAACAAGCTGGTATCTCAGACCAGTACTACGCTACTGTGTAAGGGAGTTCAATTCTCAGAAGGTGTCCCATACTTCTGGTCCTGTGCCAGACCAAGCTTGGGGACGGGTGGAGGGCTTGGCCCCTTAACAGTCCCCTTCCGAGATGTGCTAATGCCATTAAAAAATGCTGTAGATGAACTACTATTTATAGAGTTTTGGGTGTGGGGTCAATTAGGACCCAGGAGGGTGAGGGGCTTTTCAAATACTCCCTTCCTCCTCAGCTAAAACTCAGTGGGTTATAATGTTTTTATGTACACCCCAAAAGTATATTTACAGAGATTCGCTATTTAGTGTATAGATGTACACTTCAAGGAATTATGTAAGATTCTGTGTCTGTGTGTGTGTGTGTGTGTGTGTCAAATAGAACTATAGTGATGGTGGTCCTTGGATCACGAATAGATTGATTGTAACTAATTGTAAAATATATATTTTTAACAAATTGGATTTATTTGTCACTCTAATGGACAGATTGAAAATAAAAGAAATTGAAAAACTCTATAAGTACCAGCACAAGTGAGGATCGAACCCACAACTCGGTGACCACGAATCTGCAAGGCCAGCTAGCAAATGCTAACCATTACACCACAGCGAGGTTTTATATATGTTCTTTCTATACAAATGTATTTTGAATAGATATATATTTTAAATTCCGAAAAATAAAAAACGATAATGATAATGTAGTCAATTCTGTGTGTGTGTGTGTGTGTGTGTGTGTGTGTGTGTGTGTGTGTGTGTGTGTGTAATATATGGGAAAGTGAATAACAATTTTACAATGTTATTTTGTTCACACACACATATATAATAAAGTGTTTGACGCTTGTCAGTTCTTTCCCTCATACAATGTATACATACACACACATATATCCATATGTACACATAGATATGTATAGTAAGTATATATGTATAATGAATATGAAAGCATGATATAGGCAAGTACATGCTTTCTTTTTCAATTTCGACCAGGAAACGATACCACTACGACGACTACTAAACACAACCTTTCTTTGTTTCTTTCTCGTTGCAATGCATTATTGATTAAACTCATCTGATCTCGCGTGATCTTCATCGTTCGTTAAAAAAAAAATGAAGGATGAAAAGAAATTATTTCAAAAATAAACTTTCAAGTGTGAATATATAGAATGATAATATTGCCTTTGTAAGAAAAACAATACTTTTTTTATTTTTCAGGCTTAAAATTACATCCGTGACGAATTTTGGGAAAAAATATGACTTGACGTAGAAAGTAGTTAGTACTTGAACTACTTATATTTTCTTTCGTGGTTAGTTCACAATCACATCTATCAATCAGTTTTTATATATAGTCAGTTCATATATATATATATATATATATATATATATATATATATATATATATATATATGTCAGTTCATATCTATCTATTCATATTTATATCTATTTCTATCAGTCTGTTATCCTGTTCATATCAATCTATATACTTATATACCAGGCTGTTCTCGGTTTGTTCAACTGTCTCTCTATTCATATCACTATGCATCTATCTATCCATCAGTTTATTCATTTATCTATTCTTATTTCAGTTTGTTCATTTATCTTTCTATCTATATATATCCTGTCCATATGTGTTTTTTAGTGTATGTATCTGTCTATATTTTCATATTTCTCTATATATCGCTTTTTCTATCCATGTTGATGTCATCTATCTGTCTGTTCACTATCTATCTATCTATTTCAATCTGTTCACTGTCTATCTATCTATTCATCTATCTCTGTTCACTATCTGCCTATCACAGTCTGTTCACTATCTATCTATCTGTTCATTGTCTCTATCTGTCTATCTATCTGTTCACTATCTATATATCTCAATCTGTTCACTATCTATCTATCTCGATAGATAGATAAACTGAACTATATATATATATATAGAGAGAGAGAGAGAGATATCAATAAACTGAGATAACTATATAGACTTATATAGATTAACCATTTTTTTCTATCTGTCTGTCTGTCCGTTCCTTTAATACCTAGTTAGGTGAATGCGTGTATGTGTCTCTATGTATTGTGTGTCTGTCTGTGTATGTGCCCAAGTGATAAAACCTTAATAATAATAATAATAATAATATTAATAATAATTAAAGATTCATAACCACAAATACAACAGGAGATATTTTAATCTTTCATACGTAAATTCATATTCCCTAAATGATCCACTAAAACATTCTCATTTTTCTTTTTGTTGTTGTGTTGTTTTTACACAGCATAAAATTACTTAAAAAACATCTGAAGACAAATTAAAAGTATATATTTCTTTGAGAAATCGCAGTAAATTTTAACTGAAAAATTATTAATGGTACCAATAAGATTTTTTTAAGTGTTAATGATGAACATGTGAAGTAGTTAATATCATGAAGCCGGGTGTGGTACTAAAACAAGCCATTCTATTATATTATCTAATAATAAATTCTGTGGGCTGGTCACCCCATGTTTTTCAATTTTCTTCTTCTTCTTCTGCCTCCTCCCCCTCTTCTTAACTACAATCAATTTTTTTTTACCTCGTTGCATATCGCGGACAACGCCTTTAAAATATTTTTAACAATAAGGAACATTCTTACGGCTTTATCTTTTTTTAAATATATATATTCGTAGGAAGAAGAGTCATACTTCACACGTTTTTAAAGACAAAAAAAACGTTAGACTGATTTTCTTATATATATTTTCTTAATTCGTATTTCTTTTTAAATCCTCATTTATTTTGTAACTTACTTTTACCTCCTACACAAAAAATATCAAAAACGTTGTTTTCTTAAGGCGTATCCCGAGCACCTGGTATGTGTGAGATGAAGGTCTCTAGTAAAATCTGTGTGTGTGTGTGTGTGTGTGTGTGTGTGTGTGTGTGTGTGTGTGTGTGTGAGTGTGGTATATACAGGAAAGGGGTAAGACCTAGGTTTCAAGAATATGTTACTCAAATGATAAAAAAAAACCTGACACGTTTAAACAAGTACTTCTCTAATTTAAACTATTGTAGTTTTTTTTTAAGTGCTACATAATATTCACGCATCTTGTGTTTAGGGCAGGTCCCCGTTTTTTTTAAACAAGAGAGCAAGAGAAGATGAATGGATATTCTAGTGAGCTTTCTCTCGTTATTGGTGGTCCAAGAACCCTAACATAAAGGAGGAGGGTACTGTCTGGATAAGAAAGAGCAAGGAAAAATAAGTAAATGCCTGAAAGACATAAACTCTGCCTCATACGTAGTACGATACTAACGAACTGGGGGGGGGGTAAGTAACAGTTGAGGTCTAGGGATTTTGTGTTTTTTGTCTGTTTTTATTATATTTTAGGGAAGCTTCGGTATTTAAAAAATTTAAACCAACTTTAAATTTAATTAAAAAAAACAGTAAATATCTATTTGTATATCTAACGTAAATATATTTAATTCAAACGGCTAAAATTGATATCATAAGCCTTTTAAGGAAATGTACATGCTATAACGTTCGGTATCTCTCATTTAGGAGGGAAAATGATATTTTTTTAAAATATTGGTTGTAGAATATGTTTTCGTAATTAATGGTGATTACTTAATTGTGTACATGTGTACATATATAGTTTTTAATAATAAGTCTTATAAAAGCATCAAAATTTAAATCACGCTGATAGGGGGTAACGTGTGTAAATGTGTGTGTATGTGTGTGGTGTGTGCGTGTGTGTGAAAAAGAGCGAACAGTCTAAAATTACAAGTGAAAAAAAATCAAGATGTGAGATTCATCTTTTTTTTCATAAGTAATGATACAGGGACGCCTACCTTAGAGTCAGCAAACTAGTCTGGTTTAAACTATTATTATTATTATTATTATTAAGTCAAAATGAGCTCGATCTTCACGAGTGTCCCAATATTGTGGCCTTGAGCCTGACTAAAATAAACTCGATGAATAATATCTATTAGTATTTAATAATGTTAAGGAGTCTAGCTTAGAGTAGTCTGCTGGTGCTGGTAGAGAATGGACACTCACGGGTGCCCTAAACTCTGGCATTGTACTAAACTGTGAATACATCGATGCACACGTATAAGTCCAAGACCTTTCTTTATATATAGGATTGGACACTCTGCGTAAGGGAAGTAATAAAAAAAAATTAATTTAAACATTTTTTTAAACTATTACCAAAAATCAGGGAATTGTCTGATTTTAATGAAATTTTCCCTACATTATTCATTGATGACATAATTTGATAATGAATAGCTTATTTAAATTTTTTTTAAACTTGAAAAGGGGGTTATTTGAAGAAAAGTAATTCCTGGTCCCTAATTTTTTTTACCTTTCTAGAAAGACCAAATCCTAAAAAAAGTGATTTAAAAATTTAAAAATTTTCTTAAAACTTAAAAAATAATTTATGTAACAATTTTTTTCGTAGTTTTAAAAACAATATTTTTCTTTGAATTGATGAAAAAAATGTATTTTCTCTGATTCAATTGGTCTATTTTTATTCACTTAAAAATTTAATAGAGAATTTTAAATGCCTGGAAGAATCCATGCTGAAGTCAATATTTTCAACAGAGATAAAGCTCTATTTAATCTATCAAAAATGTGATTAAAAATGCGCAACATAATTTTCCGATTTTTTTTTTTATATATTCAAAAAATCATTACTAACGATAGTTCTTTAACTTTAAGGAAGACATTTTTTTTTCAAAATATTCGGATTTTCACTCTGGGGCCTGAACAACTGTTCAGTATGTGTATCCTTGTGTTGTTATTTTTTTCTTACGTGTTTTGGCTACGTCGTGTAAGTTTTTTGTAGGAAATTTTCACACATAACTTTGTTAAATCATGAATTAATATTTATTGATATATTTTGAAAAAAGGGGTATAAATCAATGTTCAGTTCCCTCTTTTCTGCCCATCCCCCTCTCTCTCTCTCTCTCATATATATATATATATATATATATATATATATATATATATATATATATATATACTATGCGTTGTACACATACACACATGCATACATAACGTGTCACAACGACATACATAGATACGACATACATAGCACCAGAATAGAAAGTTTTACAAAAACACACATCATCCGATTTTTACATACAAAATGTTATATCTACATACACATATGTACATAAAATGCGAATATCACAGCGTTACAATAAACATACATATTTTACAGAACAAGCACATATATATTGTCATATTAAAATAACAATACATATGATGACACATATACCACTCAATAAATCAGCTTTATACATACATTTATACGCAACAAATGTGTGTTTAAAAGAATATTTAAATTTCTGGAGATCTAAAAAAATGGATTGTTCAGGACATATTGATGTAATTTGAAGAGGAATAGATTTTAATGTAAAAAAAAATAATGATTTTATTAGAATAAAGCAAATAATACTTAGACCATGCAAAAAATGTATTTTATTTCTTAAGGAACAGTTAATAAATATATTAAATTAGTGTTTTTTAAAAAGGAAAAAAAATCAATAAAGTAAAGCTTCTAAAAGGGTTTAAATAACATCTTTTTAATCTAAAAAAAAGTGGTGAAAAAAACATTGAATATTTTTAATTTTGGAGGAAACAAAATGAAATTGATAAACAAATGATAAAATAAATAATGAATGACAATAATATATATATATATATATATATATATATATATATATATATATATATATATATATATATATATATATATATATATATACAAATTAATAAAAGAAACAAACAATAACATAAAATAAATTTTAAAAGTATTTTTGCAGAAAATATTATATTTCCAATATCTGATTAAAAAAAAAAAGAATATAATTTTAAATAAAGAAAAATATAGAAAAATAAATAAAATAAAAAGCACACAAATGTTTAAAGGAAGTTTCATTTTAAAGAATTATATTTTAAATTTAATTTTAAAACATTTTAAAAAAATAAGTGATGTTAGTTAAAAGATGTTTTTACTTATTTCAAAACTGGTAAATGAAAAATATAAAATAACTCCAGCACAACCAACAATTATATCCTAAAATGAAATATGTACAATATATATATATATATATTTGAAATAAGAAATAAAGACTTACCAGCTGTTACACTGATTTGATAGAGCATACAAAATGCGAATAATATAAGTATCCTAGCCATTATGACTTTTAAGGAAGCCAGGAAACAGGTTGATAGGGTTTGATCAGTTGAGGGTATCCGCCCGTTCAGGGTATCAAAACAAATATTCTTTTTGGAAAGAATTCAAGCACAAAACAAACAAATAATAATAAATTAAAGAAAAAAAAATTGGTAGAAATATATCTTCTTGTGTAGTTCCTGTAGGGTAGTCAATTGACTACTGACAATCGTTATTATTCATATACATCGGATATATGGGGGTGTGCGTGCAATTAAATATGTATATGTGTGTGTATATATATACATATATATATATATATTTACATAATATATATATATGTGGGTTTGTGTGTGATTGTGTGTATGTGTATGTTTGCGAATATCTTAGATAGATTCACTTTTTTTCCCTCTTTTTCTTTTTTTAAATAATAAATCCGCCTTTCCGATTCACACCGTTGTTCCTTTATCTTTCGCTTTTTTTTAATCCTTGGAGTACTTGGTCGGCGATGATGACGATGATGATGATGATGATGATCCCCCCAAAGTAAGGAATGATCTGTAGGGGGTAATTGGGGGGAAAGACTGAGAGATTAATTATTTGATTAATTAACTGAGTAAAAAAAACAATGAGTTTAAAAAAAAAACAAAGATATACTATTGTATAATATTATACAACGTATAGTTTCTCCTTTTTTCTTTTTTTTAAATTAAAACTTATATAGGTAGAAATAAATTATAAAAGGGGTTTTCCTCCCAAGACAGATATTCTTCTTTCTTTCGCTTTTCTTTTTTGTTTTTTCTTTTCTGTTTCTAGTGTGAGTCTTTCTGATACAACGGAGGCGAAAAAAGAAGCCGAAAGTTGCAGGAATGTAAATGCATTGAGAAAAGGAAATAAATTAGCAGCAGCAGCCAATTGAATACGAGAAGTGGTAGTAGTAGTAGTAGTAGAGAATACAACTGTAGTAGCAGTTGTAGTAGTTAACAATAGTAGGAGTAGTAGTAAGCTTGTATCTGTGGACGAGTGATTGATGTGTATATTTAAGCAAATGAAATCTACTCCCTTTTATATCGATTATTATTGCAAATACTTGTTTATTTTTTTATAAGTTATCCGATCACATGAGATTATTGTTTATTAGTTAAAAAAAGATATTAACGTAATCAACAAGTAGTAGTACTACTACGACTATTAAGTGATACTTTATTTTTTAAATCTCTACAGCGTTTTGTTTTAATATGAAAATTATTATTACTAGTTGTAGAAAAATTGACATTATAATATAACATTTTAATTTTTCATTTAATTTCGGATATTAACTTAACGAACTTTGTTTTTTGTTTTATATTTTTTGTTCAATTTCCACTCTTAAATCATCCGAACAGAATTTATCTTATTTATTTTTTATTTATTTATCCATCCAGTTTTCTAAGAGACATATTTCAGTTACATCTAAATCCGACGTTTTTTTTTTCTTTGTTTTTTTTTTTTGAGGGGGGGGGGTTTCACTCCAACACAGGTATATTGAGAAACTCAGGGGGAAAAAACTAATATAATTCTTTGAATAATAATAATGATGATGATGATGATGCGATATTACACTTATAATGGCAACTATTTTAGATGTATATCTGTAGTAAAGAATAAGAATTTTCTATGACTAAAATTCTCAAAAAGGGCACATCATAGCGAGCTTTTTATTATTAGAGCAAGATACCTTTTTTAAGTGAATAAAGAGATTTCCAGATCAATATGTAGCTGAATGATATCTAAACGTCATTTTTATTATCCAAACTGTCGATATAAGGAAGATATCTATGCCAAGTTAATTAGAACCATTCACTCCTTTCAAAATAGAAGCATCAGTAAGATTATGGACCGCTGAGAAACCCAACAAGTTCAAGGGTCAATTAGTATTTAAATAAGTATCTATAACGATTATATATATAAAAACAGAATGGGTATAGCTTTTTTTTATTCTTTTTTTTTTTTGGGGGGGGGGCTTTTTTTCATCTCTGAAAGACGCAAAATATGGCCTGATTGAAAATATTGATAATTTTATATCAATCTTTATTTTTTTTAACTAATAGCATGTGTTTGCGTTTGTGAAAGCTATTGGTATTATATTATTGAATAAAGGTGTACAGTGTACATGTGTTGAGTATACATGTATACGTACATATTCAATAATGAGTTGAAACAGTAAAAAAAACACTGAAAACGCTATGGTACATGTGTATTTCAATATTAGGTACCATTAAAGGTTTGGGGCATATGCGCAAAAAATTTTGAATGTCGTGTGTGTGTAATTAAACAGAGAGATGAATGTCTGTATATAATATATATATTATATATAATTCATCATTCAATAAGGCTTAAAAAGAATTAGAAACGTGCATTTCTTTCAAGCCGGCATACATTTAGAGAGAGTAGGAGGTAACCGGTAATACCATCGAGGGAGAATGGGGGAAGCTCATTAATATTAATGAGATCAGGCCACATTGACGAGGGAGTTGTCATGCTTCCCAGTAGACAACACTACGACTACGACTGCGATTTTTTAAAAAGAATTTTGAGAAGAGACTAAGTGATAATAAATGAATAAATAAAAACCTGTATGATTGTACATTAAGACAAAAACTGAATAATTCACTCATATAGTCAATAGAAACAATATTTCTGCTTAAGATTTTTACAGTTTTTTTTAATGCGCGCGAGAGAATAGGTCGTTCACTGTGGATCTTTTCTGTACATGTGAGCGTGTTTTTTGGGGATTTTGTTTGTTTGTTTGTTTTTTTCTCCTTCTCCTTCCTAGTTTCTTGTTTCTTTTGTATTTTTCTTAAACGATGTTCTTTATCTTGACTGGGCTTCTAAAAAAAACGACGTAGTAAAAAAGGGTTTGTTTTTCAAGTTGTAAACATTTAAATTGGCGGAAGGATACTTTAACACCCTATTTAAAAAAAAGAAAGGATAAACTTAGTCACCCATTCATTATTTTTAAAATTCAATAAATAAAGATTAATTTGGTTCTAAAAGATTTAAAATGTGTCATAGTTTCAACATCTTTGAACTTTTTTCCTTAGATTTCGCAGTAGGAGCAAAAGATATTTAAAAAAAAAAAAAAAAAAAACGCCACACACATTTACACATAACAGTCGACCTTGGCAAACCTAACTCCATTCATAGTGTTACAAGCACGCAATCATTTGCATTAAAGATGCGATTATTTATTTATTTTTTTATCAAGAAATATTTCAGAAAATCTCACGATCTGACGTAAATCAACAAGAGGACTGTCTCAGCTTTTCTTGTTACTTTTACAAAGACAATTATGTCTGGCTCCAGTTTAGCTCGTAGTAAAATGGAGTAGTCGTAGTAATATGGTGAGAAAATTAACGAACAAGTCTAACCATTCTCATACGAGTCAGGAAAGTTAAATTTAATTAGTTTTAATGTTATTTAATTCAAACTAGAACAGTGTCATTAGGAAGAAACGTCTGATATTTTGTATGAAGAGTTTTTTTTTCCTTCTTTTTCATGGAGCGAGCCTGCTTAGCTTTTTATGCATACTAATTAAAATGAATCATTTATACGGTGATCATACGATACAAAGTGGTGAATGAGAGGCTTGGTAAAAAGATCTCCCCCACCTTCTTCTGTTCCTTTGCTTGCGTGATTACACGTTAAAACATATTGACATTTATCGTATGATATTGTATCTCAATCTCAAACTTAAAAGACAGACGGTAATAATATTAATACATACAAATATCTGAATCAGAAAAGAGAAATAAAACGTATCTTTTATTGTAAGATATAGATTATAAAGAAAAGTTGTTATTGTAATGTTTATTTAGTATTAGTAAGCTTTGCTTAGTCTGGCACACGGGCATTAGATTGCTTACAGTTAAGTGGTCACTCAATAAAATACAAAACACGCACCTTGCCGTGGTCGTTAGCCAACAAACTAGTCTCACGGACTAATTACTACTGAGTAGTGTGTTCGATCCTTGCAAGGCGCCCTATACTTGTGGTATTTTATTAGAATATCTAAGCTACCCTAGAAGTTGTTGATGCTAAGAAAATTTCAGCCAGATTTCTAAATGCCATGGACTTAGCCGTCCCTGAAGATCACAGAGTTAAAATAAAGGAAAGCTCGAGAAATATCTGGACCTTGCCAAAGAGGGTTTTGTTGTTGTTGTTGTTGTTGTTGTTTTGGTGTTGTTGTTTTTGTTGTCTTTTTAAGTTAAAGAATATGAAAGGTGACAGTAATACCAGTCATAATCGGAGCACTCGGAAGAATCCCCGAGAACATAGAAAAGAGAATGGGGAAACTAGAAATCTGAAGAAGAATTTAGACTTTCGAGACCACAGCACTGCTGCGACTAGAAATAATACAAAGAAGAGTCATGGAGAGTCCTGGAGAGACTTGTTGTCACTCGGACTTCAAGTGAAATTCACCAAGACAACAACAACAACAACTACTACTACTAATAATAATAATAATAATAATAATAAGTTTTACTAAAGTCAATGAAAATAACAATAATGCCGGTTTGGTTGTAAAGTGTTTATTGTCACTTGATTCCCTGTAAGAACCATCATATACTACTGACGGTAAATTTCGATAATAATAATAATAATAATAATAATAATAATAATAGTAATAATAATAATTAGCAGGACTTGCGGATATCCCACAGTGTGACAATTTAATTATTACAACGTTTGATGGTTACTTAAGAGCTATTGCCTTTGGTTCAATATGTAAAATGTATGATATCTTAATTTAGCCCCCTCCCCCCCCTCTCTCTCTCTCTCTCTCTCTCTCTCTCTCTCTCTCTCTCTCTCTCTCACACACACACACACACACACACACACACACCTTTTTTTCTTTCTTTCCCTCTTTTTATATTTTCATCACGTTCGATGAGAACATTATCGCTTTATACCACCGCGATATCTTTCTTTCTTTATAATTATGTTTTTCTGTGTAGCATGTCTTTTTTTCTTCCTTTTCTTTCTTTGAAATAAAAATGAAAAGGTTCATTACTTAGCAGAGGTGACGACACTCTTAAGAAATAAAAATTCGGTGGATAAGCAACACCAGATAATCAGTATATACGTTTTTGCACTTCATCTTTGATGATTTGGACAGTCTCCTTTTTAACCAGAGGGTGTTGCAAGATGATATCGGTCGTACAGTTAAGGAACATGAATATTAATATATAGACTAACATGACCTATGGATATACCACAGTATGATAATTTAATCATTACAACGTTTGATATGTTTACTTAAGAGCTATTGCGAAATAGTCCAACATGTAAAATCTCTCTCTCTCTCTCTCTCTCTCTCTCTCTCTCTCTCTCTCTCTCTCTCTCTCTCTCTCTCTCTCTCTTACTTTCCTTCTTTTCACTTTTTCATCATGTTCGATTGAAACAGATTAACGTCATTGCTTTCGCGCGCTCACCCCCTCACTATCTTTCCCCTACTTATGGACCATTATTTAGCTGAGGTGACGATACTCATAAGAAATAAGAATCCGGTGGATAAGCAGTATCAGATAACCAGGATTTACATTTTTGCATTTCATCTTGGACGATTTGGACGGTTTCATTTTTAACCGGAGGGCGTTGCAAAATGATAACAGATGGAAAATTAAGGAAGAAGCGTATTAATAATAATAATAATAATAATAATAATAACGGCAAAAATAGACGAACAAACTGTATAAAGGCAAAAATAGACAAGACGCAGTAGAATAGCAAGTGTAGAATGTGTAGAGACAGAGATGAAATGGTTAATCAAATATAAGCGAACGCAGCAAACTAGCACAAAGTGAGAACAAGACTAAGCACAACTCGGTGGGAAAGGTAGATCCACTGGGAATTTTGCAAGAAATTCAACTTTCAACATACAGCTAAATGGTATATGCACAAACCTGAACCTGGAAAATGAGACGCATAAAATTCTCTGGAACTTCGATATACAGAGGGATCACCTAATTCCGGCCAGGAGACCAGACTTAGTATTGATTGACAAGAAGAAGGAATCTATCATCTCGTGGATTTTGCCGTCCCGGCCGACCACCGAGTAAAAACGCAAGAAAACGAAATGATAGACAAATACTTGGACCTTGCCAGAGACTCAGAAAACTGTGGAACATGAAGGTGAAGGTCATAACAATTATAATTGGTGCCTTTGGATCGGTCTCCAAAGCTCTGGAAAATAATTTTGGTGAATTAGAAATCCGAGAAAGAATCGAGACCATCACACTACTGCACTTTTTAAGATCGGCTAGAATACTCAGAAGAGTCCTGGAGACCTGAAGAGACTTGGTGTCACTCAGTTTCCTGTGAACCACCGGATACGGCAGGTATGAAAAGCTCCATAATAATAATAATGTAAGTAAGAAACAAAAATTCTTAACCTCCCATCAGGCCGTACTAACGGAAGGTCTTTTTACGTGGGGAAGTTTATGGGGCATCCAGTGAGGATCGAACTCGCTATTTAGGAGTAATGGATCTGAAAAACTAGCTTCCTAACACCACGAAGGTACGCCCACTAAGTAAAATTCATAACCTGGTGCTGTAGTCTTAAGGAAACTTGTTGGCATTTGGTCCCCTGTAAGAGCCACTGAATAGGCCTGATTTATTTTGAACAAGGAAATTAACTTTTGTCTGATCTACTCAAGAGAACATCGGGAAAAGAATATGATCAAAGAAACTGAAGAAAAAAGACAGAAAAAAATAAAGACCTAAAGCGTTAGTCCGGGGTTCAGTGTTAAAATAACGGCGTGATCCCAGAGTGCTATCCCCGCTAGGCAACACCTGCCCCCTTGGTTTATTGTCCAGTGCCTGAGATCCCCCCCCTTGAGGGGCAATACAGATGAGATCAACGCATTTTTGTGCCTACCATCCCATGAGCTTTGGCTTGTGAGTGGTCCCATATTAAATGACCTTGTGTCATACTCGCATACCTGGGAGGCGAGAGGTAACTAATCTCTCTCTCTCTCTCTCTCTCTCTCTCTCTCTCTCTCTCTCTCTCTCTCTCTCAACGTACGTTGATCTGCTCTGTGCGGATGCAGGCTGCTGCATAGAGGACCTCCCGAGAATGATGAGCGATAGGGACGGATGGAGAGAGATTGTCATGGATATCCGCGCTGAAAGCGCGACATGATGATGATGATGATATATATACCGACTGCACCCTTTCCAGAAGGGTCTTATCCCTACACTTCAATGAAATGTCCTGGGTATGTCACTAAACTTTATCTGATTGAGAGTCTTCAGTTTCGGAGCTCTTGGGAGTTTAAAATACCCTTCCATTACCATTACCAGGAGTGGTTGTACCGGTGAAGGTTCCATCTATGGGTTAAATAGATCTGTTTGAAATTATTAGTATTGGATAGGAATCCATCTTACACTGTGCAAACAAATGATTATTAAATAAGAACAGTCTCTTGAAACATATATTAATTGTGTAGATATATTTACCAAACCCCTCCGCACGAGCAGGATGTAATGCAAGGTCAATTTTTTAAGCGGAGTTTAACAGGTTTAAAGTTTTCCTTCTTTTATACTGGTCACATATCCAAGGTTATAGAGCCCAGTCTGCCCTACTATTTACCCATAGCTGGAGGGAGAATATATGAATTCATACCTTTCCCAAGGGTATTAGTTCTATGTGAAATACAAACAGCCTTGTCTAGGATTGGAACTCGGGTCGACGAGTTATTTGTATTACAGGAGATACATTAGGGGGGGGGCGAACAAAATTTGGCTTTAAGTTATCAAAGGGCGCCAACATTGTTAGCGGTACGTACATTTGAAAATGCCAGTAGCTTGCTTTGATGATTACGGTCAAATCACGTTAAAAGCAACAGTTCCCTCTCGATCACCGAAGTTAAGCAATGATGAGACTGTTCAATAATTAGATGGGTAACCATTTAAACAACAGCAGGTACTGAAGGAAACCGAATATCAAAATAACTTGATTCGGCATTAAATGACCCGAAAAGGTTTGATATGCCGTAAAACAAACCAACAACAACCTTGTTTTGATAGTTTTGTTTCTTTCTTGTATTTCTTTCTATATAGTATTTTGTTAAAATAAAACCCTGTAAAAATAATACAAGTTTTAAAAATTGTGGGAGGGGGGTCAGTGCCCCAGCTCTGACTGCTACGGTCCTGTATTAATAGGATAATTTATATAACTGTATGCAAATAAATGATTATAGACAAATAAGAAAACACAATTTGCAAATAAATTTGACGGAATATTGAAAATATAGTTATGATAACAATCATTTACAAATTAATCAAATTTCGGCATTAAATAACCCATAAGGAGTTGATATGCCGTTAAACAAATAAGTAAAAGAATCTCTCTCTCTCTCTCTCTCTCTCTCTCTCTCTCTCTCTCTCTCTCTCTCTCTCTCTCTCTCTCTCTCTACAGGACTGGCCCTCAGGTTCTTTGTGTCCCAGACGAGCTGAACTTCGGCGTACCATACGTTTTACAACAATAAAATAAAGATACAGTATATGCTGAAGTAATTTGACCCGAAAATTTTCTAAGTTGCCCTAGATCTTAATTTTCAATCCCCACCCCCGAAAATTAAGATCTAGGGCAAATTTTAAAAATTTCATGTCACATTCTTTCTGCAGCCTACAATAAGGTTTTTTTTCCCGTACGCCTATGCTTGTACGTTTGTCGTCGTCATCTTTGTGTACTATATTTCACGCTAACAGTGAAAGAGTGAAAAATAATGCAAGGGAGACGAGATATGTATGAGATAAATAAAGAAAATACTTTATCATCGGTTGATGTACAGGGATGATCTCTCATCGCACAATGTAATTTGGTCGCTTCTTTCTTTGAGGCTGCTGCTGCTTTTTATTGACCGTTCGGGATCTCTTCAAAGTTGCTGTTGCTGCTGATTAGCCATCATTTGACGTCTCTTTTATGTGACCGTAACCAGAATCCATTTCCTTTTGATTGCTGGGTCAAATCAGTTTTCTTCTACACAGAAGACTGGTTTGAATTGGCTCAAAAATCGAATTGCATGAAAATCGCGTAATATATCTGTTGTGAGGTTTTAAGGGGTCAAATAAGAACAAAACGACGGGTAACAAATGTAGAAAAATGTATTAACAGAAAGTAGACAAATACAATAGAGATAAGTGGGAAATACGTCCGACAATAGAGTTATTGGCTTGCTCGCATTGGCTTACTGCCAAGCCACAATTATCCCTGTTACTTATAGTAACCTGTCGGCATATTCCATTAGTCTTATAAGGTGTATCACCTATAACAATATCCAAACCCCACAAGCCATTCAGGATTTTTTAAATTCAAAATCAGAAATGAACCTCCTCAAAATCTTTGGTTTATTTAGTGTAAAAAAATACTTTCAAAACATTTAGTGTCATTTAAAACTGTGTATTTTGTCAAATCTGTCGAAACATTCGCTTCATATTTTTCAAGCAACAAAAGGAAGTCTGTCAAAAACAAACCTCTGAGATATTACCAACTAAGACGTTTCTCCGAGATATAATCATTGTGTAAACAAAGTAATTCTATCATTTTTGCTTTGAGCACATAAACTTTTTATTTAAAACTTCTGCTTATCATTTTGATGAGGGGTGGGGGAGTGATGTAGCGGCTAACATGTTACCCTTTATATTTTTTTCTCCCGCGTTCGTCCCGGAAATGAATGCGTGGGGTCGACCGCAAATTTGGTTTGTCTTTACCATATGAGCGATAGCTGTTGAGGTGAATACTTCTAGTTGGGTTAAAAGAAGTTCCAAAAGGATACGACAAATATCTATTAATAATGAAGATTGTCTATATTTCTGTCTGTAACAAAAACTACGTCATAGCTCTAGGTCACAGATTACGTCACAATATTCTTATGCTATATACACCCAAAATTTGAGTAAGCAAGTTTACAAATAAATAAATACCTACGATTTTTTGTAAAATTGATGTGGAAAATATTCAAAATAGTTTGATTATTACATGCATGCAACATTTTATTTGAGAGGGATGGGGATCAGTTTTCATTTCAATTTGTTTTATTATATTATTTTTACTCCTTTAATAAATATGAGATTTTGCTTACTTATGATACAAACCCTCTGACATTGAATTTTTAACTCCCACCCTCTCAGGCAATGTCTTTCAAAAATTAATTTTTACGACGCCCGTTGCTAGTTTATATAATTGCATAGTCTCTGTTAAAAAGGAAATGATTTTACATGAGGATCGATACTTATGTCAAGGAACAAAGGGCTATATCTGTAAACAAGGAAATATCACGGTTATCTTTAAATTTATAAGATATCTTATTATAATGGAGATTGTGGGTTTGTCTGTCTGTAACCGAAACTATATTAGTCACAATTCCTTTAGTTATTTATTCCTTAAGTTATTTACATCATATTCTCCATGATTTTATTTTTATTTAAACCTCAATTATTAATAAAATTGTTTTACATTACTTACACTGTTGACCATATCTACATACTATTAACATGCAATTGTATTTATATATACAACAAAATAGCAGTTTACAGTGTGAATGGGAAGGCTAATTTGCATGTTGATCTTAAAATTGATTTTAATAAATATATGCTTAGTATTATTGATTTCTAATTGTTTGGTTTTATCTTATTAAATATGAGCAAAAATCTCTCAGGAATAAATCTTAAAAGAAATCCCTTAACAAGAAGAAATAACTGTAATATTATTCTTTACTTCCTATTTTAACTAAACAGTTTAATTAGGAACATTTACCAATGAAAGACGGGAGTAACGGAAAATGATGGAAGAGTTAGTTTCAAAGTTGTTCTATTTTTCAATCATACCCCCTCTGTTCAAAATCTTTTTATCTACATTCTTATTCAGTTTCATTAGCCTTTCTAATTTAATATAATATTTTATTATAAAATTTAACTAAAATACTTGCACCCGGAGGGTGCATATATTTGCTAGTACATTTAAAAAATATATATATAAAGTTATCATGATAATAAAATTTATAAAGTGCCCAGTTCCAGAGCTCTGGAAAATGTGGAGTAGCTCGTCATTATCAGGTCTCTCAGAACCCTTAGAGAAAGTATCTCTTAAGGGCCAATCTGTGGATGAAATATGTGTGCTTGAGAAAATATTTAAAATGATCGTGAACTTAATTAATATATTGACTCTTAAAACGTGGATATTACAGCTATGAACTGTATTAATACAATAGAAATGGCTACCCGGCGTCGCCTGGTTAAAGGTGGGGAGGCAAAAAGTTAGTCTCATAGATCCATTATTATTGAATCGTGAGTTTGAATCCTCACAGGATGCCCTATTTAATCCCCATATAAAAAAGACCTTGCGTTGATCCAGCCACTGAAAAGAAAAATGAATGCTATCATTTAAATCTTATTTTTTTAACCATCTTCACGAATATAAATCAAATTTTAATATTGATGACAGTGAATGTGTATATACGTTTACTTTACTTGGAAGCGCGTGGTATAATGGTTAAAGTCATGGGAAATGGACTCGTTGCCCCGAGTTTAAATCCTGGACGTGGTAATTGCATTTCACCTAACGCTAATACCCTTGGGAAAGGTATGAATCCTACTCTTCCTCCAGCTATGGGTAAATAGTACGGCAGACTGGGCTCTTTAACCTTGGTTAGGCAACCGGTCTAGATGGAAAACTCTGAATTCAAACCTGTTGAACTCTGCTTAAGAAATTGACCTTGTGTCACATCCTGCTCGTGAGGAGGGGTTGGTAAATATATATATACGTTTACTTTGTCATTAATTGTTTTATTTTCGTAGTTTCACCCGGAAATATATACATACATACATACATACATACATACACACAACTGCCTTTTATATATGTATAGATGGGTTCTTAAAACATTGATATTGCGTGAAGTGTTTAACCGTTTCAAATGATTGTAATGCTACAGTTTTATACCAGATTGCAGGCCAATAATTGCTAGTTTGGTTTGGTTCAATGACATATCAACCTTCATGGGTTATTCAATACCAAAATCATCCTGTAGAAGAACAGTCGTTGTACTATTCAGTCCATAGTTAGAAATAATTTTAAAAAGGACTTTGACATAATATAACTGAACAAGGGTTGACATGCCATAAAATTCACCAAGCTATCTAATATCAATGATTTTCAAACAGATATATCCATAGGTGGGACACTAACAGGTACTACCACTACAGGTTTTGTTTTGTTTTACGGCATATCAACTTCGTTGGGTCACTCAATGTCGACAAAGTTGTAAAATAAATTCATTCTTAATGCATAATACAATTTTGTTTATAAACTCATGTTTTTCTGTTTAACCCATAGACGGGACCCTAACAGGTACTACCACTCCGGGTCAGAGTGGACCAGGGAGCAATGGTGATAAGGGTGCTCCACATTCCCCAAACCTCCAAAACTGGAACCTCACCATCAGATAGAGTTTAACGTCATTTCCAGGACATGTAGACCCTCAGTCACCGCCTTCTAGCACCCATATGATAAAAAGGGGTTGGGGCTTACCATTAGGGCAATAGGGTTGGGAAAATCATATAGGTGCTAGGGCTTGACGTAACCAGCTGATTGATCGGAGGGGGCCTCTCCGACCGCCTGTCTAGCCCAAGATAGGGCCAAAGTGGAGTATTGCAGGTCATGAACTGCTCATCCACCTGTGATCTATCCTTAAGCATCACGGGTCGCCACTCACGGCCAACAGGTGGCCCCATTGGGGGAGTCTTACCCCTCTGCAGAGGTGCAGTCGGTGCATTCTAACGCCCCAGCCGACAGGGCGGGCTACCACTACAGATTAGAGTGAATCAGAGCGTAATGGCAACAAAGGGATGTCTCTACATTCCCCAGAGCACCAGCGCCCTGTCGACTGGGGCTGTAGAATACGCCGATTGTAGCTCTGCAGAAGGGAAAACCTTTCCGTTTGCACTGGGTGGTGACCCGTGATGCTTAAGGACGGAAACCTGAGGGTTAAGCAGTCCATGATATGCAAAACTCCACCTTGGCTCTTACTTGGGTTCGACGGGTTTTTTGGGAGCTCCCCTTCGATCAATTAGATGATCGCGTCAATCCCTAACACCTATATGATTGTTCCGAGCGTATTGCTTTCATGGTAAACCCAACCCTTTTTATCATGTGTGCTTTCTAGCAGAAGGCAGTAGCTGTGTCTGAGCGTCCTGGGTGGTAAGCTTCTAATTCTGGAGCTATGGGGAGTGTGGAGTACTTCATTGCTATTACTCCCAGGTCCACTCTGGAGTGGAAGTACCTGTTCGGGCCCCATCTGTCGGTTAAATAGATTTGATTGTACTTGCACAAATAACAACCGTACTCAACAATTTATATTTGAAATTTATTAACAAAAATCCATCACCAAATGATACATCTAAGAAAAATCTACAAATCCTTGTTCAAAGGCATTCCGGGTCCCTTTCATGAACAGCAAACAATTGAACACTTATCATTTTACCTATGTCCAAATGTGGCTTTAAATAGTTGAATGATTTACCCACTCCTTGTATGATCCAGGTAGCTATTCAAAGATTGAATAAAAGATTAACTTTCTGACAATATTACAAAAAGTCTCTATGAAACATTAAGAAAATCTTATATGAAAATATTAGCCTTTTTCCGGGTTTGGTAAAATCTGGGCATGTTTTATTTATTTATTTCTTTTTTAGAGGAAGTGATGGATTTGACTATTATTCTTGGATTTTAATTTCATTATAATCTATAAAAAGATGCTATAGTAAGTATATATAAGTAAAATACATTATCAAAACTAGCAAGAATGTGCACCCTCCGGTTGAAAGTATTTTAATTTTAATTTTATAAAATATAATATTATTATATTCAGCCAGACAACGAGGGAATCTATCCCCTTTTTACTAGCGCTAGACCAAGGAGATTATTTTAGCGTCTGAGTTGGAGCGCCACACATACCATCAGCTCCTCACTTTACTGCACAGATCCCTGTGCTACTCATACTAAGTTGGCGAGGGCTGGTATCGAACCAGGAACCTTGTGATTCCAAGGCGGACGTTCTCTCGACTGAGAAACACACGTTTCTGCCCAGATGAACCGGACTTGTTACTTCTAAAAAATATTAAATAAGATTTTTTTTTTAACTTTCTTTCACGACTTTTTTTGTTGCTTAATATTCAGAAAATGTTCCTCTATCCAGGCAATTTGTGAGGGGGGAAGTCCCCGTGAGGCAGTGAATAACGTACTGGACTGCGGTATCGTACTAAGCGAGTTCGAACTTTAGTCCTGCTATTACGTTTACTTTCAGACTAATACACTTGGGAAAAGTATGAACCCCTCACTCCCGTCTATGCGTTAGATAGTACTACTCCTGTTCTTCTACAAGGATGGCTTTGGCATTAAATGTCATATGAAGGTTGATATGCCATTAAACAAAGAAACCAACCAGCCTGGCATTTTGTCACGTGTTATTTTTCCCTAGTTTTTATTTTCAAATATCAACTTTGAAACAGTGCTCACATCATTGATACTTGGGTTCTTATAAGTTTTTTTATCTACCTCAACTATTATAGATTTCCCTCTTCTTCCCATTGTAAGAAGAGTAACACGAATCGACCGTCTCATACGACGTGCGAAGTCCAGAATGCAAATGGCGGCGCCCACCAGTCATTAACTAGAGACTTACCGACGGCCTGCCACTAATATTTGCATAACACCACGACGGTCACTCTAAGTTTACTATCAATAAAGTGAGTTTAACCTACCCACACACCCATTAGGGAATGATAAAACTAAAAACAATGAAAACATAACTCATATACATGCACGTTCAACGTTGTATTTATATTGTTAACAGAACCTCTCGTCTCAAATCATAGAAGAGTCCATATTTTTCAAATCCGACAATCTACCCCAACAGAGGAAGGTCTTCTGAATACTAAATGCTTAGAATACGCCATCTGTATCCTCTGCAGATGGGGTAAGACACCCCCAAGGTGTGTCCTGTGTGTTACTCTAAACTGCATCGGATTGTGAGATACCAGGTCTGAATATCTGGGGAATGTAGAGCACCCCTTCATTGCCATTACTCTCGCATCCGCTGTGAACCGGAGTTGAAGTAACAGTTAGGGCTCCATCTATGGGTCAAATAGATTTTTTAAAGAATTATTCATCTTGGATAGAACCGTGTACAAAAAATAACTTTATGGCAAGCCCCAACTCCTTTTTATCATATGGGTGCTAGAAGGCTGTGACTGAGGGTCTACATGTCCTGGGAATGACGTTAAACTCTATCTGATGGTGAGCTTCCAGTTTTGGAGGTTTGGGGAATGTGGAGCACCCCATTCATCACCATTGCTCCCTGGTCCACTCTGACCCGGAGTGGTAGTACCTGTTAGACTCCCATCTATGGGTTAAATAGAAAAATGTATTTATAAAAAAAATTGTAATATCCATTAAGAATTGATTTATTTCAAAACTTTATCGGCATTAAATGAAATATCAACGTACAATTAACTCGATTTTCTAACCTCTTGGCATAAAATAAAAGTAGACGGGTTGTCATGCCGTTAAAATCATTCAATCAATCTGAGTACTAAGCAACAAAAATTAGTTTTTCTTTTTTTTCTTTTTCAGTTTTCATTTATTTATTTTATAAAAGTGCTAATATGTCATTAAGATTATACGAATATATGTATTGAATAGATAATAAAGTGCGATAAGGTAAGGGGCATTGAACTTTTCGTGTAGGGACCCAAGATCAATGTCAAGTCTGTTCTTGGTATACATTGATTTTTTTTTCTTTTTCATTTTTTCTATTTTTTTTATGTGCGGTAACTAAGCAACTATTATCTACAAAGAGTCGGCAATGGGTACACTCTTCAAAGAAAAAAAAAGTTAGCGATTAAAGTCTTGTATTTTTCAAAAACTCTGAAACGAGACGCAACTTGTTTTCATCAACCAGTGAGATTTTATTTTTCTTACTTAATGGCCTCTCTCTAAAAAAAAAAAGAAAAAAAAATTGCCCATCATAATACTCTTTTGATTTTCTTATGATAAAAACAATGACATGATAATTTTTGTTAACGTCTGCAAAGGGTCATCAGTCATTTAGGGAACAAACGACCTGTTATCGCAAATTCTTTATCTAAATTATGATTGAAACTTTGCACTCATCATTTTAATAAATAAATACTAAATCTACGTTTGTTTATTTGTTTTCATATTGTTTTTTGTTTTTATTTTCCCAGCGACATCCTTTCGAGTTCGCTTGTCCTTATATCTTGTTATTTTGTTTATTCCAAGAAAACATTAGTAGCTTACCTAATGATTGATTGATTGATTCTAACGACATGTCAACCTATCTAGGGTTATCTTATGCCTAGAGGTTAAGGAATCGAGTTCATTGTATGTTTATTTTTTGTGTAGTTCATGTTTAAGAGTTTGTTAGGTTTTTTTTTCTGCATAATCATATCGAATACGAATAATACTTAAACAGATATATTTGACCTAAAGATTGGTCCCTAACATAATAGCAAAGTTAAACTGGGAGTAATAGCAATAAAAAGGTACTCCACACTCTCCAGATCTCCAGTACTGATGTCTCACCACCAGATGCAGTTTAGAGTCATGCCCATGACCACACCTTTTGGGAGGAGTACTTTAAAAAAATCATATACAAAACGTTATAATGACTGACAATGTTTCTCTCAAAAAATAAATAAGTATATATTATTAACACTTCTAGAGTGTAAAAAAACCACTAACAACAAATACAATGCCAGTAGATCAGAGACAAGAGTATTATATAGATTCGTTGCTGTGACTTCAATAGTATCAATGGTTCTCGTAGCTTAATTGATAAAGCAGCTGCTATGTATTTAGTAAACCATTCGACACGAGCAGGATACGACACAAAGTCAGTTTTTAAAACGGAGTCTAAAAGGTTGAATTCAGAATTTTCCTTCATCCAGACTGGTGGCCATACCATGGTTAAAGTGCCTGGTCGACCCTAATATTTACCCATAGCTGGAGAGAGAATAGTTGGATTCATTTATTTCCCAAGAGCATGTCATCCCATCAATGGTTAGCAATCTAGTTTCACAGATACATTACTAATGCATGATCCTCGCTGAATGCCCCACATTTGCAACCCTGGGTCACATCCAACTCGTGGCGAACGGGTTGATTAAATACGTATCTTTCCTAAAGGTATTAGCCCTATGTGAAATGCAAAAAGTTTCGTCTAGGATTTGAACTCGGGTCGCCGTGTGCATTTTCCTTTGACGATAACCATTACACCAGGGTACGGCGCTAATCAGACTACCCCGTGACGGAAAGATACGCGAGTTCAAGTCTCATTGGGAGCTCGTCTATTCTTCTTGTTTCCGATCAACGTACACCTCATGAAGATCAATAAATACAAGGTCCCAAAATAAGGGGGTGTATCAACCCTATTTGGACCCATTGCATATGTACCCACATCCAAATTGGCATTGTCCTTCAGTTGCAATTTTATATTACGTAAATATATTATACATACTAACAAGAAAACAAAACACACTCCGGGCGGTGTGAAAGTATTTTTTGAAAAATATTGTCTAAGAGAGTTAAAAATTCAATGTCAGAAGGTTTGTCTCATAAGTAAGTAAAATCATCAGATTTATCTAAGATGTCAAAAAAATAAATAAATAAATAAGACAGTTTGAAATGGAAACTTAATTCTGTCCCCCTCAAATAAAATGTTTCGTACATCTATGAAATACTAATCAAATAATTATTTTGAATATTTTACACATAAATTTTACACAAAATCGTTGGTATTTATTTATTTGTAAACTTTTTTGTTAAGCTCTTGATACTGAAAAAATGACTATTTCTTGTTCGTAAATCATTTTCTCGTAAGACTTTATACGTTAGATAACTTTGAATATAACAGATCAATCAATAAGTCCCGGGCCTAACTAATAAAACGACTTTTAGGCAAAATTCGATTTTATTCCTCAACATAGTATCCTTTTAGGGTGATACACTGATTCCAACGCTTCTGTAACAATTCGATGCCTTTTTTGTAGAATGATTTGTCTTTGGTCTCAAAATATGCCTCGGTTCCCGATATCACTTCTTCATTGGAGGCACATCTCTTTCCCTGGAGCATTCTTTTGAGGTCTGCAAACAGCCAGTAGTCGCTGGGGGCCAGATCTGGGGAATAGGGTGGGTGCGGAAGGAATTCGAAGTGCAATTCATGTAGTTTTGTCATCGTTGCGATCGACTTGTGACACGGTGTATTGTCTTGTTGACGTAGCACTTCTTTTTCCTTCATTTGTGGCCGTTATTGGCGATTTCTTCCTTTAAACGTACCAATAATACTACAACATATTTGCTATTGATGGTTGTTCCTTTCTCATGGTTATCGACTAACAAAATACTTTGCGCATCCCAAAATACGGAGGCCAAAACCTTGCCTGCTGATGTTTGCGTCTTTGGACGCTTTGGACGGCTTTCACCTGCTGCTGTTCACTCAGCTGACTGCCGATTTGACTCCAGAGTGAAATGGTGGATCCATGTTTCATCCATTTTCACATATTTACGCAAAGACTCCTTTTTGTTGCGTTAAAACAGTTGCAAACAACGCTCTGAATCGTCGACGCGTTATTTGTTTTTGATCGACTGTGAGCAAACGCGGCACCCACTTTGAACACAGCTTTCTCATTGACAAATGTTCGTGAAAAATGTGAATACACTGCCTTCTGATATCTTCAACTCCTCTGCTATCTCACGCATCTTCAAATTACAATCGACCAAAAGGAGTTTGTGGAGCTTTTTGGTGTTTTCCGGACAACTGCAGAATTTGGGCGTCCTAGTGCTGAGCATAATTTCTGTCTGTACGACCGCGTTTAAAGTCAGTATACCACCTCTTAACCGTTGTTGGAAAAGAGTCCGAATAACACTTATCAAGACATTGCTTTGTTTGAACAGTATTTTTCTCATCAGAAAGCAATGCTTTATCAACACACGAAATTCAGATTTTTCCTTTTTTGAAAATTTGCAACAGTAGCTTCACTTAAATAACTGTAATTTGTAAACTAATAATCCGATTAACTCAAATTTTGACACGTGCCATTTAAAGGTTAGCACTTTATAAAAATCATATGGATTTTTAATTAGATCGATAGATAGATAGATAGATAGATAGATAGATAGATAGAAACGTTTTTGTCTCCCTGGTGATTTTTGTTGTTATTAGAGCATAATGAATAACATTAAAAATATTTTTTTATTGAACTTACCCTTGAATTAATCAATTCTGATCATCAAAGTGCGACCCCGGACTTTCAATTTCTTTAAAGGAAGGGAAAACGATCTGCTTGGATTCCTTATTTCTTATGGGAGGAGACGCATTTGATTGGATGTTCCGCTGGCTCATAGGATAAAACACCTCAATGTCTACTGCGTGGTTTGTTTACTACTGAGATCTCATTAGTACAAGCTGGTACCCGATCGACACCTGGTGAAGGTGTATGATGTTGAAAGACCCAAAACATATAATGATCAAGAGATAGCATCATTGACGAAATGGTCACGGGTACCTTTTGGTGCATTCATTGATTTAATCTTATTTTTAATTCTGATATTTCAGGTAGACCTCTAACTTTTGAAAAAGAATTTTGTTGAATTTTTTTTTCTTTTCTTCTAATTTTATCCTCTATATAAAATTGCTAGGGAGTCCTAGGGGTGTAATGGCTAACATACTGGATTGTGAGATCGTAGTAAGCGAGTTCGAACTCCAGTTGTGCTATTACGTCCACTTTCTGAAATACCATTGGGAAAGGTATGAAACCACCCCATCTATCGGTCAAATAGTACCACTACTGTTCTCCTACAAGCATGACTTTGATATTAAATAACCCATTAATGTTGATATGCCATAGAACAAAGAAACCAAACCATATATGCTAAAATATTATATATACATTATGAAAATTTCCTTTAAAAAATCAAATAAAAAATGACTAAAGTATATGTCAAAAAAAGAAAACGCGAATTTAAATGTATATGAAAATTTCCTTTAAAAATCACAATAAAAACTTGATTAAAGATGACGTGTCTATTAAAGATATGTCCCATTTCTTAACCCGAAAGCCTTGGGACTTTAAGGCGCCAGATTCCAGTGCCCTTCTGCTACGTCATCGATCCCCACTGTTAACGAGAAAACAGTCAGTGGTCGGTTCGGCTTAAACCTGTAAGGACTGAATGAGTTAACTCCCTCAGACTGAATTGGTAAATAAGTTGCCACTCGCTTCCAGGAGCAAACCTTGAAATTCGACAAATTCAACTGAAAGAATTTACTACAGAAATCATCTCAACTCAATTAGGGTTTGCAACTCAAAGACAGCTTCCCTAAAAGCAACCTCTAAAATTCATCACCAACAAAACATACGAAATTTCAACCTGCCTCTGCCGATAGGTTGGCGGGTCATTCTTCACTTCAAAGAACTTTGTTAACCGGACTCTGAGTTAAGTTCTCGCGCAAATCACACCAAAATTTGCAAAACTATCCTTAAATCTATCTTTCCCCTTTTTTTTGTTTATACATATTAAATTTGTTGTTAAATATATTTGTCTTGTCTTGTCTTTTCATTCAGTGTCCGAACTTGAAAGTTGCGGTAATTCCCCCCACAAGTGAGAGTTAATCCTTTTACAGTTTTAATTCCCATAACATACTACAAAAATTGCTGTACTGCTAGCAAAGCATTCATCAGATGATAATAACGCAGACCAAAGGATTATTACAACTAACTCAGAAAAACCCAGCTGTATCTTACAATATCACCAGACTTTGTTAGTTTTTCAACACATCGTGGGAATGACAGATAAATATGCAGTCTCTTCGCATAATCCTTTGCTGTATTCACAGCATTACAGTAACGGAGCGTTCGTTCAATTATGTAAGATTTGAATGAACTGGAAAAAAATGACACGCTATTATAATGAATGAGCACGAGAATAGTTATTGTATAAGATCTCAATAATGAATTGTTATTTCAGCAATGTTAATTTTTACTATATAACAACTTGATACTATCATTGAAAAGTAGAGACAACGTTGTAGGTAATTAAAGTCCCAACGACTAATTTGAAAACTGGTTAGGAGGAAAGACAAAAGTTTGAATCAAGGTCATGTTGGTTTTTGGTTAGGAGTAAAAAGGACGCGGAACTCTCAAAGTAGTTTATGATTAACGAGAAGAAAGACAATTTGGTTTCATTTCAAAGTTTTTCTTCTCCCAGACTGTCAGTTGCAATACCAATATTAAAGAGCCCAGTCTGTCCTACTATTTACCCATAGCTAGATAATTTTCCCAAGGGTATTACCATTATGTGAAATGTAAACAACCGTATCCAGGATTTGAACTCGTCTCGCCGTGTCCATTTACCACGACAGTAACCATTACACCACGAGCCTCCAACATACGTAATAATAAACAAAGGGGTTTTGTGTACTGCGAGGAACTTCTGACTATAGATCTTTTCAATCGATTTAGAATGAAATATACGCCGTTATCGACATAGACTGTGAATTTTATTAAGATGGCTCTGTATTGTTCTCTGATGTTGGTTGTTTGGTTGGTTGATTGGGTTTTACGACATGTCAAACCCATTGGGTCATTTTATGCCAAAGATGTTTTTATTTTATTCATTCTCGATGGATACTCAATTTGTTTTAAACATATTTTTCTGTTTAACCCATAGATGGGACCCTAGCAAGTACTACCACTCCGGATCAGAGTGAACCTGGGAGAAATGTTGATGAAGGGGTGCTCCACATTTCCCAAATCTCCATTACTGGAACCTCACCATCAGATAAAATTTAACGTCATACCCAGGACTTGGATACCTTCAGCCACCGCCTTCTAGCTCATATATGATAAAAAGCGTTGGGGCTTGCTATAAGGGCAATAGGGTTGGGACGATCATATAGGTGCTAGGACTTGACGTAACCAGCCGATTGATCGGAGGGAGCCTCTCCGACCACTCATCTAGCCTAAGTGATGTAATGAATATGTAAATACCTTGGTACCCCCTCACTATAATCTGATTGGACAGTATCATCTATAAATATTCGACACTGTGGTCGCACAAGCGCCTAAGCCTACTAGTCCAGTGTGCCTCGATTTAAAGGGGCAGGGTTGGGTTTATTGCCCAGAGCCTGATGCGCCCCCTTGAGGGGGAATGCCGAGGGAAGCGACGCAATTTTTCTACCTACCACCATGAGTCTCGGCTTGTGGGTGGGCCCACGTAAAAAGGCCTTGTGCCGTATCGTGTACAAGTAGGGTACATGTAAATATCCCTAAGCCTACTAGTCTAAGCTTACTCGCCTACCAGTCAGAATACCACCACGACTTCTCGGAAGACGTACTGCTATTCGACGCACCAGCTACTACTGCGATAATATACCAAATACCAACTTCATAATATATCCCTTAACCCGGATATATCACTAAGTAAAAGCCAAAATTGTTTTCTGACGTACTGACGTTATTCTACACCCTCATCGTGAGTGTGAATCATATTTCTTTGTAACATGGTAGCGATTTCATGCTTTTTCCAAGTGGTCATTGATACAAACTTTCCCGGAAGTGTTTAGCAAATAATATCACACACACACACACACAGACACACACACACACACATATATATATATATATATATATTATATAATCGTTAAACCGGAGATCTGCTTTTTGTTTAATTCCACATGTATAAATGAAAGAATGCTGCCCAAATACACGCAATACACACACACACACACACAACATATATATATTATATATAATATTATATATATATGTATGTATGTATGTATGTATTGCTGCGTGTGTGTGTGTGTGTGTGTGTGTGTGGTGTGTGTATTTGGGCAGCATTCTTCATTTATACATGTGGAATTAAACAAAAGGCAGGTCTCTTGTTTAACGATTTTATTGGTGATCTTTTCAAGTTTTCTGGCCAACTTTTTTATATTTGTACTCGAGATATGAACTTCGGTAGACTAATCCACGAATTCCATTCAAATATAAAAAAAGTTGGCCAGAAAACTTGAAAAGATCACCAATAAAATCGTTAAACAGGAGACCTGCCTTTGTTTAATTCCAACAACACACACACACACACACACACACACATATATATATATATATATATATACACACGCAAACCACACACACAAAAATCTAAAAATGCACAATGCCTTTTTTCGATACACACACTCATACACTCTCATACTCACACCGTAAAAGAGAATATTTGACATCATATTTCAAACCGTCCACTTTTTTCAGCGTTCTTTCTTCAGACGTCAAATTTTGAACAGAATGATAAACAAGGACTATCACTTGCTTTTCTCGTTATTCTGTGATAAATTTTTTTTATCACCTTCCATATACCAACAAATGCCCTGAAGATGATCTAATTAATAGATCAAAACACTGCAGCGTCGGCCAATAAACTTACTACTCAACTTATTTAAACTTGGGTTTTTTCAATTTTCTTAATATACTACAT
>CM042169.1:56810414-56812914 GCA_023376005.1 Doryteuthis pealeii
CCCTCGTCAACTCAGCGTATGAGAAGCACAAGGATCTGTGCAGTAAAGTGAGAGCTGATGGTAGGTGTGGCGCTCCACCTCAGATGCTAAAATAATCTTCTTGGTCTAGCGCTAGTGAAAGGAGATAGACTCCCTCGCTGTCTGGCTGATACCGACATTAGACCGCCCGACGACTTATCATTATATACAATTAACTCCTAAATTTTAGGTCCTCTTAAAGTTACGACAAGTCTAATTTACGATTAATAGTGTTGTTAATAATGACAATTTAAATATTTCCTCTCATTTATCACTTGATTTATTTGATTTATTTAGTTTTGTATTATTCATTATATATTTTTTACATCTTAAAAAAAAAAAGAATTCTTAATAAATTGAAAATTAAAAATTTTAAAAAATAACATTCTTTTATTATTAACTATTTAAGTTTAAAATCTATATTCTTCTTTATCAATTAATAATCCCTTTTGTTTTTACGACTGTAAAAGTTATTAAACCTTTCGGTTCAATTATAATCATCTCTAATTTAAATTTGAATAAAAATATCTACATACATATATTGAATACTATATGATAAAAAGTACTCAAAGTTATACATTGTTTATTAAACTGTATTATACAGAGTCCGGAATGTGGTGTTTGTCGTGTAATGATTATCGTAGTAAGAAATGGACACGGCGAACCGAGTTCAAATCCTGGACAAGATTGTTTGTATTCTACATAGCGCTAATATCCTTTGGAAATATATGAATCCAATTATTCTCCATCAAGCTATGGGTATATAGTAGGTCAGACTGGGCTCTTTAACCTTGGAATGACAACCGGTCTTGGAGATGGAAAACTCTGAGTTTATGCCTATCAAATTGCGCTAAAAAATATCAATTTCTTAAGTAGAGTTTAACGTTTGAATTCAGATTTGTCCTTATAGTCAGCTCTACTATTTACCCATTGGTGAAGGAAGAAGACCTGGATTCTTACCTTGACCTAGGGTATTAGCCCGATGTGAAATGCAAACAGCCTCGTCCAGAATTTGAACTCTGGTCGCCGAATCCATTTCTACGACGATAGCCATTACACAAGACGCCTCCCTTCAAAACGACTGGATAGGTTCTTAAGAGTATTGCTATAGAATCACCTGGTCGAGAGACTGAGATTTCGAAGCAAATGACGACACCAGTGACATGTTTCATGTGGTGCGAAAGATTCAGGAAAAAATGACGGGCGTACAAGGAAGTATTTATTGATTTAAACAAAAAATATCGACATTTTGTGCAGGGCGAAAGATCCTGAAAAGGCTACGTTACTAACTAAGGTTATTGAAAATCACAATGGCTGCCATCTTACTTCCGGTTGAAAAACATCAGTCAGACGAGAAACATCTTAGACTTCTCGTTTCCTTTCACTGCCTCTCAACAGTTTTGAGGCATGGAAGTATGCGTGACGTAACGGTTATTCTCGTAGAAAACGGACGCGACGAACCGAGTTCGAATCCAGGACGGAGCTTTACATTTCACTTAGTTCTAATGCAATGTCAGTCAGCAAAAACTTTGCGATATGATAGGTCCATGAAAAGTTTTTTTTATTGTTCCTTTAAGAGTCAAGTGACTTTTGCCATACTCTCTACTCTCTATACTATAGCGTTCCATGGTAGTGTAAATAGTTAGCAAGCTACTTTCACAGATCCATTAATTTGTTTGTTTTTTCAATCACTCTCCGCCTCCAAATACGGGTAAACAGTAGGGCAGACTGAACTCTTTGGTTTCATAAGGTAACTGGTATATAAGAAGAAAAACCTTTGGATTCAAAATATGAGTGTTTATCGGAGAATCTGCGACACAATGTTCCACAATTCTTCTGCTATCATCTCATCCAAAAATCGTGGCTGGTCCTTCATAAACCTTCTCCATTTGAAGCGACTCTGTCATTTCCTTTGCGAGGTTCTTTGCTCCACCGGTCATTTGCCAGATCCTAGGGTGTCAACTTACCAAAGTAAGTTTGTGTAGTGACATCCTCTTCATGTTCAGTACTTGTTTGACTCTATCACAGTAAATTCGAGTGAATTTTGTGCTTGTGCTTCTTCGGGCATCCATAGAACATGGCCAAACATGGACCATCGTAGTTTCGCCACCCTTGTTGTGATGGCGTTGCACGAATAATAATAATAATAATAATAATAATAATAATAATAAAAATTTAATTTTGACCATACAAAAAAATGGTATATGCATAACCAGAATCTGTTTTGAGAACGAAACGCATAAAATTATCCGGGACTTTGAAATAAAAACGGATCACCTTATGCCAGAAAGAAGACCAGACCTAGTATTGTTAAACAAAAAAGAAAGAACTTGTCAACTGGTGGATTTTGCAGTTCCAGCAGATCGCAGGGTGAAGCTAAAAGAAAATGAAAAAATGGACAAATATCTGGACCTTGACACAGAACTGAAAAAGTTATGGAATATGAAAGTCAAAGTGATACCAATTGTAGTTGGTGCACTTG
>CM042169.1:56817914-56913081 GCA_023376005.1 Doryteuthis pealeii
TATACGTAAGTAGCGCGGATTTAGTATTATAGTGTGTACAGAAATAACCTACTCGAGTTTCACCATAAGGATCTTCGGGTTAAATTCACTGAATTAATCAAGATATGATCAATTAGTTAATTGCGGGCAGTTCATGTTTTAATTATTATAATTAACTGTAATTGATCAATATCTTGATTAATTCAGTGAATTTAACCCTGAAGATCCTTATGATGAAACTCGAGTAGGTTATTTCTGTACACACTATAATACTATATATATATATATATATATGTACATAGATACACACACACACACACACACACACACACACACACACACACACATATATATATATATATATATATATATTATATATGGTATTTGTGGAAAAGGTGACATACCGGTGAAAATGGTCACAGTGGTTAGATGATTCAAGTTTCACAATGATAAGTCAGCCATATAACAAATATAAAGTGCTCAATACGTCAGTAGAGCAAATTTATTATAAAGGTACACGGTAATAACCTACTCGAGTTTCACCATAAGGATCTTCAGGGCTAAATCCACTGGATTAATCAAGATATTGATTAATTGCAGTCGATTTCACGTGTATGTTTTTTTTCGCGATAAACGGTTGATCCTTATGGTGAAACTCGAGTAGGTTATTATCGTGTACCTTTATAATATATATATATAATATATATATATATACCGTGTCAGCGTATCAATCTAGGAACGTAAGGTGTGCGTCACGGTGCAAAACATAAATGCTATTTATGTATCCATAAGAACCAAGACCGTAACATGTCTCTTCTGACTTCTATCACTGAATGCTTTAATGTTTCAATGGTTTTACCCCTAGGGGCCGAGTTAGCTCAGTCGGTAGAGCCTTCGGCTAGAAACCACAAGGTTCCTAGTTCGATACCGGTCCTGGCCAACTCAGCGTATGAGTAGCACAGGGATCTGTGCGGTAAAGTAAGGAGCTCCACCTCAGATGCTAAAACAATCTCCTTGGTCTAGCGCTATTGAAAAGGGGATAGGCTCCCTTGCTGACTGGCTGATACCAACTTTAGGCCACTCCGACGACTTTACTTACTTACTTATTGCTTTCACAAGAAATTTTCAGACAGAAGCAGAAATTTTTTTCTTATCTGACTTAAGATAATTTCACCGATTTTTCTTTCGTATCAATGCTTAACAAGTTCGCGATATTTTGGTTCCTTTGATGAAAAAAGTTGTTGAGTTAGATGAAAAGTTAAAAATGAATTAACTTAGCTAATTAGCCGTTAGTAATATTTAGTTGATTAAATTAATTCAGTTATTTCAAATCTGACACCTTTCAATTAACACTTCGTTGATGGAAAGTTGTGTCTTCATCTGACTTCTCACGAGGTAGCGAAAAAAACAACAAAATCTGATGATATTGTAAGATACTGCTGGGGCTAGTCGTCATGATTTTTGAATTTCCCCTGTTAGTTTGACCCACTACTTATTTTGCATTGATCTTGACATGCATTGACACACACACACACGCGCATGCGCGCGGACACGCACACACACGCACACATTTTCTTTATCTACCTTTTCCGCACACACACGAACACTCACGCACACACATTTTCTTTATCTACCTTTTTCACACACCACACACACACATACAGAGAGAGAGAGAGAGAGAGAGAGAGAGAGAGAAGAGAGAGAGAGAAGAGAGAGAGAGAGAGAGAGAGAGAGGGGGTGATGTGGAAATTGCTGCAATCTTAAATCATTAAATTCGTGCATACGTTTTGTTTATTTCAGATTTTGTTTACTCTGCAGAAAATAGAGACAATAATTAACTACAGAATCATCATCTGATGAAACTTCAGTACAGCAGTAATTATTTTTACAGCACACATTATATATATATATATATATATATATATATATATATATGAACCGGAATAAAACAACTGGGATCTATGTGCTTGAGAACATTTTGGGCCCCGAGCACCTGTTCTTAACAAACTTAATAAATACTAAAAGTACATGAATGTAGGTCTACACATAAAACGATGCTGAGACTGCAGTATTGATTAATAGCGACGTCTAAAACAGAACCAACACGCGAAGAAGAAAACAAAATGTATTCAGTGACAATTATACCACGTCATATACTTTTGGATAGAAAATTTGTATGATCCATTGAATTAATTTTTTTAAAATTGAGTCTAATATTAAAATGCAACAAGGAAACACGACATTTTTGTCAAAATGTAGAATAGTAGATTGATTGTTTTCTTTTGTTTTACGGCATGTCAACCTCAGTGGGTCATTAATGCCGACAAAGCTTTGAAATAAATTAATTCTTAAGGGATACTCAATTTTTTTTATAAACTCGTGTTTTTCTATTTAACCCATAGATGGGAGTCTAACAGGTAGTACTACTACGGGTCAGAGGGAACCAGGGAGCAATGGTGATGAAGGGGTGCTCTACAATCCCCAAACCTCCAGAACTGGAACTTCGCCATCACCTAGCACCCAGGTTATAAAAAGTGTTGGGGTTTGCCATATATATATTTACCAACCCCTCCGCACGAGCAGGATGCGACACAAAGTCAATTTCTTAAGCGGAGTTTAACAGGTTTGAAATCAGAGTTTTCATTCTCCTAGACCATTTGCCTAACCAAAGTTAAAGAGCCCGGTCTGCCCTACTATTTATCCATAGCTGGAGGGAGAGTAGGATTCATACCTTTCCCAAGGGTATTAGCGCTAAGTGAAAATTCAAGGATTTGAACTCGGGGCGACGTGTCCATTACCCATGACTTTAACCATTATACCACGCACTTCCTGTGGTTTGCCATATAGGTTCTAGGGCTTGACGTGACCAGCTGATTGATCGTAATGGGCCTCTCCGTCCGCCCGTCTAGCCCAAGTAAAAGCCAAAGTGGCATGTTGCATGTAATATACTGCTCAGCCATCTGGGTTCCCTACTTAAGCATCACGGGTCGCCACCCACGGCCAACAGGTGGTCACATGGGGTAGTCTTATCCATCTGCAGAGGTGGGCTCAGTGTATTTTAACGTCCCAGCCGACAGGGCGGAATATTAGATTGAGTAAAATGGTTTACGTAATCTTAAACTGATTTCCTTAAGAATGAAATATGAAATATCAAAATATATTTGTCACCGTTATACATACGCATGCTCATTTATCTTAAAAGCTGTCCTATTGATAAGTTGATAGAAATAATTCATGCATTGAGTATACTAGTACAAAATAAAAAACGCCCCCGGGCGATGTAAAAATAGATTTTTGAAACATATTTCCTGGGGGGTGGGAGTTAAAAATTCAATGTCAGCGAGTTTGTACCCTAAGTAAGTAAAATCATCAAATTCATTAAAGGATTAAAAAAATAAAACAATTTGAAATGTAAACTTTAAATGTGTATTAAAATAAAACAAACTATGTATAGATATATAATACCAGTCATGTATTTATTAAAACTTGTTTTAAAAAACAATGAGGACTGTCTAATGTTGCATGTTCAAATTTTGAGTGAATTTATTCTGTTATGACGTAAGCAGTGACGTAGTTTCTGTTACAGACAAAAATCGGAAGCGAATCTTCATTATTAATAGATATTAGATTTTATTAAACTTGAACAATATTTTTCAAGCAATTAAGTTTTCATCAAAACAATGAAATAATTTGTCGATTTGGAAATTATTGCAAAGCTGGAGCCTTGTCTCTTTTGATTGCAATATGGTCCTCTGTTGGTGGAGATTTTTTACGGGGTATATTGCTGCCGTATGCGATAGGCAACTATAAGATACAGCCTAGTCTCATCAGGTAGTGTACTATATAGACAATAAATATTGCTCTGTATATAATTGATGTATTAGTTATTATACATTAAACTCTTTTTTGGGATTTGTAAAAATCCTTGTTTAAATCTATAAATTTGCATCAACATGGGCATGAATTGTGGATGTACAGGAGATATTAAATTATCCCAATATACCAGTCAGTTGGATACTTTTACCTTTGACTCACTATAGTATAAAGTCATTCTGTGTTTTATACATATGGATATAGCTATTTTGCAATATCTTTATTGAACATTTACTTATGGACAGTAAATGTACTTAATTAACCATATAAAGTTGTAAATTGACTTAACATTCGTATTATTATTGTAATGGATGTGGTTTTTTGGAATTCTGAGAAGTAAGATAAATCATCCTTGTGAAGTGTGTGAAAAACTCTTTTCATTCTTTCATTGAATTCTATTTCCCATCATTTTTCAAGCAACAAAAACGCAAAAACAAAACAGACCGACATTATAGCAAATGACACCGGGCGTACTGCGTTTGATAAAACCTATCTTTTGCGTGATTAAATAAATGGGTTTCTCGTAAAGGAAACTGGGAATAGATGGCGTGATAAGATGATGTAAAACACACACACACACACACACACACACACACACACACACACACACATATATATATATACCAGGCATTTGCCATGCGAAAATTTTCTCGGAAATATTGGTCAATTCAACGAAGGGGCATCAATAACAACTTACCCATTTAAATCTAATTTGCATCGCCCTGGTATACCTCTACTCACTGCCAATAAATGTAATCGAGAGGTTAATGTTTCAATCCCCATTGGGGTCATTTTTCGTACTACAAGTGTAAACTCGACAGTATCGAGACTGAAGCTGTATTTACCAAGATAGAAATGAACAGTAAATGGAAAGTTAATTTTTTTCAGACTACAAGGTGTGTCAAAAAGTACAGATTTTAAAGCTGTATATACCAAGATAGAAATTAATAATGAATTTAGGTGTGCCAAAAAGTACTGAAAATCTCGATATTTTTGACACACCTTTTATATATATATATATATATATATATATATATATATATATATATATAATATGCTCTCCCATTTAAACAAGATTCAATCTTTCCAAACAGTAATCGCACATTCAGCCCTCCAATGATTTACAAAAAAACCAGAAAAAAAAAGTGGAATTACATTGATGTATGGCACTTCTAGCCAATACTCTCTTTCTCTAGCTTACGCGGTTCCACCCAATGCTGCAAAATCCTTAAAATTAAAAAAAATCCATTCTACGATTGAATGCCTCTCTAGCACAACATAATATATATATATATATATATATATATATATATATATATATATATATATATATAACCTTTAGAAATTTAGGGAAATGTCTCAATACATAAAAAAACGAAAACAAAACCAACGAGTCAAAATTGTAATTGTCGGAAAAAAAAGAAGAAAAAGAAACCGAATGAGTATAGAAAGTGCTCAGTATATTCTTGTAGAGCAGGTTTAGGGAACCTAATCAGCGACGAAGTCAATTACCCTGGTTACACAGAGGAGGATCTTCAGGATGATTCTGACATAGTTATATTAGCTGTAAAAATAAAGATCCATACTAGCAAGTATAATTAAGTGATCTAACTGTGACATTCAAAAATCATCCACACTTTTGGTGCCCTAGACATGGGCTTATTTTGCACAATGGTTAATTTAGCACAGACTGGAACCAATGCCTTCCAGATACGGAGAGACGATTTAGATGTTCTACATGGGCAGTTATTGCATTTTCATACAAATAGTGACTGGTATCTTCTCCACTGAATCAAGTGACAACAAGTCTCTTCATAATTTTATGTCTCTCCCCATCTCTTCAGTGCCATTTACTATTTTGTAGATGTTGAAATTTTATACAAGTAGTATCTGGTGACTTTCATTGAGGATCAAATAACTGTAAGTTTCTCCGATACTCGCACACACTTCTCACATTTCTTGCCAATTACAGAAATTCTGGTGTCTAGAATGGTTTCTGTTCTTCATCGTGTTTCCAATACTTCCAGTCTCTTCGCCAGGCATTACGTACAAAGCTGTTCCAAACATGCTCATCATGGTGGCTATAGGCGTTGTCGTTAGGGCAGCTCATCGTAATGTTAAGGTCTGGTTTTATTTGGTTTATTTGTTTAATGACATATCAATATCTTATGAGTCATTTAATGCCAAAATTTGATTAATTTCAGAAGCTGGCAGATATTTCTCAAAGAAAGGCTCCAATCCTTTAATTTGACAACTTTAAACATCATTCAACAAAAAAAAAACAAAACAAAAAAAAAACAAAGAACTGTGGAATTTATAAATCGCCATGACTTATTTCTTTCAAATCATTTCTATATTATCTATACTAGCAAAATAAAAAACGCACTCTGGGCGACGTAAAATAAATATTGCCTGAGGGGATGGGAGTTGAAAATTTAATGTCAGAGAGTTTGTATCATAAGTAAAGTAAAATCATCAAATTTATTAAAGGAGTAAAAAATAAAATGAATTTATTAAAAGAGTAAAAAAAAAATGAAATGGAAACTTAGTTCTGATAACTTTAAATATATGTTAAAATAAAACAAACTATATATAGGTAGATCATACCAGGAATGTATTTATTAAAACTTGTTTAAAAAACAATGAGGACTGTCTAACATTGCATGCTCAAATTTTGAGTGTATTTATTCTATGTTATGACGATTTTAGGTAGTGTTACATAAGCAGTGACGTAGTTTTTGTTACAGACAAAAACCGGAAGCGAATCTCCATTATTAATAGAATATATAAAAAGGAAATATCCTGTCTGTGTCTGTTTGTACGTATGTTTGTACCACGACCAAGTCCACGTCCTTTTATAAAGGAAAATTAGTGAGACAGCTAAGACCAAAGTTGAATAAAATCCACACCCTAATTTTTGTCCCAGGGGGGGATAAAAAAACTTTTTTTTATTTCTCGGAATTTTTTTAGATGAAGCTTGATAATTAGTATTATTTGGATTATTCGGACTATTGTCCTCATCTTTATTGTTATCTGTACAACGTTTCGACCGATGTACCCTGCGGGATTCTTCAGGTATTTCTTGCCCGACAAGAAATACCTGAAGGCCGAAGAAGGCTGAATATTAGTTTAAAGCAGTCACGAAAAACTGTTGGGTCATCTAGTGTAGTTGACGTGTGATGACCCCAGGGTCATTTGGAAGCATGGCTTTCATTGGACTAAAAATTCAAGTCATCAAATTACACTAGAAAGTTAGACAATATATTTAAAATATCTTTAGTCAGTAACAGAACCGTGACGTGATCGGTTGAGAAATTTCCATTTATCAGTTAACAAACAGGTGATTGACGTGTAATCAAGAAATAAAGTAAATATGTGCACATAAAATATGTTTGAGTTATTCTTTATACCAACACAAAAAGAATTTAAAGCAGTCGCGAGAATCAACGAACAAAAAGGACTAGAAGGCAACGAGGGACACAACACAGCGGTGACAGAAAACGCAAAGAGAGGAGATGGGCGATAGTCGATCGTCTGAGTAATGGTATTTGCCTCATACCCCACTTGTATGGACAGGGCAAGGCTTCGTTTTAACGTGGGCCCACCCACAAGCCGGAGCACATGGGTGGGAAAGAACAAAATTTGCGTCGATCCCTCAAGGGGGGCGCCTCAGTCGCTGGGCAATAAACCCAGCCCTGCTCCTTTAAGTCAATGGGGCAGGTGTTGCCTGGGGGGATAGCCCCCTAGGATCGACGCTATTAATTGTACTTTACCGGTCCAGTGGTCGAAGCACACTGGAGCCCCGACCGAGGTCGAGTTCGATCGTCTGAGTAAATGCTATATGATACATCATATCAACAAATATTCACATTTTGTGAAATTATGTTCTCGATCAAAGTTATATGTTTTAACACCAGCTTTCAGTTGAGGAATTCCAATTGATTGATTGATTGATTTTAACGGCACGACAATCCGTCTAGGGTTATTTCATGACCAGAGGTTAGGGAATCGCGTGCATTGTACGTTTATATTTACATTTTTTAGTTGTTTAAGTGTGTATCTATTTTTCAATATTTCGTTTTAAGGATGTGTCAAAATCCTCTGGGATATTTTTTTAAATAATTATTTTGTACAAAACTTATGTTTACATTTATATTTTTCTATAATTCTTTTTACTTCAATGAGGACAAATAACGTCATTTTCAAATAGGCCTTTCATATTGTTTACGTTGAAAAAACGTTGTCTAATTAGAGCTAAATCTCCGCATTCTATAAGAAAATGTTTAACAGTGTTGGGTGTCTAACATGCTATACACTGTGGTTGTTCCTCTTGCTTGTGTATGAAAGAGTGTATAAGTCTTGTGTGACGAATGCGTAATCGGGATATATATCCTGATTACGCATTCGTCACACAAGACTTGTACACTCTTTCATACACAGCGTTCAGACAATCCAGTAAGGAACGAAGTGATTTGTTCCTTTCTTGATTTTCCGAACGCTGGGCCCGATTTTTCTAGCGTGTGTTTTGCCAGGAAGATTTTTATTATGTATGCTGTTTAGTATTATCTGCGTTATTCGAACTATTGTCCCCATCTTTATTGTTATTTGTACAACGTTTCGGTCGATATGTCCTCCGGCCTTCTTCAGGTATTTCTTGTCGGACTCAGAAACCTTCTCGGACTCGGAACCTTATTTTCGAATTCGGGAACTTTCTTGTCGTAGTCGGGAACCTTCTTGTCGTAATCGGGAGCCATCACGGAACTTTGAACCTAACCCTTTATTCAGTCCACGGGGGTATCCTGTTCTCATTCCACTAACCATAGCTGGGGTAGGAGTTGTGTTAATTATTTTTTATGTTACTGCCTCAACTCAGGATTGAACCCGGAATCCAGAGATAACTGTCACTTAGAACTGTCTTAACCTAACTACCTTATCCACTAGGCCATGTGTCCAAATAACAATAAAGATGGGGACAATAGTCCGAATAACGCAGATAATACTAATCATCAATCCTCATCTCAAACATTCAAAGAAATGCTGTTATTCAAACCTTGTTGCCATTTTTTGATGAAGAATTTGCTGATTTGGGGTTTAAAGGCAGTGAATGAAATTTTTACTCTATCGGGTGTTAATTTAAATCAAATTGGCTGCCGATTCAGCTTTTTCATTTTCCTTCGTTCCAATGTGGCTTGGAATCCGGCATATTAGAATATATTTTGAGTTGGACACAAGAGCTTAACGATAAATGGTTTCTCAAGTTTTTAATTTTTCTTATTAGTGATAATAAGACAGAGAGCAAATCACCCTGTCAGAGGGATAAGACACCCCCAATGAGGCCACCTGTTGACCATGGGTAGTAACCAGTGATGCTTAAGGACGGAATCTTGGTGGCTGAACAATCTGTGACTTGCAACAATCCCCTTATACTTGGGTTAGACGGAAGGTCAGAGAGGCCCCCTTCGATCAATCGGCTGTTTACAGTCCTATCACCTATATGATTGTCCCAACTGTATTGTTCTTATGGCAAACCCACAGCTCTTTTTATCATGTGTGTACTAGAAGGGTGTTAATGTCCTGGATATGACGTTAAATTGCATCAAGTGGTGAGGTTTAAAAAATGTGTTTAAAAAAAGAATATGAACACCCAACAAAAATAAGACAAAAATGTCTTCGGTCTAAAATAACCTAGGGATTGATATATAACCAAACAACAGAGAGCGTTAACCTATTAATAATGGAGATTCGCTTCCGGTTTTTGTCTGTAACAAAAACTACGCCACTGTTTACGTCACTATACCCGCCATAAATCGTCATAACATAGAATAAACACACTCAAAATTTGAGCATGCAACATTAGACAGTCTTCATTGTTTTTTAAAACAAGTTTTAATAGATACATCCCCAGTTTCATATATCTATATATAGTCTGTTTTATTTTAATAGCTATTCAAAGTTAATAGAACTTAGTTTCGATTTCAAATTTTTTTTTTTTTTTTTTTTTTTTACTCCTTTAATAAATTTGATGATTTCATGATTAATGGTTCAAACTCTCCGACATTTAATTTTTAACTTCCACCTCCTGAAGCAATATCTTTCAAAAAATTATTTTTACATCGCCCGGGGGGGATTTTTTTATTTTGCTAGTTCAAATAAATGATAATTGATTGTCGGTAATAAGTATAGTTGATAATTAACTGATTATCGGATATCATTGGTAAGTCCATTGCTGAAGATTTTCTCACTAATTGTAGGTTAGTAGGAATTCATACCATCACATGTTAGCCTCCAGTCAAAGACTCCAGCTGAATAGCGGTCAGGCTTTTACTTGTGTAAAATAGTGAGGCACTGAGTACAGAAGATTATGACGGATTTGGCCCCTGGGTTAACACTTGCAAAAATAGTGATTGATAGGTTGGAGTTCATGGGTCAACCTTTCAATTTTGCAGTTTGAGAGAAACAACAAAAGATAACATTTTTATGGGAAATGAAGGGCTGGGCGCTGATTGCCTGAAAGATGTTGCCTGGGAGTAATGGCAACGAAGAGGCAATTCCACATTCCTAAGAGCTTCAGAACTGGAGTTTCACCACCGGATGTAGATTATTATTACTAGCAAATATATGCACCCTCCGGGTGCAAGTATTTATGTTTTAATGTAATGAAATATCGTATTAAATTAGAGGCAGACAAAAAGATATGTAACAGAGTGGGGGTATAATAGAAAAATAGAAATGAAACTTACTCTTCCATCACTCCCGTCTTTCATTGCTGAATTTTACTTATTTAACTATTTAGTTAAATTAGGAAATAAAGAATAAAATGACAGTTATTTTTTCTTGTTAATGGATTTCATTTAAGATTCATTGAAGAGATGTTTGCTTATATTCATTAAAATAAAACCAAACAGTTAGAAATCAATAATACTAAGCACATATTTAATAAAATCACATTTTTAATATCAATATGCAAATTAGCCTTCCCGTTCACACTGCAAACCGCTATTTTTTGTATATATAAATATAATTGCATGTTATTAATATGTGGATATGGTCAACAGCATTAATAATGTAAAACAATTTTATTAATAATTGAGATTTAAATAAAAATAAAATCATTGAGATTGTGATGTCAATAACAAAGGGAATTGTGACTTGAGTAGTAATATAGTTTCGGTTACAGACAGAAAAACACACAATCTCCATTATAATAAGATTATTATTATTATTATTATTATTATTTTGTATTTTTTCACACCCACCTATGCTGGTGGTTCACTGGAGGCTGAGTGACAGCAAGTCTCCTCATGTCTCCAGGACTCTTCTGAGTATTCCAGCCAATCTCAATAATGCTGTAGCCTGGATGGTCTCGATTCTTCATCTGATTTCCAGTTCATCCAGACTCTTTTGCAGAACACTGGGGACTGTTCCTAGGGCACCAATTACAATTTGCACGATCTTTACCTTCTTGTTCCACAGTTTTCCTATTTCTCTGGCATGGTTCAAGTATTTGTCTATCTTTTCGCTTATTATTATTATTATTATTATTATTATTATTATTATTACTACTACTACTACTACTACTTGCGGGACCCGTGGAACTTCCACGAGATGAAACAAAAATCAAGAGGAGCTATTTAAGCCAGAAACGATGATTTGCGATTTCAATATTACAAATAAAACAAACATGTAACTTCTTTTTTTCTTTTTTTCAATTCATTTTAATGTTACATTGGGCATTTAAGTATTTGGAATGTTTTATTTTTAAAACTGGGTGAAATAAAATCAGACAAATAAGAAATCTGTGATTAAGCAACACCAGATAATCTGGATTTAAATTTTTGCATTGTATCTTGGATGATTTGGACGGTCTCATTTTTAATCAGAGGGTGTTACACGATGATAACGGACGGAAGATTTAGGAACAAGCGTATTATTATTATTATTATTATTATTATTATTATTATTATTATTATTATATCCAGGAGGCTTCTTTTTTTGCGAGGTCCTGTCTCTAAGCAGGTGATACAGTAGGCGTATTTTTGGCCCTAATGACAGAGCAATCAGTGACGTAGCCAGGTTGTAAAGTAATTGAGGGAAGGGGGTTAACGAGCTCATAAAAAAGGCTCCACTCCACGTGCTGAATAATTTAGAATCCATCTTTCTTATTTTGTATTTAAAACCAAAACATAAAGAAGATAGTATTAAAAGAAATGAATAATAGTGACTTAAATTATTGAAGAAATATATAAAAACATTTTTAGAAAAGTAAGGAAAATAAGAAAAATATTTTTACTGAATTTCTGGACCATATGACCTTTAGGAACCCCTTTTGCGATCTCGTTTCATAAGGACATTTTTTCATTTACACCACCATAATCCGGTTGTTTGTCAGGGGTTAGGGTTAGGGTTAGGGATGGGTTAGGGTTAGGGGTTAGTTTTATAATTAAAAAAAAACTCTAAAAATCATCTGTCAAGAAAGAACCGGATTTTGGCGGTGTAAATGAAAAAATGTCCTTATGAAAAGAGATCGCAAAAGGGGTGCCTAAAGGTCTTATGGTCCGAATTTCTTAAAGAAGCAAGTTGTTACTATCATAGAGTGCAGTGATGCTGATAGCTTTTTGATCTAGTGCGTCCTGGGACGCATATATTTGTTTTGAATGAGTCCCCTGGAAAATTTATGGGTCCCAATTATAGTTTTTTTTTATTTATGATCTGGGGAAATAACTAAAGCCGTGTAACTCCTACCTTGTAACCTATCCTGTGTAATTCGTTTCTAATAAACTATTGAAATGTATTTACAGTTAGCTTGAAATGGGGAGGGAAGAAAAAAAGAAAAACACTAGGACGCATGGATATGATTTTACTGCGTCCTTTTAGAGTTTTGTGCGTCAGAGACGCAGGACGCGTACCTATCAGCATCTCTGCAGATTCATTCTGATCAATTTCTTCATTTTCATTGTTTTCGTCACCGAGTTTCAACTGATGTATTTTTAAAGGTTTTCAAGAGTAGGGGATGGGGTTCAAATTAATTTTTAGGGTGCTGAACTGGTGAGGACATGATGCAATTATCGAAAACGCGTGAACAAATAGTGAAAATTCGTAAATGACACAAAACGCTTAAAAAGACACACGGACGACTCAATAATCAGAGTGTCGACTCCGAGGGTAGAATCGCTTTCCACTAGAAAGAAACCAGAATCAATCGTGGTGAAACGAAAGAAGAAGAAGAAGAAAAAAAAGGGCTAACCTGAACCACGTGACAATGATGTCAAGGATAGGGGTTATTTTTGGTCTTGCCCATGCGTGATCCCTTGTAAAAAGAAGAAAAAAACATGTATCACATACTACTGACGAAATGAGATGGGAATAGTTAGATATTGCCAAGTTTGGCACATGAATAAAAGATATGCATATTTACCAACCCCTCCGCACGAATAGGATGTGACACAAATCAATTTTTTAAGCGGAGTTTAACAGGTTAGAATTCATAGTTTTCCTTCTCCTATAGTGGTTGTCTAACCAAGGTTAAAGAGCCCAATATGCCCTACTATTTGTCCATAGCTGTGGGGAGAATAGTTGGATGGGTTAAATCGAACTTAACGGACCTAAATTCTCCCATCGTGAACCCCCCCCCCGCCGAAAGAAAAAAATACCAAAAATCAGGGAATTAACCGAATTTAATGAAATTTTCAGTGTTGATGAATAATTTTCATGTATTAATGAATAACTTTGAAACACGTATCATTGAGAATCTGTGTTACGCCTCAAGATACGTGGTACAAAGTTAACAAACATGAAAAAATGTAAAAGTTTTAAAAAAATAACTGGTGCATTATATCTTTTATTCATTAATATATCAACATAGAAAATTTCGTTAAATTTGGTTTCCCTGATTTTTGGCATTTTTTCTTTCGGCGGGTTGACAACCGATGGTGGAATTTAGGTCCGTTTAGTTCGATTTAACCGTTGGATGTATACATTTCCCAAGTGAAATACAAACAACCTCGTCCAGAATTTAAATCTTATTTCGTCGAGTCCATTTCCTATGACGATAACCATTACACAATGCGCCTCCATATATATCTTAAAAATTATTTAACAACAAAAATCTTTTTCCTTTACTTGTTTCATATTGTCCTGAAGAAGGTTTCTATATAAACCAAAATGTTCGAACATCGACGCTACGACCAATGATAAATTTGCATCAATTTTAACACACCGTGTTTGTCTACATTTCTCCACATACTGTCGGATTAATTTCCTCATTTTACTCCCATATCTTTATATATAAGCAGGAAAAAAGAAAAAGAAACGAAAAGAAACGACTTCATTCTTATAAATTCGTCTTCGTTTATTATTTACCGTACCATCCGACTATATAATCATATGAGGCACCCAGTGAGAATCGAACTCACTAGAAAAGGTCTGTTGCATTTAGTCACGGTCCACAAACTCAATGTATTTCCTTATTAAATAATGACACAATTAAAGAATAAAGCGGCGGTAGTAATTTCTGATTCATAATAAAATCCGAAAGAACTGAAAATGCATGACATATATATATATATATATATATATATATATATATATATATATAGTTTTTTTTCCGTAGTTAGGGTCTTTCCATGTGTGGTTTAACCAAGCTGATGCAGGTAGACCATAAGGAGAGCTCAATGTGCCTAATACCAGTGAGTAACAGGACAGAGCAAGAAATTTAGTAAATGAAGAAAAACTCTAAGCTTGCTTCATTACAATAATTTATTTCAACCGTATTAATACGGCATCTTCAGGTAATCAAAAGAACATGATTCTTAGTAGAAGAGTCATATTCTTGTGATTACCTGAAGATGCCGTATTAATACGGTTGAAATAAATTATTGAAATAAATTATTGTAATGTAGCAAGTTTAGAGTTTTTCTTCATTTACTATATATATATATATATATATGTGTGTGTGTGTGTGTGTGTGTGTGTGTGTGTGTGTGTGTGTGTGTGTGTATGTGTGTGTGTGTGTTTAAATATATATATATATATATATATATATATATATATATATATATATATATATACATTACATGGGAATTTTTGTGACCTCAAGTTTCATGCTTTTTACGCATTGAATGCATAAAAAGTATGAAACATGATATCACAAAAATTGTAATGTCATGCAATGTAGTATATATATATATATATATATATATATAGAGAGAGAGAGAGAGAGAGAAAGAGAAAGAGAGAGAGAGAGAGATTTACCAGATAAGCTATTATGTTCAATTCTGTTAATTATAAAGTAAAGTCGTCGGGGCGGCCTAAAGTCGGTACCAGCCAATCAGCGAGGGAGTCTATCCACTTTTCAATAGCGCTAGACCAAGGAGATTGTTTTTGGCGTCTGAGGTGGAACGCCACACCTACCATCAACTCCTTACTTTACCGCACAGATCCCTGTGCTACTCATACGCTGAGTTCGCGAGGCCCGGTATCGAACTAGGAACCTTGTGGTTTCTAGCCGAACGCTCTACCGACTGAGCTAACCCGGCCTCTTAATTATAATACACCCAAATGTTGAGGAAGCATGCTTGCGTAATGGTTATCGTTATAGGAAATGGAATCGTTGACCGGAGTTCAATTTTTTGTACTCCACTTAAAGATATACCATGTGTCACATCCTTCTTGCTGCATCGAAGTGGGGTAAATGCATGTACTTAAAAGTTGTCTACTTTTTTCATATTTTATCATAAATACATCTTTCCACAAAACAGAAAAAAGCAATGCAACATTAATTTTAAGGGGTATTCCATCTATACATATATAAAGGGCAGTTGTGTATATGTAGGTATGTACAGAGGAAATTACAAAAATAAAACAGTTAGAGACAAAGTAAATACATATACACATTCACTGTTACTGTGTCTAGCTTTTTATGAAAAAAATATGTAGATTTGATTTATATTTGCGAAGATATTTAAAAATTAAGATAGCATTAAAATAGCATTAAAATTGTACTTAAAAATAGCATTAAAATTCTACTTTAAAATAGCATTAAAATTCTACTTTAAAATAGCATTAAAATTCTACTTTTAAATTAAATTCTACTTAAAAATAGCATGAACATTCTACTTAAAAATAGCATTAAAATTCTACTTTAAAATAGCATTAAAATTCTACTTTTAAATAGCATTAAAATACTACTTTAAAATAGCATTAAAATTCTACTTTTAAATAGCATTAAAATACTACTTTAAAATAGCATTAAAATTCTACTTAAAAATAGCATTAAAATTGTACTTTAAAATAGCATTAAAATTCTACTTTAAAATAGCATTAAAATTCTACTTAAAAATAGCATTAAAATTATACTTTAAAATAGCATTAAAAATTCTACTTAAAAATAGCATTAAAAAAATTCTACTTTAAAATAGCATTAAAATTCTACTTTAAAATAGCATTAAAATTCTTTTAAATAGCATTAAAATTCTAAAAAAATAGCATTAAAATTCTACTTTAAATAGCATTAAAATTCTACTTAAAATAGCATTAAAATTCTACTTTTAAATAGCATTAAAATACTACTTAAAATAGCATTAAAATTCTACTTTAAAATAGCATTAAAATTTACTTTAAAATAGCATTAAAATTCTACTTAAAATAGCATTAAAATTCTACTTAAAAATAGCATTAAAATTACTTTAAAATAGCATTAAAATTCTACTTAAAAATAGCATTAAAATTCTACTTTAAAAATAGCATTAAATTCTACTTAAAAATAGCATTAAAATTCTACTTTAATAGCATTAGGCATTAAAATTCTACTTAAAAATAGCATGAACATTCTACTTAAAATAGCATTAAAATTCTACTTTAAATAGCATTAAAATTCTACTTTAAAATAGCATTAAAATTCTACTTTAAAATAGCATTAAAATTCTACTTTTAAATAGCATTAAAATACTACTTTAAAATAGCATTAAAATTCTACTTAAAAATAGCATTAAAATTGTACTTTAAAATAGCATTAAATTCTACTTTAAAATAGCATTAAAATTCTACTTAAAAATAGCATTAAAATTCTACTTAAAATAGCATTAAAATTCTGCTTAAAAAACATTAAAATTCTGCTTAAAAACAGCATTAAAATTCTACTTAAAGCATTAAAATTCTACTTAAAAATAGCATTAAAATTCTACTTAAAATAGCATTAAAATTCTACTTTAAAATAGCATTAAAATTCTGCTTAAAAATAGCATTAAATTCTACTTAAAAATAGCATTAAAATTCTACTTAAAAAATAGCATTAAAAATTCTACTTAAAAATTAAAATTATACTTAAAAATAGCATTAAAATTACTTAAAATAGCATTAAAATTCTACTTAAAAATAGCATTAAAATTCTATTAAAATTCTACTTAAAATAGCATTAAAATTCTACTTAAAAATAGCATTAAAATTCTACTTAAAAAAAATAGCATTAAAAATTCTACTTAAAATAGCATTAAAAACTTAAAATAGCATTAAAATTCTACTTAAAAATGTCCGTGAATCTCAAAGTTAAGCAAATCAATATGGAAGCACAAAACAACAATCATTTTATTCAGACCGAATTAACATAAGGTCTTTTTACGTGGTGATTTTTATGGGGCATCCAGCGAGGATCAAGCTCACTAATCAGAAGTAACGGATCTGCAAGACTAGCTTGCTAACCATTATACCTCTTTGTTTTTGTTTTTGTTTTTTCTCCTCTACTTAGGTGACGCCGGGTTGTCGCCTCTAGTACATATATAAAGGACAGTTGGTATGTATGAATGTACGTATGTATGTCCTGAGGAAACAACGAAAATAAAACAACTAATGATAAAGTAAATACTTATACACATTCACTATCACCAGAGCTTGCTTTTTGTGTAAAAATAATGAAGATTTTATTTATATCTGGAAAGGTATTTAAAAATTAGGATTTGAATAGTAAGAGAAGGAAAAGTTATTGGTTGCGTTTGTGATTAAAACATAAATCAATTATGTAAAACCAAAACAATCAATGGATCTGCGAGACTAACTTTTTTATTATCCCCACTCTGCCCAGGCAACGCCGGGTAGCCCCTTCTAGTTTAATTAAAGCTTTAAAATTCATTGTGGTCTTAAATGCTAGAGGCTCTGTTCAAAAGCACATGATCAATCGAACCATATGGTTATTTGTGTGTCAGATCACTGCACTTAGGGGGAGGGGTCCCTGTGGTTTAGTGGGTAGAGTGTTGGACTGTGGCATCGTAGTAAGCGAAATCCTGTCGCGCTATGACATTCACTTTCAGACAAATACCCCTTGAAAATGTATGAACCCCCTCATAGTACCTCTACTGTTCTTATCCAAGGATGGTCTTGGCATTGAATAACACACGAAAGTTGAGATGTCATTTAACCAAAGAAACCAAACCAAACCAAACCAAATCAATTATATACGATTTGGTGGGAGTTATATGGTGTGGTGGTTAACGTGCTAGACTACAACATCGTGGTAAGCAAGTTCGAAATCCAGTCTCGCTAATACGTTCACTTTCGAACATACTCTTGGGAAAGGTATGAAACCCCTAATTCCCCAGCTATGGGCTACATAGTATCTAGTACCACAACTGTTCTTCTCCAAGGATGGTTTTTGGCATTAAATAACCCACGAAAGTTGATATGCCATTTAACAAAACAAAAGGAAACCAATCACTGCTCTTACCACTGAGCAAAATCCACGAGTGTCGCTTTGTATTTTTTCTGTTAGTCAATGTTAAAGAAATTTCATTTCAGCATAGAGAGAAAAAAAGGGTCTATTTATGGCTTAATGTTTTTCCCGTGTGTTGCGCTGAACTTGGGTGGCCATTAGAAAACAATGTTTCTAAAAACGAGTCTCTTTGAAGATGGCCATTATCTCACAGTTCCGTGAAGGCCGATGCGACACAGTCCTTTTAGACTGTTGGAAAGAGAAGGAAGGCGAAAGCTAAACCGGTTTCAGTCCCAAAGATCTGTATATATATATATATATATATATATATATATATATATATATATATATATATATATATATCTGTGTGTGTGTGTGTGTGTGTGTATGTCTGTCTATCTGTCTGTTGTGTGTGTGTGTGTGTGTTGAGAGAGAGAGAGAGAGAGAGAGAGAGAGAGAGAGGGGGGGGGAGGCTGAAGACAAAAATATGACGTATTTTTTGTAGGACAGTTGAAAACACATTTTTACTGAGACACTCATCCCTAGAGCGTCCCATCGTGGTATAATGGTTAGCAAGCTAGTTTCGCAGATCCATTACTAATGTATAGCGAGTTCGATCTCACTGGATGTCCCATATTTGCAACCTTGTGTCATATCCTACTTGCCGCGAACAGGTTGTATCGTAGGGCGTGCAATCGTGGTGTAATGATTAGCAAGCTAGTCTCTCAGATCCATGACGAGGGAATAGCGAGTTCGATCCTTGCTGGGTGGCCCAATACTTGTGACCTTGTGTCACATCCTCCTCGTGGTGAACGGATTTTGCAGTATGTCGTCCTATCGTGGTGTAATGGTTAGCAAGCTATTTTCGCAGACACATTACTACTGAATAGTGAGTTCGATCATCGCTGGATGCCCCGTACCTGCGACCTTGTGTCACATCCTACTCCTGGCGAACTTGTTCAATGGTAGGGCTTCCCATCGTTGTGTAATGGTTAGCAAGCTAGTTTCGCAGATCCATTACTAGAAAATAGCGAGTTGGATCTATGCTGAGTGCCCCATAATTGCGACCTTGTATCACGTCCTACTCATGGTGAACGGTTTGGGTAAATACCTACTGAGACAGTCTTCCCTGTATATTAAACGAAAATATTTTTTGCACTTTAAACTGCATGAGACAGTCATGCATACGAGCTGACATACTGTAATGTGAGTAGCTGTTACATCGCAAGCGATCAATCGGCTGGTTACTCTATATAATTGTCCCGATTCCATTGCCCTTATGGCACCCAAGCCATATTTTTATCATATATGTGCTAGAAGGTGGTGGTTCCAATTCTGAAGCTCTGGGGAATGTGGAGTACTCTTTCATCGCCATTGCTCCCAAGTCCACTCTGGGTCGGAGTGGTAGTACCTGTTAGGGTCCCATTTATGGGTTAAATGGACCCAAAAATGAGTTTTAAAATGTGTTTAAAAATTGATTTTAAAAACATTGAATACCCAACAAAAACCAATGAATAAAAGAAAATGTCTTCGGCATAAAAATGACCTAAGGGTTAACATGCCGTAAAACCCAACAAACCAACATCGCAAGCGGATCTTGCTGACGCTTGTTCCAAAAGCCATCGACAACCATTCCTGTTCGAGTGACTTTTATGTTTTTCCTCTCTTTTTGTCTGCTTTAATCAAAATCGTCATTAGAAAAGAGAAGAGAACTATTGTTTGTCATTCTTTTATATGGTAGCCCAGACGGGCCCAGAAAATATTTCTCGAATCATCACTCCTCTCGGTTTTCTGTGTTTCGTTTGCAACTTCCAAATCCAAGTGAAAAATCTCAATTTGCTCACCTGCTCGTATCAACCAATCAAAATCCATATTTTCCTTAAACCTTCGTTTGATGTTTTGTTTCTCATATTCTTTTCTGATGGTGACACCTAACACAATCACCAAAACATGTCAATCATTAAACCGTTGTTTAACAGCGTCAAATTGCATAGAGTGTCCTTACTCATTATGTTACATATGCCCATAGTCGAAACACATAGCAATTTTGTGTCTTAGGTATGACACTAAGCTGCATCTGATGGTGAGGCTTCGGTTCTGGAGATTTGTGAAGCATAAAGTACCACTTCATTAGCATTATTTTCAGGTTCATTCTGCTCAGAGTGGTAGTACCTGTTAGGTAGTCCCATCTATAGGTAAAATAGATCTGTATGAAAATTATTTGTATTAGACAGGAATATTTGATGTCATATATCTATGATTAAAAAACTAAAACAAAACCAAAACCAAAAAAATACTCTTAAAAAAGAACGACACAAATTTTTAAAAATATAAACGTACAATGTACGCGATTCCATAATCTTTAGGCACAAAATAACTCCAGACGGGTTGACATGCCTTAAAAATCAAACAATCCATCAACAGAGAAGTTTTTTTTATTATTTTGAAATAAATAGTATGTATTTACCAACCCCTCTGCACGAGCAGGATGTGAAACAAGGTCTATTTCTAAACGGATTTTAATAGGTTTGAATTTAGAGCTTTCTTCTAGACCGGTTGCCATACCAAGGTTAAAAAGCCCAGTCTACGCTGCTATTTACCCTTAGCTGTAGAGAGAACAGTTGGGTGCATGGTGTATGAAATGCTACCAGTCTCGTCCAGGATTTGAACTAGAATCACCGTGTCCATTTCCTACGATGATAATCAAGTTCTAAACTCTTATTGTGCACATGCCTATGGGAAATCCTTGAATTTATTTCTTTTTCGATTCCTTCTTGTTATAGGTTAAATAGTAGGGCAGATTGGGTTCTCTAAGCCTTGTAGATTGGCAAACCAATCTAAGAGAGAAAAAATTCTGAATTTACTTCTTTTTCGATTCCTTCTTGTTATAGGTTAAATAGTAGGCAGATTGGGTTCTTTAAGCCTTGTAGATTGGCAAACCAATCTAAGAGAAGAAAAAATTCTGAATTTAAAACAACTGTGATAGATTTAGTAGACCGGGAGAGAATAAGAATTTCTCAAACACTAAAAGGATATCAACAACTTCATCCCCCCACCCCACAACTCCTTTGCTTTGGGAGGGGGCAAAAACAAATAAATTTAATTATTACAATTGGAAGAATTGGACAGAATGTTGCTGGAGTTATATGGTAACATAATCGGAAAATAAACTGCCCAATTAATTGTACATGACAAAACTCAAAAGCCGTTGATTTTCATTTCTGTTTGGCTGGCACAAACACATTATATTCTTTATATTTTACCACTTTTATTCGGTGTTAAGAAGCAATAGGTAATAATTCTTGTTTCTCCATCACCACCACCAACACTTCCTCCTCTAAAGTCGGTATCAGCCAGTCAGCGAGGAGAGTCTATCCCCTTTTCAATAGCGCTAGACAAGGAGATTGTTTTTGCGTCTGAGATGGAGCGCCAACCTACCATCAGCTCCTTACTTTACGCACAGATCCCTGTGCTACTCATACGCTGAGTTGGGTGGAACCGGTATCAATAGGAACCTTGTTGGTTTCTAGCGAACCGCTCTACCGGCTGAGCTAATTCGGCCAAATATGTTACATGTTGGTAAAAATTGCTGTTATATTGCAACCAGATCTTGCTAGCATTTCTCATAGACAGGACTCAAAAGCCGTTGTTTTTTTCATTTCTCTTTGGGGTGACAAAAAGATATGCACAAACAAATTATATATTACTTTATATCTTCCAACTCTTATTTGATAATATTAACCATTTAAAATATTCATTACAGCTCTGATAGACGGTAAACTGAAATTCAACTCTAATTAGAAAAAAATATTTTGTCTTTCTTTATACGGTAACCCAGAAGGCCAAACACAAAGGCACAACAGCCAAATGTCTGTTTCAGCTGTAACTTTTAATCTAACTAAAAACCCTGTTTTCTACCTTTGCTCACGTGTTCCTATTAAACCAATCAAAATCCATATTTTACTGAAAACTTCTTCATGTTTTTGTTCTCATATCTGCTGAAGTGAACACTCTGCCACAATCACAAAACATATCGTCATCATTAAGCCGGTGTCAAATGGGTCAACTCCGTTCAGTGACCTAATTCAGCAATTTAACATACGAACTGAAGTTGTGAAGTTGTCTGGGAACATTGGGGTTAACTATGTTGTAGTATCTGGTTCTCTGTAAAAGTAATTGTTGTTGCTATTCTGGAGATGTTTGGTAGTTCTCTTTGTGTTGTAAAAATATTACTGATAGGTGCTGGAGTGATTGGTTAAGGAATTGTGACTATGTTCATAAATGTTAATATATATATATATTATATATATATATATATATATATTATATATTATATAAACAGACTGGCATAAATTATAATAGATATAAAACAGATTGATATTGATAGATAGGATAGATTGATAGATAGATAGATAGATATATTATGTATCTATCTATGTATCTAGCTTTGGGAACCGGTGTTTTCAACGTGACTTAACCGTAAGTGATAGATAGATAAGATAAGTTTGGTAAACTATTATATATATATATATATTATATATATATATATATATATATATATATATAGAGAAGAGAGAAGAGAGAGAGAGAAGAGAGAGAGAGAGAAAGAGACGTATAGTAAGTACGTAAAGTCTGTGGAGTGACCTATTGTCGGTATCAGCCGAAAAGCGTGGGAAGAGCAAAATAAAGGAAGCTGCCTGATCTTACTGGGAATGACTATGGGTAACTAGGGGTAACTAACCTGCTGCAAGAGTGGAAGGGGAATAGTGATTTGAAGATCTTACTCAGAAAGAAACGCCTTTAAATATAATAATAAATAAATAGATTATAAAATAAGAATAATTTTTCTATGCATAGATTTTTTTCTTCTTAAAAGTTCACATTCTAAAAGAACAAACATCCATTTTTTCCTCTCTTTAATATACCGGATTTACAGAATGAAATAATCTCATCGTAAGTACACCGTCCGTCCATCCGTACATCTAAGGACTCGTCATTTTTTTATTAAATTTCATCCAAACTTTCTGTATTAATTAGTTAAATTTGGAAAAGTTTTAATCTTTTTGAAAAAGATCAATTCTGATTGTTTTTTTTTTAAGCAGAATCTGTCTATCACCTTTTATGTCTTACTTCATCGCACTGTAAAAATGGTGTCCGTCTTATGTCCAGCGTCAGTACCCCACACTCTTAGTAATCGCAACGAGGGTTAGATAGCTCACTATCTCTCTGTATACATCTAAACCTCTCCTGTAAACACGCTTGGGGGGACTCCATCGTATCTCAACGATCGTCTGGACTAAAATAAACAAATAAAAACTTTGAGACCTCAACTTAAGAATTATAAGCTGATTTTACCCGAAAGTCTGGAAGATGATAAATTTTTATTCATTCGAATTATTTATTAATTTTTCATCTTATTTTGTTTTTTTGTTTTTTGTGTTGTGTTTTTTTTTTTCAAGGTTATCTGAGATCTCCGAAAAAAATCCGAACTATCTTCCGCACGCCACGTTTCCGTGTAAACAAAGCTGTTAATAATAAATAGTAAATAAACGATAACAAACAAATAAAACCTCTATCAAATACGAATAATTAAACTTCAATGAAATCAATTCTGTCTTATATTTTTAATAATTACATGTCACAACCCATATGTAATATGGTTTTAGCTCAGTCGTAGAGTATCTGCATAGGGGTATTTACATGTGTCCCACTTTCACACGATATGGCACAAGGCCGTTTTATGTGGGCACCACCCACAAGCCGAGACCCATGGGTGGCAGGCGGAAAATTGCGTCGATCCCGTCGGCATTCCCCCTCTAGGGGGGGCCTCAGGCGCTGGGCAATAAAACCCAACCCTTGCCCCTTTAAGTCTAAGGGGCAGTATTGCTGGAGGGATGGCCCTCTGGGATCGACGCTATTAATTTACCATCTTACCGGTCCAGTGGCCGAAGCTCACTGGACCCCCGGAGTCGATATAACGTGTGGCGCTCCCCTCAGTCACAAAAACAATCTTCCTGGTCTAGGGCTAGCAAAAAGGGGCTAGGCACCCTCGCTATTTGGCTATACAACAATAGGCTACTCCTACTTTCCTACTACCGCTAGTGTGGGATAATATGAACAAAGTCGTTAAAAACAAAATATAACATCCCTTGAGTACAAGATATTACACTTAAGGCTTTGTTAATTAATAAAATATTAGTTATATAATTAATACAAGTAATTCACCAATTGTCCGTCTATCCGAACACGCTAAATCCCTGTCATTCCTGGCCTGATTTCAACTAAAACTTTTGGAGTTATGCTGAAAAAATATCAAACTATTAATAGAAAATCGATTTTGATTGTTTTTAGGTGTGCTTGGTATGGCGTTAAACTGCATCTAGTGGTGAGGTTCCAGATCTGGAGCTCTGATGAGTGTGGTAGTAACCCTTCATCGCCATTACTCCCAGCTTCAACTCGGATCCGAGTAGTCGTATCTGTTAGGGTTCCACTATGGTTGAATAAAAAAAATGAGTTTAAAAAATTGTTTAATAAACATTTGAAAACCCATCAAGAATAGAGTTAAAACAAACGTCTTCGGCATAAAATGACCCAACAAGTGTTGTCATGCCGTAAAATCCACCAACTGGCTTTTAAGTGGCTTTTTATCTCTCACTTCTCTACGTTCTTACTGTCTTGCTGCACACGAAGTGCAATTGCAGAGTTTAGACTGGCAAACTGTTATTACGGAGTTCGAGTCTCATTGTGTTCTATACCTACTTTGTCTAAAGGTGTTGGAAATCTGACAGTTAAATTATCTCCCTGCCGCTAGGGGGCGAATCGCCAACACGAGGTTGGTGGGTAGAATCAAACCCCCATCACTTGTCTGGAGGAAGTTGACCTACGACGGAGGTTCTTTTTCTAACAGCATACTTTCTGAAGGCGTTTTTAAACGACATACTATCAGAAGGAGCTGTCGATGAATAGTCACCTTAAAAAGGGGCCCCTTCCGAAGATTGTTACTTAGGCGGTAGCTTCTAAAAAGCATTCCCTATTTTTATTTATCGTACGATAACTGACCAAAAGGGACGGCGTTCAACAGAACTCTACAACCACAGCAACCAGAATACCTTGCTAGTGCCACTTTCTCCAACGAACAGTATTATCACCTCAACAGATAAGTCTTGTAGCAAATGCCAACAAAATTTGCAACATATACTTGTACTATTTGTCAATACGATGTATTAAATTCCATCTTGTGTGTTTGTCTCTTCTTTCGTCCGAATAATATTTGCCTACAAAATGGGAGATAAGAGCTCCCTAACATAAACCGCACCTTTTCCTTTAAAGGTTAGTAAATAATGGGCGCCCCATCATGGTGTAATCGCTTGGAAGCTAGTCTCGGAGAAAAGTGAGTTTGTTCATGCGATCTTGTGTCCACTCATAACCGTGTGGTTGGGTAAATATCTACTGTCTCCCTGTGACTCGCGGTAAAAAGGGTTGTCGGTTTCTCATGCTTAATCCACTCTCTTGATGATCATTACGAGATGCTGATGGATACCTTTCCACTGCTTTATATCCTCTACTATTCCAAGTCTAGAAATAAATATAAACTAATTACTCAAAATATTTATTGATCTTTAGGTGTTTTCTCAGATATTTGAAATCTCCGAACGAACCCGAAGTAATCACGACCCCGCGTAAAGGCAGATATCTTCAGCTGTAAACGTTGTGTGAAGCTGTATACCTAGTACACGCGTGCTAATCCGGGTACGGCATATGGCTTCGGAGTGCGATCACAGTACCAGATAATAAGCATAGTAAGTATAGGTTAAATTCAATCCCAACTGAACACAGCGGCATCTGACAGAGACAGCAAGAAAATAAGCAGAAAACACATTGTCTCGATGTTGAGTAAGGTGGATGGTATGAGGGACATTAGTACATGCGCATAAGCTAACACAGTAAAGGATCTCGGTCACTGGATTGTGTTAGTGTTACGCTATCGAAGATGTGTGTGTGTAGACATGGTAACCTCACGGAGAACTATGTTCGATTATTAGTGTTGTAATATATCCGTTCGTTCGTATCTCTTAGCTTGATAGTATGGGCGTCAGTGCTAGTCGTCCGAGACAGGTGTCTTCTGGCCGGGCGTGTGGAGTGGCGTAGAGCTTGGCTGATCGTGCGTAATTCATACTAGTATCAATTGGGCTGAGGTCTGTGCGTCTAATGTAGAGGTACTGCTAGTACTAGGGTGATGTTATGTGAGATGTTCTTACTCTCGTGTGGGGACATTCGGGTCTGGTTTATTGATGGGATTTCTCTTTATGTAGAGGGATGTAAACGTCGGGGTGGTCTGATCGCACTCTGTTCTCCAGTGTATTATAGGTGACGTGATGGAAACATCAAGACTCGATTTACGGTTGATGTTACTGTATACTCTCTCCCAAATACCCGGATAGTTGCATCGAGCGCGGGAGGTAGTCGATGGGTTGGAACCAGATATAGAGTAGCTCGCGCGTCAGTGGATCTTGTGGAGCTGGGAGATAGGTTAGCGTGTCAGGCGTTTTGGAGACGTCGATGTGCGGTGTCAGAGTGAAGAGTCTAGGTGTGTGGACTGAGACTGAGTGCTCTGACGGTTATATACTGCGCGCGCAACTGGGGACTCTGATAAAAGGTCCCATCGTGACGTTCACATAAGTTATAATGGTGCTGGGGCTTCTAAGAAGGGGTAGAATGTTGTCTCTGACAAGTCGGCGTCAGTTAGTCAGTAACTGTCAGATGACAATGATAGTGTTGGTGTCATCCCTATCTAGAGTGTGAAGAGGGGATTGTCATAATCTTTCGATCAACACATTGGCATACGGATTTGTATTAAGGTATGAGTGATATTTTCTAGATTGTTATCTCGCTCCCACCCTTAGACGGCTCGCGGTGTCCTCGCTCATGGCGGACTTTGTGGTGTGTTGTTTCAGCAGTTCGTGGGGACATGTTCCCTCGCCTGCCGAGCCGGGCGACGTAATGATATCATGCATTCAGTGGTATGCCTAGCGTTATAGTGTTCTAATGATTGATAGGAAGGTCGCTCTCTTTATAGTTGCACTGTGGTGACTTAGCACAGTGTCGGGACGGGTAGTTTTGTAGTAGGTAGGTGAGTTGTAGTAGTTAAGATATAATCACGAAACGTTTATGTCTGCGTGCAAAACACGAGCCCGCCTGTTGGTGGATCAGAGTAGGGAGCCACGAGGTAGCTGCGACATTGTGGATCTTGTCTTACTGATCAAAGAGTAAAAGAGAGCTAGTATCGTAAAATATGACCGAATTTACAAGTTTTTGGAACACTTCGCTAATTCGCTACATGTGCAGACGTCGTGACAGAAACGTACTTTTTGTTCTGCATACAAAAATAAAGGCAATGGAAAAAGATAAAACAACAAACGCGAAACGAGTACGTCTGGAAGATCGAGCGAAGTAGGAATTCCATTGTGGATAACCAGAGCTAATTCGAAAAAAGTTGACTCTGTCCCTTTGTCGTTAGTTATTTCGGTTGTATGATGGTTGTTTCGGACCTGTTTGTGTCCTCATCTTTATAATCCATCATAGAGTCGGAACGTTATTTCGGAGCGAATTTGGTGCTTTGCCGTGGCACGTTGGTCTCATAGCGAGTATGCGTGTCTGCGGTCTGTACCAGTATGAGTACGCGTGTTAGCCCAACTGTGTTGGGCGATCAGTCGATTCATAGATGCGTAATGGAGGGACCATGTTTTTTCAATTTTTTATCTGCGAGGTGCCGTTCAATACACGTATATCTCGGATTTGGTTATTATGGTTTTAACAGAATGCTATGTGATCGGGGTCCCGATGGGATAGATTTATTGTTAGAGAGTAGATGGAGCGATGGTCGGGTCGAGGTATTAGTTGATAGAATTTTTTTAAGAATGTTAGGCGAGTAAGCTCCTTAAACTGCCTAACCCTAAGCCGTACCACTACCCCCTAGATACAAATAACCAGATTTTTTAACGGTTTTGGAGATGTGTAAAAAATACGATTAAAATATAGGATTCTTGTATGAGGATGTACTGAAAGTCAGCGAAAAGGGGTGCTTATAAGGTCATATGGAGTCGCATTGTTCTGTGTCTCGAACTGCTGGAAGACCATTCTTGTTCAAACAAGAGTCCTGAGTTCTTCTGGTAGTCATCCGGGAGCTGTTTCGAAGGGAACCTTCGAACCGGTACCCTATATATTGTAATTCATTGGTGGATGACGAGACCGGTGTATTTCAGCTTCTTTAGATTGTTCATATCTAGACGGTAGAAGTTGTGTAAAGGAGTGGTTGAGCATGTGGTTATAAGACTGATGTGTAAGGTGCAGTGTTTAGTGGCTATATGTATGTATTTTTGTTTGTCGGTTCGGTTATTGAGGTAACTCGTGGTGTAGGAATACCACCAGAGTTGTAGTGTACACTGTTAGAAGTCTGTATTTGAGCTCAACTCTTGATGATGGCGTGTGACGCCATGTTACAAATGTCAATAAGGCCTGAATTCGAACTTAAGAAAGCTCTTGAACAGTGTAGTGAGCATGTGGTTAAATGCGTCAACTAAATAATTGACTCGTCAATCAAGTCGGTGATACAAATGGTGCAGGAGGAACGCAGAGATTTGTCAGGTTCAGCGCATTATACTAGTCAAACGTACATGACCTGAGAAAGGGGTGCTTCCTTCGGTTACAGCGTACACAAGAACGATTGTATCTGCAACTCTCGTGTTTGAGTAGCGTAACTTTTACTTCTTGGTTAAGATAAGATACCGCTTTGGGTAAGGTTCACTGTTCGCTCTGTCCATTCGAGGGTGTTGGGTTAAGCCAAGCCTACAACAATAACAATAAATTAATGAATTTAACATCACTGAAAATTTTAAATAGATGCAAATTATCAGCGCTCATTAAAAAACACAAATCAGACAAATAATATCTATCCTTTTTTTATTTTTAATAACGACCATCTTTAACACAAGTCAATAAACATCAATATGTGTTATCGCAAGTCTGCTAATATTAATATTTTCGCAATTACACCACAGGTTTAATTTTTTTTTAATTAAAAATGTGGGAATGGGCGTGTAGAAGAATTCAACTGCATTAACTCAAGTTGAAACTTAGGCAAAAAGGAACTGGTGATTTGTTTAGTTCAACTTAAGATTGATCTGGTCTTTTGGCCGGGATGTGGGGCGACCTGTTTGGTAATCTAAGTCCTTCGCGATAATTTTGTGCGTTCCTGGAGTCTTGAACCATTTAGTGCATGGTCAAAATTTTGTCTCTAGTTTGTTACTATGTCCAAATGACCCGAAGGGCTTGGGATTTTAACTCAGTCCGGTAGATATTCGATCTCCGGCTCCTCGCCAACTCAAGCGTATGAGTAGCATTTGAAAGATTCGGATCTGTTGGCGTAAAGGGTGGGAAGCTAGGGGAGCTATGGCGTCCTCACTCAGATGCAAAATGCATACCCTCGACATTCAGCATGGTAGCGTTTCGGGGGGAAAAGGGGATAGACGCGCTCGAATGTACAGGACTGTATGGCATCGGTGGATTAATTAAGGCCGCCACTCCCGTCGACTTTTGATTATTCCAAGTGGATTAATTTTCTCCACACTGATATACTACTATACTATACGTCACTACTATAATAATTAAATAATAATAAATAACTCAATAGAAAATAATAAGTAATATAAAAGCCTTATGTAGAACCCACCTCGCTTTTTAGACAAGTATATCGGATGTTAGTAATGCATTTATTCTAAAACATAAGCAACACATTACGAATTAAAACTTATAGTTCAAATTTCTAGACACAGTTTAATTGAAGCTCAACATGAAACATTGACTAACAATCCGATAGCATCGTCCTTTTTAAATATAGTAGAGTTTTGAGAGAACTAACAGTCTGATTGAGAGGATCTCTGAGTATCATCTAATTTGAGTGTAGTCCTCTTCTAGGAGATAATGCCTTATAACTCCCAATATAGAAAAGGCGCTCTCAACTCTCAAGTATAAACTCCAATAGAAATGGTAAATTTATTTTACTGACTTCGAATATTGATAACACAAGAATGAGTGGCACGTAGGTATTGGGGACACGGAAGTTTACCCAAAGACGCTCCCCAGTAGATCGCAAGCTGAAATAATCAGCATATAAGTTATTGCCGTGTCAGACTACTGTATGGGTCATCATTTAATGGCGTAAATGAAACGCTTTGTGGGGAAACTTGAAATGGAGATTTACAATCAAGGATGCTTGGCATGCTGTCTTAGAACAAACCCCTTGAAGCGGCACCTCAATGAACAGATCTATGTACGCGCATTTACCTTCTAATACCATCACAAAATCATGTTCCGATAAGAATGAGGCAAGGAGCATGTTAGGCCACTGGTTGGAGGAGTAAGGACAAAGCTCATGAGCGACATTTCTCCATGGGACACACATTCATCATCTTGTACGTGACACTGCGATGCTGTGCGGAGGAATTTATACACAATATACACAATGTTTGCGCCCGATGCCACAACTGGTATTGCCTTACAGGTGTTTCTTGTCGAACTCGATAACCTGCGTCGAGATTAGGAACCTCTTTCTCGCGCGAACGGTCGCCGTTGAAAGCTTGTCCCGAGTTCAAACAAGAAAGGTTCTCGAATTATCGAAAATTCAAACAAATAATATATATATATGTATATATATATATTATATTAACTATATAATTATATATAAGGAAGTATTATATGAAAACAACAAAGATGTGTGAAGATTTTTTTGCTGAACACAGATCTCTGTTTCGACATTATGAGAATATGTCTTTTTCAGAAAGCAACAATTGTATGCGGAAAAGAAATGAAATGTATCAGGTAATTACGCGGGCAGACAGAACGCTCTCCGAATCAGTACAAGGGGGAATTTTGGTTAAAAAAATTATTTAAAATATACATATGTGGTTGTTCAAAAATAAAATATCGTTTTATTTTTTAAAATTGGTTAAGGCATTTTTTATCATAAAAAGCTCAAAAGGGACGGCGTTTGGGCCCGGTGACTTACGCTCTGGAGGAGTGATAGTTGGTCATGGAGTTCGTCCGCGGAGGCTGTTATTCCGCGAAGTGACAGCTAGATCGTAGAGTTACGGATGCTCACAGTGGTGGTAGTCGTGTGTGCTCTCACAGGAGTTCTAGTCGCGCGGCATAGCATGCACATCCAAGAGCCATCCGACGTATCGGAGTGAGGCAATTATGTGATTGTTCATCACAAAAGGTCATTCACGTCAAAGAATATAGATCTACATAGTCGTAAGGATATATGGGAGACGAGACTAGTACCGGATGCGTGAGCGGCGGCGGTTCAGAGGCGATGGCTAGATTGAGTGCATCGATTAGATGTACAGAGGTGTGTCCGGAGTTTATTGATTATAGGTGGGACTAAGCGTTCTCTTGATATGAAGCAACAACAGATGTGGTGGATGAACAGCGATTCATAGCGAGGATACGAAGTAGGTATTATCTCAGAGGGTGGTTGGTGCGGACGGGGGTGATTGGGTTGATGGTGGGATGTTGTGTGGTGTCAGTGTATGCGGATAGTATGTGTACGATGTGTGATGAAGAGCGGGTGTGTTTCGGGGTTGTAGTATTGTGTGTCGGGGTTGTGGCTCCGAAGGCGTATGGGTGGGCCTTATGGATTGCGGTTGCGCGTTGTCGGATTCGGTGTGGCGTGTGAGATGAAGGTTTGATTGGCTATAGAGGATTGCGTAATGAGATAGGTTATCATAGTCGAGTCAGGGTACAGTTCTGATGTGTGGGTGTAGTGTACTTCGAGGAGACGAACGTCGTTATTGGTTGGATGAATCTACGCTGAGAGCGGTCTCGAGAAAACGCGATTTCGAGGTGCGGAAGAATTTGTATGTTTAAGGAGAATGAGTTTAAATGAAAGTTCAAGGTGAGACAGATAATGGATTGTGCTCATGGTGTGACGGGTATTTAGGTAGTATATCATATATATAATCTATATGCAGTGATGAGTATAGGTAGATAATGCTGCAGATAGCTATATATGAATATTGTTTGTGTGTGTGCTGTGTGTGTGGTGTCTGTGGGTGTCTTGTGTGTGTGTGCAATCGATTTATTTGGTAATCTTAAATAGGAATAAATTAAGGTATGATATTTCAGTGGTAGAGTGTATCTATTTTGGTACAAGCACCGAAAAAATACGTATTAGGTTTCTTTTGTAAAACGATAATTTCAGCTCTCGCCAGAAAGATATGAAATTATGTCTGAGATTTATCTGATTAATACATTTTTAATGCGTTGGTTTCTATCCAGATGTTATTCTAAATAAGCAAAATGGTCTGTCAATGAGTTTGATTTTTTTCTTTCTTATTCTTTCTTGCGTTTTTTTGTTTTTTTTTTGACAATATTGCACCCACGTAAGGATAAATGTAATTGAATTTAGCTCTACATTTGATAGCTGGCAACATCTGCTTCTCGATGATTATATATTGTGACAGTGGTTTAAGATATTTTGTACCGAGATCATAATGTGAATTATATAGGAGGGAGATAGCTCAATCAGTGATCAAATAAGATGAGGACGCAAGTATCATGGTGAAGATAACAGGGACATGTAGCGTCGGGTCTCTTTCTACAAATAACTCAAGGATGGCCATCTGGGAAGAGCAAGTGATATGAGCGTGGAGGTCAGGAGGGTGGGCGAGGAGATTGATGATCGAAGGGGTGTCACAAGATGTATATTGACTGAGTCATACCGCGCATGAGAACATAGAGGCAGATCTTCCATTCACGATATGCGTCACCCTGGGTGAGTTGTTGATGCGACGAACACACTCTGTTACTGGTAAGTGATCGTGGATCCATCGCATGAGTGGTATCGAGGTCCTCACGGTTAGATGGCTCTTTTATCCATTCTAAACGCTATTCAGATTGTCGATGATACTGAAGATTATACACGGTTATTAGAATATTATTATATATGGGGTTATCATCGACCTCCAACATATAGTTCTTAATCTATTCAATGTACGGGTTAATGGATATTGTTGGCATTGTCAGAAATGGGGGATTTCGTGGTCGAGGTAAAGACAGGTTATTTAAGTTCGCAATTTAAATATGAAAAGCAATAAGTAGCTAAAAAAGAGCATCAGGAGAAGGCGTCAACTTGCCTGGGGTGTTAGGATCACTAGACCCTTTCCTCAGAATTGACTTAACGTTCATAAATGATTAATGATAGATTGCCGTCTGAATATTTATTCTACGTATAGTCTTATAAGTAGAATGCGAAAGGTAGACGAATGAGATGTTTTAGCTTATAAGATATAAAACTGTAATGAATACTAGGAAAACAAAAATTTAAATTTAGCATGATCAAGAATGTTTTTTGAATGATTTTACAAGTAAAACTACACTGGGTAGTGGTTTGTACATAAAATTATTTTACAATACAAAATGTCAATTTGAAAGTGAATTTTACTATGAATAGTTTGTAATGCATTTTAGATACAAATGTAAACTCCGGCGAATAAATTTGTCTATATAATGATACATTGGAAACGAATTTTACTATCGCTAAATGCAATGTAATTGATATTTTACTATATAAATGCCAGACATATGTTTACTATATATACACGCTCTGAAAAGTGGAATGTTTAAAAACGTATGGAAAATGTCCTTTGTATATCAGTATTTTTGCTATAGGAAATGCATCAGAATTGAATTTTACTATGATGGGACGAGATTCATTGGCAAATGGACTTTTATGTCCTATTAATGGCCATGCAAGATTAATTTTGCAACAAAAATATATGAAATAACTTGTGCAATAAAATTGAATTGCAAATTATTTTACTACATAAATCGCTTGCAATTTGCTAACTGTACTCGATAACCGTATGGCCGTGCTCCAAGAAGAGACGAAACAGACAAACAACGTTTTGCTAATGAGTCAATAAAAGTTTTAGGCGTTCGAAAAAAATCCTATTCCTTGATATCAGCATGGTGTATAATAAAGTTACAGTTTTAGAGATATATTTTTGCTATGTTCGATTCGTCCGTAGTCTAGGATTTGTTTCGGTTGGATGCCGCCTTACGGTCAGCGGACGCCAATCACACTTGGGACGTCCAACCAGATGGTGAGATCAATTGGCGGTCAAACGTGACAATTGAGTGCCTTATCAGTATCCGCACATCGCTGCCAACAAAAAGCTGTTCGATAATCATACAGTTTCTCTTAATTGTCGACGTAGCAACCTGTTCATTAGAGAGTGGAATACAATTTTTCAAACCAGTGCGCATGACCTGTTTGCAAGATGACGGCCGCAAGGCTCCTTTCCATAGGCCGTTCTCGTTCTCAGGTCTGAGTAATGTGTATACGCGTGTAGTCTGGTGCACAGTGCGAAGGTTCAAACCAGCGCACAGTACGACATCACGGCAGCACACACCCACACACAACAGGTTAATCATAGTGTGGCTAGATACTAGGCAGCGTTACCACCAGCACACGCTACACATCGCGGCAGAATAAATGCACACACGAAATAAGAGAGGAGAGATAGATCAGGCTGATCAAAGATAGTGGAAATTTGCTGTCACCACTGTGTTGTCAATATGTACAGGAAACATATCAGATAAGGGTTCGCCCGTCCTCCTTCTCTTTCTCCTTTAGTACTCAAACAATCAACCCGTGTTTCTCTCTCTCTTGCTTATCTTTCTATTGTTTCGTGTTTTTTGCTTTCTTTTCTTTATCTTTTCTTTACTTTGGTCTGACAGTGTTTTTTCTTAGTTTATTTATATTGTATTTATTTATTCTCCCTCGTTTCTGTCGTTTGCTCTCTCTTTCTTTCTCTCTTTCTTTCTTTTTTGTTTCTTTTTCATTTTATCGTTTCTTTCTCCTTCCTTCTTTCCCTTCTCTCTTTTTTCTATCCGTCGGCCGGTTTTCTCTTTCTTTTTCTTTCTTGTTATCTTTCTTTCTGGGTGTTTGTTTTTCGTTTCTCTGTTCTGTTTTTTCTGTTCTGTTTGCTTTGTGGTCTGTGAGTTCGCGTTTCTTTCCTTGAGTGTCTACCGTTCCTTACTTGCCATGACGTTTGTCTCGTTGTAGCCTGTTGGTCTTGTTTTGCTTTTATAGGTACTTTCTTGCTGTGTGGTGGTTGTTCTGAGATTTGTCTATTATTTGGTTGTTGTTGGTCTTTTTCTGGTTTTATGTTCATTTTCTCGTTTCTTCCTGGCTGTCTTCGCTTGTAGAGTTCGTGTTTCGTTGTCTGATCGCGTTATTGTGAGTGCTGGCCGGTTTGTTTTTTCTTTCTTCTTCTGTTCGTTCTTGAGATGTGTTTCTTTCTGTATGACGGTTGTGTCTTGTTGCCTTTTCTTTTTTCGCTTATGCTGGTGGTTGATCGTCTGACTTTTCTTTGTCTTTCGTTCGCTCTGTTGTGGTTGTTTTTAACTTTCGTTTGATGCTGCTATATATGTTCATTAGTGTCTTGTGTACTTTCTTTTTCTGTCTGTTTTCGACGTTTAACCATTCTCTTCTGTCTGATATACAGTCTTCTGGTTCATTTAGCTTTGCCCGCCTTGCTTTGGTTTGATGTAGTGGGAGTGTTCTGGTTGATATTGTAGTGAACTGTTCGTGCGCTTGGGTTGACAATTTTGTTTGGTTTGTGTTTTTGTTGTTTTCGTTGCTGATCAAGGATAAAGGAGATAATCTCTCGTTCGCTGATCGTTGTGGATGTGATTTGGGATGTCTGTACATTTTTGTTGATAGAGCATCGGCAGCAAAGATTGTTGGGTATCATAATTTCTAAAATTGATAAGTTAACGGCAAGACAATCCATCCGTCATTCCAATCCGTCCCGTGCCATCCGTCCATCTAATGCCGTCGGCGTCATCCGTACCATGCCAAATTGCCGTGCCGTGCCATACGTCCATGTCCGTCCGTGGCTGCTCGCTGTGATAGGCATGCACTTTCCGTACAATTGAGAATAGCAAGACTACATAAGAGACCGAATTTCTTGGTATTGGGTTGGTTGGGTATGGAGTTCTTACTCTATCATTTCCTTATCACTACTAGCTTAATGTGCCAATCTCGGATATAGGCGGCTTTTAAGCCTAGGTTTTTAAAGTGCATAGGTTTCTGTGGCAGGATAATTGTTCTAATGATTAGTTTTTGCCATGTAATAATTCTTGTAATATTTAGGCATGGCGAATTTCACAAGGGGTTGAAGAGAAGATGGTATAGTGTGTTTGTAGAATTGGTTTTACAGTTTTCATATAAGTGTAGAAAATCCGCTCTGTCGGTTAATACTCATTAAGGATATTATTCCATATAATGCGTAGATTATTTTTTTGGGCTGTTAGTTAAGCTGATTACTCTATGTGTCTCGTGAAGAAGTCAAATATGAGTGCTTCGAATGAGACGGTTGATGAGATAGAGGGATGCAACAGAGGCGCCATTTATGATGTGCCGTGCGCTTTAAGCTCAGATGGTAGGAGGCTCGCCTTAGAGTTTCTCGGTCCATTTTCACTACAGACTAATGTGATGCGTCGTCGGACATGGTGACGATCGTTAAAGATCCGAATGGATGAGATGATCAAGCGGCATGGGTTAAGTTCCTAGACTATGACACAATCAAGCCTTGCTCAATACATGTAAGATCATATCTTAAAGAATGAGTGGTATATGTTAGTTCACGATTACTTCCATCGGACTGTCTTCAGATAGTTCTAAACGTTTAAGGGTTTTGTTAAGATAATGTTTCATCAGGCGCTAAACGCGGGAGTACGATGCAACTAGGTCCGATGTTACCTCGCTCTAGCGCCCGGAGCTGTGGTTTGTTAGGTGTTGGCTGGGGTACCAGCTGAGAGAGGATTCCGTTAAGGTCACGATCTATCATGGGTCAAGGATAGCGGATCTTAGTTTGTGAGACTGAAGCTCAGTCGGAAAGTCAGGATGGTGTTGCAGGTTCGGTCGTAGCGATAAGCCACAAGGTGATCCTAGTTCGATCCGCCTGGTCCTCGCGGCCAAGCTGCACGCGTTATGAGTAGGCTACAACGGAGTGATCTGTGCGGTAAGAGTAACAGGAGGGCGGTGTCATGTGAGGTTGGTGGGCGCTCCACACGACCGAGACGCTAAAGAATACGAATCTCCTGTGTCGCGTAGCGCAAGTGAAAAAGGGGATAGACTCCGCTCGCTGATTGGCTGATGACCTGACTTGTTAGGCGCTGAGCGCGCTCTCCGACAAGGACCTAGATAGGAATAGCCTGTTGATAGTATGAACGTGTAGTGCAGAAATTCTATTTGTGTAGACTAATATGAACTTGTGAGGTGAGTTGTCAGCGCTATACTAACCTAATGGAATGTTTAAGCGCGTAGGAAGATTATATATTATTGATTGATTTATTTATGTATTATTGTATTGGTTTATTGATATTAGTTCTTGTTGTTGTTAAGTTGTGTAATGTGTGTTTGGAAGCTTCTGTAGTCCACTAGAGGAGCTGATAGCCGTAGTGTCGGTAAAAATAAATGGGAAATAAATAGATTAGATCTGGTATCTGCTCATCGTAATGGACTGTGCAAGCCTATCCCTACGAGTGACAGTCTTTGGTGGCACTGATTGCAACAAGAACTTGGATCCGATTTCTCGTTCTGGGGCTCTGTGCTGTTTTTCTCTTGGTCCTCGGTTCGTTTTGTGACTGTTATCTGATCGGAATGTTTGCAGAATGTACTGTCTATATAGATGGAGAAATGATATAAACAGATAGACTTTATTAAGTTGGAATTATTCAGCAAGAGTTGTTCAAGGATTCGTGGTTATGGTATGTTAGGCTCACGTTATGGAATGTGGCGTCCTTATGGGATGTCTAATTATGAATAGGGTAATATCTATGATACTGCGCAGGCTGAGATATTATAGTATAAATTGTCGTCCTCTTTGGAGGAAACGTGGTTAGTAGTTTGGTTCAGCGTGGTTTCATGGGACTAGTCCCCATGCTTCTTACCCGTCCCGTTCTTTGAATAGTAGGTGGACGCGTCTCCTGGTCTTGCCATGGATAGTAAACGCCATCTATGGGTGTTGACGCATGTTACTGTCCACTTCATTACAAGTAAGCCTTTTTTTCGATAACTCTGTAACCGGAGCCATTTCACATACTGCATTGCTTCGGGTTATCAGAACAATATGGCGCACATATGTGTGTTATGCTGTTGGGGACTCTTTTGTGGATATCTATTATTGCAATGCCACCTTTAAATATATATTATGGTATATCGATATGTAAAGTGTTTACTGTATGCGCTTGACAATAAGCTTAGTCTTTCTCTTTTTTCATCAAGTGTTATTTCATGTTAGATATATCACTGGATATATCACTAATACTGAATAGATTGTACTTAGTGTGGAGAGGACTCAACTAAATATGTCCGCGCACCTTAAGGTAACCCAATAATACTTACTATAATTGATTGTAGTAAATTGATTAAGATGTATTTAGATAAGGACATATACTATGATATTCGATATGAACTGCTGTGGCCAAACAAGAATGATGTACAGCAAGTAAAAAGATGCCAATTTAAAAAAGATGGCAATGAAGCATTGAAATAATTGGCCATATGACCTTTAGGCGGCCCTGAAGTCCTTCCAACGAATACTCGACTCACAAGGACGAGCTTATTTCTCATTTACGACGGTCAAAATCCAGGTTTCGTATTTGTTAGGAGGGTTAAGTGGGTTTAGTTCTAAGTAAAAATTATAGGATTTTTCTATAAAAAAGGGCATCTAAAAATCGTTCCCTGCTTAACAATTAACCGGATTTTGACAGTGTAGGAATGGAAAAATGTCGTCCCCAGATCTGGAAGGTTCGAGATCTGCAGCAAAAGGGGTGCCTAAAGGTCATATGGTGTGCCGAAAATATTGTAATATGATTACAGATATTTCAATTAATTAAAAGATCAAAATAATGCGTCGTTCGTTAATATTGCCGCTAATATCTTAATAAGTTGAAGGATATATGGCAAAATTGTCGGCTATGATAGCGATGCATTTTTCGATAAACTTTTATATAAGAATACGGATATCTAAGATTGTAAGTGGTCCACTTTTGTTTTCCTTAATAACAAAGCCTAAGACTTACTATATTAAGAAAAAATGCTAAGATTTTCTTAGGATTGTACGAAATTGAAAAATTAATGCACGTTTAACATAGAGAAGCTCATCGCTCGCAAAAAGAGAGAAAATTAGCCCAGAGCAAAGAGGATGCGCATTCTTACAGATACAAGATTAGTTATGTATAGTATATAAATATAGATAGTTTACGTCCTGTTTTAAAGGAATTAGGCGCGATAATGATAAACGGCGCAAATAGTAATGTTAAGAATGTGATATTTAAAAAATCCTTTCCTCTTCTAGGTCCTCTTCCTCTTCATAACATGTTCTAGATAAAAATATGAGACAAAAAGAATACATTAACAGTTCATTCCATATTTTGTCCGAAGTTCTTATAAGTTTGAATTCTTGAATTGTCATGGTGGGTTAAAAGGATATTTGAAGTTTATATAGACCTGCATATATACTTACGTATCCCTTGTACACATATTATCAATAGGAATGCACAGAATGCCCAGTATTTATATAAATGGCAGACCAGTATATACAACATGTTCCGGGTAGTTAAGATGAAAAGATTCATTTCTATAGACAATTATAGAAACTAATAAAAATGCAAGTTTTGCGGCAGTTAAATTAACCCAGAAAGCGGCTCGATAATGATCCCATTCCAGATAACTAACAACGAACGAACACAGGTGAAACGTCATGGAGAAGCTCTCGCCGTGCGTACTAAATAGTAAGGTTTGATGTTTAAATTTCAATTCTGTAAAGGAAAAAAATCGATACGTATTTGAAACGGACGATGTACTAACCAAGTCCGTGTATATGCTGAGAAAGGATTTGCCTGTCACTCTGGACTTCCAGATGTTGAGGTTAAAGATTACAAATTCGATACCTAAAAAATGGAATTTTCAATTAAAGGGAGGTGATATATAGTGCGATCATCAGAAGTGTGTGAGACTTTGGGCTTCAATGTCACGCTTGAATGAGGCTTAGATATCCGAAGGGCTGGGCGCATAGTAAGGCATGAAAGCATCATTCTTCCTTAGATTAGTGTCGAATCAGCGATAATACTTCGGGTTTTAAAACTGATAGTAGGAAGAGACTGGGGTTATATATATGCGTTTTGTGTCACGACACCGGCTTTAAAAACAAAAGGAAACCTTTTGGTTTATAAACACCAAACTTTGTACCGCACTTGCTTAAATAATGCATCTAGCGAAGTGCGATAGGGGTTAGGTAGATTAGATAAGAGCATGGTACTTATTTTATGGACTGTTTCTATTGTTCTATAGGGAGTAAATTATATTGGACGGAAGCTCATTAGGTGGACTTCTCAAGGCCTGTTGAGCATGAACAACCGTCCTACGTAAGAAGACGCGATGGACGTCACCCGAAGTGGAGCAGGGTGAATCTCCAGGTCGGCAATTGAATCTCTACGTACGTAGGATCAAGTCTCCAGGTTGGAATACTTGGATGTCAGTGAGGAGAAATTAGCAAAGGGGGTGAAGATGTTAATCTGTAAAAGGTTGCTGGTGAGAAGTGAGGGAGACTGGGAGATAACAGATTCGGGATGGGGATACCAGGCGAACAGGGAGGGTTATATTGGTTTCTGTTGCTGTCTGTTAGGACTTAATACTGCAGTACGATGATGTGATTCTCGGTGGTTATGATAAGTTAGGCAGATAGGTTGTGGAAACTCAAAGTTGGTGCTAATAGCAGATCATTTCTGGTGTTTGGACAGGAAGCACGCCTCAGCAGGTTGTGATACATGACTGAGACGTGTGGCCTCTCGCGTAACTGGGTTTCAGAGTATTATAGATCTAGATCCGTTTATCATAGAAAATATAGTAGACAATACGGCTGCGCGTGCTCATTGAATTTTTGGATTGAAGGCGTAAGATATAAGGAGGTTAGCTTGAGTGAGACTCATTTTTTTTTTTTGTGTTGTTAAAACTGGAGCAGGTGTATATCTCTGAGGTATGTGTGAGATGGAGATGGTCGAGGACAACTCTAGATTTTGTTTGTTATTGTTCGAGTTGGTAATGTAGTTTCTGTTTGCATGTATGTCTCTAGAAATGGGTTTTTCGAGCATCTGTTGTAGACAGCAGGAGCGAATCCTAGAGGATTGTCACGCCTTGTTTCAGTCAAAATGAAATCGTGTGGAATCTTCAGGATGAAGACTAATCATCGTATGGTTTTAACTCGGAGTATATGTAAACCCATTCATATCAAATATTCGACCTGCTACAGGCCAATAGTATGTTTTGGCTCTGAAAAGGTGGCGATGACTTAGTCACTGTTCGTACCCGGAGCAGTCATTTTTCTTAAGGGCCGATAAAATCCAGCACGATGCGGATTTTCTGAGGAAGTAACGGAACACGTTCCTAGCACCAGCGTTGTTTGCAATACGAGAGATAAAGCCAAAAAGCTTTCGGTGTCGCTTATTTGGCTACTCGTAAGGAATAAAGGCAGGAGCGTCTAATGAGATCCGTCTTACATTCAGTGATAATAGGAAATGAGCGTCGAAGTGGGGGCTGCTTAGTAGACGATGATTGACTCTCCCGCGTGTAAGACAGGATAGTCGCGAGAATTTGAAATGTGACGAGGTTAGTTATAATATAGAGATTAGGGTTATCGAGTTTAGTGATGTCAGTTTGGAGCTTATTATCGTGTAGAGTGTATTTGTTTTAGTTGTTTAGATCGAAGATGCTACTCAGGGAAGTTCCGTATACGTGGTTCAATTAGTACTGGAAAGACGGCAAGTTGACTTTCGGGGCGTCAAGGAAGGTGTAGACAGATAAATTCACGACTGCTGTTCATGCAGTAAGGAAGCTAACGCGGAGTTTCGGCGTTGTACGCGCGTTCGTTGTAAAGACGCCGTTTGGCGGCGCGGATTTTAGTTAACTTGCTCGAACTAGGCGGGGTGGAATGTGGTTCTCATAGTTATCCCTCTCTGTGCGGCCTCTCGTACTGGCTGGATTTAGTATGAGGAATCTATTTGTGCGCGATCAGCGGCAGCTCTTCGACGGTAAGCCTGATAAATTAGTTACATAGTGTACGATTGCGTCGTGGTGTAATCTGTTGTGCGAGATAGGGCATGATCATACTACTGTTATTAGAGAGTTCGATTCTAGATGGTACCACATACTCTTGATTTATCTGTGCTACTTTTAAAACATTTTCCCTTCCTGGGGCCCCACAGTTGTTAGGGTTTGGGTTTGGATTTTTGGTTTATGGGTGTGTAGCGTATTACTAAGACCTATAGGTCGTGCTCAGATGGAGTCAGATTTATATTGGCCTGGTGAGCGTGACATGGAAGTTGTGATCATTAGAAGGTGTGTCTAATTCGGTTTTAAATGCATAAGTAAAATTATTGATGTAGTTTGGTTGTAATATCAATCTACATGTTTTTCTAATTTAACCGATAGATGGGACTGAGCCTCTACAGGTACTGAATGAGTTAGCTACTGAGCGGCAATAGAGTGACATACGGGAAGGAGGCCGGTCGACGAAAGTAGCGCTCACAACATGCTCTGTACGACTGGATCGATTCATGTACGCTGCATAGTTAGCGGCCCATTAGTATCACTCACCGGTCGCGGTAGATAGTGCTAGGATGTCGGGCTATGTAGTTGAGGCTAGTAGAGTGATGTAATTTGGAAGGGGGATGTCAACAGAAGGGAGAATTTCTGGCCACACTGGCGGTGGCAGAAAACTTGCCAGATATTGAGTTCTCGACCACAGATACGGTACTAATGTCATAGAACCCCCCCTTTGCCAGTGAGGAATTTTTTACAGTCTCTATAGGGGAACGCGGCAAGTATAAAGTCTTAGGGCCCTGGCTGACAGGGCGAATCTGAAAGTGAAATGGGTTTGAGGTCAATTTGAAAAAGGGACAACATGTTACAGAATACGTTCGTAAAGTTGTGACACCAGTACGAAAAAAAAAAATCTTGTTTGGTTTTGGAAAATATACTTACTATATAAGAATTTTTATGTAAGAGTGTAATGTTTTTGTTAGGAATCTTCTTACTCTAGGACTTTGATGATGATGTGATGAATGTAATGATGATATATATATATATATGTAGTATATATATATATATATATATAGTATATATATATAAGAGGAAAGCGCGTGGTTCGTAAATGAGAATTAAAGTCCTGGGAAAAATGGAGCTCGTCGCCAAGGTCCACAGTGTACATGAGAAACAGTTACCGACTGTTTATTCAACAAAAACCGAATACTGGTCGAGAAGTAGGTTGGTTTACGAGACAAAACAGCTCCGGAGCTTTTGTGATGACAAGAATAAAGGCTGGATTTTGAGGGTAGCTGTTAGGTTCGGCTTAGATGCACATAGAAGCTATGTGAACGAGTACATAGCATAATAATAATTAAAAAAAAGGGACTTAATATCTAATGACTTTAACCATTACACCACGCACTAGCCTGGCTTTGCGCTGAGATAGTCGACTGTATATAGATCGGTCTATTCACTACACTCTAACCTTACTCTCATAGCTTGACTACACACAAAACACCGTGAGAATACGATTGATAGGTATGGTAGCTACCTGTGTTCAATTCGCATAGATATTAATGTTCCCGCTTTTTTAATTTGATTATGTTATGTGTCTGTTCACATAGTTATGGGCTAAAGAACCAGCTTATCCCTCACAAATCAGTCCTTATTTTAATTTTGTCCATCATCAAAGCTAGCTCGGAGCTGTTTTTAGTCTGCGTAACATACTTCTCGACAGTATTCTTTTTGTAGATAAAGAGTCCGGATGGCATTTCTATGTTATCACGTGTACTTGGCGACGAGTTCGCATTTCCCAGAGACCTGCTTATACTTATTAAGCCACGCGCTTAACGCTTGTATTATAATATGATATATATAGGGTATTACGTGATTATATAATATTGATAAGGAATATATATATAGTACTATTACCGGCTCATCATGCTATGTCAAGATCATAGTGCTGAGTCGCATCAGAAGTCTAGAGTAAGAAGATTAACAAACATAAACAAACTCGCTTACATCTAAGATTACGTCATCTTAGTATGAGTGTATAGTAGTATTATTAGAACGTAGAAGTGACATGAGAGTGTGTTTTTGATTTCAGGTTAGCTGGCGGCTGGTCATCCATCTGTTGAGAAGCGATATTTGTGACCAGTTGTTTTCGTAGCTTTTCGAATTTGACTTGTCAAATCCCAGTTTCAGAACGTTTCACGAGATTCGCCTGTTCAGCAGGGCCTGAGAGAATAGGTATTTGCCTGTGCTTCGCCGCCTGTGGGTGGTTTTAGAGGGTAAGAGATTCCCACTGCAAAGGGAGGGGTTCTATTGAACATGATAGTGTATGGCCGCGCAGTATTGTATGATTGGTGGCTTGAGTGAGGCGCTGTCGTTCGTATTGCTGGGAGATGGTAGTTGAGCTGAAGTGGTGGCAGAAGTGATGCTTCCGTTTAGATTGGCCTCTCGGTCCAAATTCTACTCTGACACGGGGGTTGGGTAGGGTACCCTGTTAGGGTCGACATATACTAATGGGTTAAATAGAAGAATACGATGAGTGTTGAATAAAGCAACATCTGTTGAATTAGGGGCAGTTAAGAATGAATTGGGATTTCAACGTAACTTGTGTCCGGGCATTATATGATCGGCGACTGTAGCGTTGTTATGGTCGTAAACAAAACAACCAAACAAACCAAGACTCGGTGTCCAGATGGAGAAATGGGTGTTTAAGTTTACAGCTGTCAGTAACAGAAGTGCTATGGGGTCAGTTCGCTGCTAGGCTATAGGAAGAGATCGAACATCGTCTGAATATAAGATTTATTTTATTGTGCATGTCCTAATTTCTCGCAAACAATGTAGCACAGCGAGGCGAAGTACAGGAAGGCTTGTTATAGATAGTTGATCAGGCTGTGCGTTAGTGTGGCACACAGATGCATAAAATTTGGGGCGCACCAGAGAGAATTGAAGCCTCATTAGTCAATAGAAGTGGGAGGCGTCTGACAGACGGACGAAAGCTCGCGTTAGCTTAGGCTGCAGAAATGAGAATTTAATCTTTAGCATGTGGACTTTTCCTATCGACGCGGAAAGCAATTGAGTGGAACGTCCGGCTTCTCTAGTAATGCGTTCGATTACAAAAAATCTTCTGTAGGCAGATAGATACCATAGCATTCAATTTCGGCTGTCCTGTCGGGAATCAATTGTTTTGTGGAGCCAGTATTCGACGCAATCATTTATTATCCTGTAGGATGAAGACGGAATCTCATTAGACGACTCCTTGCTTGTATCCTTGCTACGAGTATGCCAGATATAAGAGCGACAATAGGCTTTTTGGCCTTTATATGGCTCGTATTGCAACAAGCCTGTTGGCTAGGGAAGATGTGTCCGTATTCCGCCGAAAATCCGGTTGCTGATTTTTCCGGCCACTGTAAGAAAACATTGACTGCTTCACGGTCGAAATGTGACTAACGTCACAGCCACCTTTTCGAGAGCCAATAAACAAGGTACTATTCGGGCTGTAGCAGGGTTCGATGATTTTTGATGGTTTTATACGTATTCAAAATAAGATGTGATTATTCATTGTACGGACATATTTTTGATAAAGCAAGGCGTGACAATCTCGCTAGAATTGCTTTGCTGTAACAGAGAGGCGAAAGAACATCGAAATAATAAACTAATTTACACGAATTAGACGACTGTTGTCGCCCATAAATAGTTCATAAGCTCATTTTAGAAAAAAAAAATGAAGAACTACTTTCGCTTCTATAATAATGATACAGAGGATTTTATAATTTACTATGAAAACGGGTATAAAAATTACGCGCATTACCAAGAGTCTGGGCGTCTCTGTAAAGCCAACAAGGCATATGAATTTCATCATATAATGCATCACATTTCATGGCTGCTTCGATTAACCACACGAGAAAACCAATGACTCTGTTTATCCCCTCCCTCTTATCTCCCATCTCCCTCTTATCTCACCACCCTTTCCGAGTCATCACCCTTGGCAAGTTCTTCCTCACGACATCCAGTATCCATACTGAGGCTGATGCTACGTAAAAGTGCTTCGCGCTGTTCTCTGTCCATCTTTCGGGTGACGGTCCATGCGTACGGGTCGCTTTCTGCGGCAGAAGACGTCGACTAAGTGAGTTCGTCATTTCATTATCTAATGATGTAACAATCCCATTAAAATAAGTACGCTCCTTATCTATTAGGTCTACCTAGGACCGCCTTCGGTACGCTTGAGCGATGCGATTTTTAAGCGGTACAGTTGGTTAAAACAAAGGTTTGTGCCTTTTTTTTTAAAATGCGGTTGTTCGTAGCAAAAGCTAAAGAACCCCAGTCTCTCTACTATTTTAACCCATAGGTGGTTGGGAGGAGAGAGTGGGTTCATGCCTTTTCGCCATCTTTGTATTTTTTTTGGGGCTATCTGGTGTAGTTCATTTAGTGTACAGATGGTGGGAAGCGATGATTTGTTGTCTGTGTGGTGTTTAGAAACGTGCGTATTAAGCCTCATATCAGGAGATCTTGAAGCCAAGTTCATGACACCTTGAATGAGGCTTGACATCCTTCTTATGACAATTCCGATTTTAGTTATGTAATTTGTAATTTTAAACCTTCACTGAAGCGTCCAAAGCGTGACAGCAAAATATTTATCAAGCTATACAGCATTATTGTTTGTATAGCACTCGCCGGTGCATATAGTATTTTATTTTTTTTAACAAGGAAATTCGGAAAGTATACTCAAGCGTATTTCAGGTACAGGCGGAGGCTCTCTATGACTTTACTGTGTTGTTTGTTTGTTTAGATTCAATGGCATAGTCAAGTGCTCCTTGTTGGTTTGCTAATAGCCAAATACTGTTTTTAGTTTAATATGTCTCATAGAAATAATTTTCATTAACTTACTGGAGATAGGGATACTAGCGGTGGCAGTAGTTATCAAGAATAAATGACTAGGTGGGTCACTCTGTCTGTTGCATCCATGATTGGATAATTTAGTAGTTACAGGGGAGTACTAAGTGGAGTGAACCATGATGGCCAATCCTTCATGATCGAGTTTTTTAATCCACCCAGAATTAAGATTCAATAAAACTGCGTAAAAATGATGAAACTTAATGATTTTTTTTTTTACTGCTTTATGGAAGAGGAAGGGACTGGAAGAGGAAGGATTTTATTTTAAAATCACATGTAATTAATTTGTTTTGCGAATACTTCTGTAAAAAACGAGAGAGAATTTTTTACTAAAATCTGTATCTGTTAAATTGCGCTTAATTTTGCCGGGATTTTCTCTCTTTGAGATGACGTCTCTCTTTTAAAACGCTGAATTATTTCATTGTTACAGAATTAAGAAAAATCTTAGTTTTTTTTTAATATGTAGTTTAGGCGTCCTGTTATTAAGGAAAAAAGGACCCTTACAATTATAGATATTCTTATAAAAGTTATGAAAAATGCATGCTAATCATAGCAGACATTTTGCCCATACCTACTATTAAGATATTTAGCGGTTAACGGAACGGCAGTTTGATTTATTAATTTGTAAATATTGTAATCATCAACAATAATTTTTCGGACCATATGACGTTTAGGCACCCATTTGCGGATCTCGATTCTGGGGACATTTTTTGTCCCATTTACAGACTGTCAAATCCGGTTAATTGTTACAGAGAACGTTTTATATAGAGTTTTTTATAGAAAAATCTATAATTTTATAGAATAACCCCTAACCCCTAACAAACAACCGGGAATTTGACCGTGTAAATGAGTAAAGAGTGTACTTGTGAGTCGAGTCGTGGAAGGGGGGTGGGCCTAAAAGGGGGGCGTCAGTATGGTGCCATATTATCGAAATGTTCATTGCATTGGTTTTAAATTGCACTTTTTTACTTTGGCTGTACATCATTTGGTTTGACACACGTTACTATGATTATCAGTACTCTTCCACTATCAAATTACAAATAAATTTAGTACACATTTAGTTATGTAGTATTTATTTGGGTTTACTTAAGGGTGGGGAACGATATTTAGTTGAGTCCCTCTCACAGACGATATACAGTAATATAGGTTTTAGTATATCCGTGTTCTATTTAGGCATTNGCATTAAAATTCTACTAAAAATAGCATTAAAATTCTACTTAAAAATAGCATTAAAATTCTACTTTAAAAATAGCATTAAAATTCTACTTAAAAATAGCATTAAAATTCTACTTAAAAATAGCATTAAAATTCTACTTAAAATAGCATTAAAATTTCTACTTTAAAATAGCATTAAAATTCTACTTAAAAATAGCATTAAAATTCTACTTAAAAATAGCATTAAAATCTACTTAAAAATAGCATTAAAATTCTACTTAAAAATAGCATTAAAATTCTACTTTAAAATAGCATTAAATTCTACTTAAAATAGCATTAAAATTCTACTTAAAATAGCATTAAAATCTACTTTAAAATAGCATTAAAAATTCTACTTTAAAAATAGCATTAAAATTCTACTTAAAAATAGCATTAAAATTACTTTAAAATAGCATTAAAATTCTACTTAAAAATAGCATTAAAATTCTACTTAAAAATAGCATTAAAATTCTACTTTAAAAATAGCTATTAAAAATTTAAAAATAGCATAAAATTCTACTTAAAAATAGCATTAAAATACTTAAAAATAGCATTAAAAATTCTACTTAAAAATAGCATTAAAATTCTACTTAAAAATAGCATTAAAATTCTACTTAAAATAGCATTAAAATTCTACTAGCATTAAAATAAAAATAGCATTAAATTCTACTTAAAAATAGCATTAAAATTCTACTTAGCATTAAAATTCTACTTAAAAATAGCATTAAAATTTAGCTTAAAAATAGCATTAAAATTCTACTTTAAAATAGCATTAAAATAATTATACTTAAAAATAGCATTAAAATTCTACTTAAAAATAGCATTAAAATTATACTTAAAAATAGCATTAAAATTCTACTTAAAAATAGCATTAAAATTCTACTTAAAAATAGCATTAAATTCTACTTAAAAATAGCATTAAAATTCTACTTAAAAATAGCATTAAAATTCTACTTTAAAATAGCATTAAAATACTTAAAAATAGCATTAAAATACTACTTTAAAATAGCATTAAAATTCTACTTAAAAATGTCCGTGAATCTCAAAGTTAAACAAATCAATATGGAAGCACAAAACAACAATCATTTTATTCAGACCGAATTAACGTAAGTTCTTTTTACGTGGTGATTTTTATGGGGCATCCAGCGAGGATCAAGCTCACTAATCAGAAGTAACGGATCTGCAAGACTAGCTTGCTAACCATTATACCTCTTTGTTTTTGTTTTTGTTTTTTCTCCTCTACTTAGGTGACGCCGGGTTGTCGCCTCTAGTACATATATAAAGGACAGTTGGTATGTATGAATGTACGTATGTATGTCCTGAGGAAACAACGAAAATAAAACAACTAATGATAAAGTAAATACTTATACACATTCACTATCACCAGAGCTTGCTTTTTGTGTAAAAATAATGAAGATTTTATTTATATCTGGAAAGGTATTTAAAAATTAGGATTTGAATAGTAAGAGAAGGAAAAGTTATTGGTTGCGTTTGTGATTAAAACATAAATCAATTATGTAAAACCAAAACAATCAATGGATCTGCGAGACTAACTTTTTTTATTATCCCCACTCTGCCCAGGCAACGCCGGGTAGCCCCTTCTAGTTTAATTAAAGCTTTAAAATTCATTGTGGTCTTAAATGCTAGAGGCTCTGTTCAAAAGCACATGATCAATCGAACCTTATGGTTATTTGTGTGTCAGATCACTGCACTTAGGGGGAGGGGTCCCTGTGGTTTAGTGGGTAGAGTGTTGGACTGTGACATCGTAGTAAGCGAAATCCTGTCGCGCTATGACATTCACTTTCAGACAAATACCCCTTGAAAATGTATGAACCCCCTCATAGTACCTCTACTGTTCTTCTCCAAGGATGGTCTTGGCATCGAATAACACACGAAAGTTGAGATGTCATTTAACCAAAGAAACCAAACCAAACCAAACCAAATCAATTATATACGATTTGGTGGGAGTTATATGGTTTGGTGGTTAACGTGCTAGACTACAACATCGTGGTAAGCAATTTCGAAATCCAGTCTCGCTAATACGTTCACTTTCGAACATACTCTTGGGAAAGGTATGAAACCCCTAATTCCCCAGCTATGGGCTACATAGTATCTAGTACCACAACTGTTCTTCTCCAAGGATGGTTTTGGCATTAAATAACCCACGAAAGTTGATATGCCATTTAACAAAACAAAAGGAAACCAATCACTGCTCTTACCACTGAGCAAAATCCACGAGTGTCGCTTTGTATTTTTTCTGTTAGTCAATGTTAAAGAAATTTCATTTCAGCATAGAGAAAAAAAAGGGTCTATTTATGGCTTAATGTTTTTCCCGTGTGTTGCGCTGAACTTGGGTGGCCATTAGAAAACAATGTTTCTAAAAACGAGTCTCTTTGAAGATGGCCATTATCTCACAGTTCCGTGAAGGCCGATGCGACACAGTCCTTTTAGACTGTTGGAAAGAGAAGGAAGGCGAAAGCTAAACCGGTTTCAGTCCCAAAGATCTGTATATATATATATATATATATATATATATATATGTGTGTGTGTGTGTGTGTGTGTGTGTGTCTGTCTGTCTGTCTGTCTATCTGTATGCGTGAGAGAGAGAGAGAGAGAGGGGGGAGGAGGGCTGAAGACAAAAAATATGACGTATTTTTTGTAGGACAGTTGAAAACACATTTTTACTGAGACACTCATCCCTAGAGCGTCCCATCGTGGTATAATGGTTAGCAAGCTAGTTTCGCAGATCCATTACTAATGTATAGCAAGTTCGATCTCACTGGATGTCCCATATTTGCAACCTTGTGTCATATCCTGCTTACCGCGAACAGGTTGTATCGTAGGGCGTGCAATCGTGGTGTAATGATTAGCAAGCTAGTCTCTCAGATCAATGACTAGGGAATAGCTGGTTACTCTATATAATTGTCCCGATTCCATTGCCCTTATGGCACCCAAGCCCTTTTTATCATATATGTGCTAGAAGGTGGTGGTTCCAATTCTGAAGCTCTGGGGAATGTGGAGTACTCTTTCATCGCCATTGCTCCCAAGTCCACTCTGGGTCGGAGTGGTAGTACCTGTTAGGGTCTCATTTATGGGTTAAATGGACCCAAAAATGAGTTTTAAAATGTGTTTAAAAATTGATTTTAAAAACATTGAATACCCAACAAAAACCAATGAATAAAAAAAAATGTCTTCGGCATAAAAATGACCTAAGGGTTAACATGCCGTAAAACCGAACAAACCAACATCGCAAGCGGATCTTGCTGACGCTTGTTCCAAAAGCCATCGACAACCATTCCTGTTCGAGTGACTTTTATGTTTTTCCTCTCTTTTTGTCTGCTTTAATCAAAATCGTCATTAGAAAAGAGAAGAGAACTATTGTTTGTCATTCTTTTATATGGTAGCCCAGACGGGCCCAGAAAATATTTCTCGAATCATCACTCCTCTCGGTTTTATGTGTTTCGTTTACAACTTCCAAATCCAAGTGAAAAATCTCAATTTTCTACATTTGCTCACGTGCTCGTATCAACCAATCAAAATCCATATTTTCCTTAAACCTTCGTTTGATGTTTTGTTTCTCATATTCTTTTCTGATGGTGACACCTAACACAATCACCAAAACATGTCAATCATTAAATCGTTGTTTAACAGCGTCAAATTGCATAGAGTGTCCTTACTCATTATGTTACATATGCCCATAGTCGAAACACATAGCAATTTTGTGTCTTAGGTATGACACTAAGCTGCATCTGATGGTGAGGCTTCGGTTCTGGAGATTTGTGAAGCATAAAGTACCACTTCATTAGCATTATTTTCAGGTTCATTCTGCTCAGAGTGGTAGTACCTGTTAGGTAGTCCCATCTATATGTAAAATAGATCTGTATGAAAATTATTTGTATTAGACAGGAATATTTGATGTCATATATCTATGATTAAAAAACTAAAACAAAACCAAAACCAAAAAAATACTCTTAAAAAAGAACGACACAAATTTTTAAAAATATAAACGTACAATGTACGCGATTCCATAATCTTTAGGCACAAAATAACTCCAGACGGGTTGACATGCCTTAAAAATCAAACAATCCATCAACAGAGAAGTTTTTTTTTATTATTTTGAAATAAATAGTATGTATTTACCAATCCCTCTGCACGAGCAGGATGTGAAACAAGGTCTATTTCTAAACGGATTTTAATAAGTTTGAATTTAGAGCTTTCTTCTAGACCGGTTGCCATACCAAGGTTAAAAAGCCCAGTCTACGCTGCTATTTACCCTTAGCTGTAGAGAGAACAGTTGGATGCATGGTGTATGAAATGCTACCAGTCTCGTCCAGGATTTGAACTAGAATCATCGTGTCCATTTCCTACGATGATAATCAAGTTCTAAACTCTTATTGTGCACATGCCTATGGGAAATCCTTGAATTTATTTCTTTTTCGATTCCTTCTTGTTATAGGTTAAATAGTAGGGCAGATTGGGTTCTCTAAGCCTTGTAGATTGGCAAACCAATCTAAGAGAAGAAAAAATTCTGAATTTACTTCTTTTTCGATTCCTTCTTGTTATAGGTTAAATAGTAGGGCAGATTGGGTTCTTTAAGCCTTGTAGATTGGCAAACCAATCTAAGAGAAGAAAAAATTCTGAATTTAAAACAACTGTGATAGATTTAGTAGACCGGGAGAGAATAAGAATTTCTCAAACACTAAAAGGATATCAACAACTTCATCCCCCCACCCCACAACTCCTTTGCTTTGGGAGGGGGTAAAAACAAATAAATTTAATTATTACAATTGGAAGAATTGGACAGAATGTTGCTGGAGTTATATGGTAACATAATCGGAAAATAAACTGCCCAATTAATTGTACATGACAAAACTCAAAAGCCGTTGATTTTCATTTCTGTTTGGCTGGCACAAACACATTATATTCTTTATATCTTTACACTTTTATTCGGGTGTTAAGAAGCAATAGGTAATAATTCTTGTTTCTCCATCACCACCACCACCACCACCACCACCACCACTTCCTCCTCCTCCTCCTCTTTCTCCTCTTCCTCCTCTTCCTCCTTCTCCGTCTCCTGCCGAAATGACAGTAAATATATCGCCTATATTACTTGGTTCCACATTGTAATAAAAATGGGAGTTTAAAATAAAAATGTCTGTTTGACAACTTTATTTGTCACTCAAGATCAAGTGAAAACCTCAGTCATACAAAACCTAACAGATTGGAATAAAAGAGGAGATTATGTTCAAAAGATTAGGTACAAACTGAGTGTATATGTGTTAAATAGGGATGTAAGTAAGTAAAGTTGTCGGGGCGGCCTAAAGTCGGTATCAGCCAGTCAGCGAGGGAGTCTATCCCCTTTTCAATAGCGCTAGACCAAGGAGATTGTTTTTGCGTCTGAGATACAGCGCCACACCTACCATCAGCTCCTTACTTTACCGCACAGATCCTTGTGCTACTGTTACGCTGAGTTGGTGAGGACCTGTATCGAACTAGGAACCTTGTGGTTTCTAGCAGAACGCTCTACCGGCTGAGCTAACCCGGCCCAAATATGTTACATGTTGGTAAAAATTGCTGTTATATTGCAACCAGATCTTGCTAGCATTTTCTCATAGACAGGACTCAAAAGCCGTTGATTGTCATTTCTCTTTGGGGTGATAAAAAGATGTGCACAAACAAATTATATATTCTTTATATCTTCACACTTTTATTTGGATATTAACCATTTAAAATATTCATACCAGCTCTGATAGATGGTGACTGAAATTCAACTCTAATTAGAAAAAAAATATTGTGTCTTTCTTTTATACGGTAACGCGGAAGGCCAAAACACAAAGACCACAATAGCTAAATACGTCTGTTTCAGCTGTAACTTTTAAATCTAACTAAAAACCCTGTTTTCTACCTTTGCTCACGTGTTCCTATTAACCAATCAAAATCCATATTTTACTGAAAACTTCTTTTCATGTTTTTTGTTCTCATATCTGCTGAAGTGACACATCTGCCACAATCACCAAAACATATCGTCATCATTAAGCCGGTGTCAAAATGGGTCAACTCCGTTCAGTGACCTAATTCAGCAATTTAACATACGAACTGAAGTTGTGAAGTTGTCTGGGAAACATTAGGGGTTAACTATGTTGTAGTATCTGTGTTCTCTGTAAAAGTAATTGTTGTTGCTATTCTGGAGATGTATTGGTAGTTCTCTTTGTGTTGTAAAAATATTACTGATAGGTGCTGGAGTGATTGGTTAAGGAATTGTGACTATGTTCATAAATGTTATATATATATATATATATATATATATATATATATATATATATATATATATATATAAACAGACTGGCATAAATATATAGATAGATATAAACAGATTGATATTGATAGATAGATAGATTGATAGATAGATAGATAGATATATTATCTATCTATCTATGTATCTAGCTTTGGGAACCGGTGTTTTCAACGTGACTTAACCGTAAGTGATAGATAGATATAGATAAGTTTGGTAACTATATATATATATATATATATATATATATATATATTATATATATATATAGAGAGAGAGAGAGAGAGAGAGAGAGAGAGAGAGAGAGAGAGAGAGAGAAAGAGACGTATAGTAAGTACGTAAAGTCTGTGGAGTGACCTATTGTCGGTATCAGCCGAAAAGCGTGGGAAGAGCAAAATAAAGGAAGCTGCCTGATCTTACTGGGAATGACTATGGGTAACTAGGGGTAACTAACCTGCTGCAAGAGTGGAAGGGGAATAGTGATTTGAAGATCTTACTCAGAAAGAAACGCCTTTAAATATAATAATAAATAAATAGATATATAAATAAGAATAATTTTTCTATGCAATGATTTTTTTCTTCTTAAAAGTTCACAATTCTAAAAGAACAAACATCCATTTTTTCCTCTCTTTAATAATCGGATTTACAGAATGAAATAATCTTATCGTAATACACCGTCCGTCCATCCGTACATCTAAGGACTCGTCATTTTTTATTAAATTTCATCCAAACTTTCTGTATTAATTAGTTAAATTTGGAAAAGTTTTAATCTTTTGAAAAAGATCCAATTCTGATTGTTTTTTTTTAAGCAGAATCTGTCTATCACCTTTTATGTCTTACTGTTCATCGCACTGTAAAATGGTGTCCGTCTTATGTCCAGCGTCAGTACCCCACACTCTTAGTAATCGCAACGAGGGTTAGATAGCTCACTATCTCTCTGTATACATCTAAACCCTCTCCTGTAAACACGCTTGGGGGGGGGGACTCCATCGTATCTCAACGATCGTCTGGACTAAAAATAAACAAATAAAAACTTTGAGACCTCAACTTAAGAATTGTATAAGCTGATTTTACCCGAAAGTCTGGAAGATGATGAAATTGTTTATTCATTCGAAATATTTATTAATTTTTTCATCTTATTTTTGTTTTTTTGTTTTTTGTGTTGTGTTTTTTTTTTCAGGTTATCTGAGATCTCCGAAAAAAATCCGAACTATCTTCCGCACGCCACGTTCCGTGTAAACAAAGCTGTTAATAATAAATAGTAAATAAACGATAACAAACAAATAAAACCTCTATCAAATACGAATAATTAAACTTCAATGAAATCAATTCTGTCTTATATTTTTAATAATTACCATGTCACAACCCATATGTAATATGGTTTTAGCTCAGTCGGTAGAGTATCTGCATAGGGGTATTTACATGTGTCCCACTTTCACACGATATGGCACAAGGCCGTTTTATGTGGGCACCACCCACAAGCCGAGACCCATGGGTGGCAGGCGGAAAAATTGCGTCGATCCCGTCGGCATTCCCCCTCTAGGGGGGCGCCTCAGGCGCTGGGCAATAAACCCAACCCTGCCCCTTTAAGTCAAGGGGCAGGTATTGCCTGGAGGGATGGCCCTCTGGGATCGACGCTATTAATTTACCATCTTACCGGTCCAGTGGCCGAAGCTCACTGGACCCCCGAGATCGATATAACGTGTGGCGCTCCACCTCAGTCACAAAAACAATCTTCCTGGTCTAGGGCTAGCAAAAAGGGGCTAGGCACCCTCGCTATTTGGCTATACCAACAATAGGCTACTCCGCCTACTTTCCTACTACCGCTAGTGTGGATAATATGAACAAACGTTAAAAACAAATATAACATCCCTTGAGTACAGATAATTACACTGAGCTTTAATTAATAAAATATTAGTTATATAATTAATACAAGTAATTCACCAATTGTCCGTCTATCCGAACAGCTAAATCCCTGTCATTCCTGGCCTGATTTCAACTAAACTTTTGGAGTTATGCCTGAAAAAATATCAAACTATTAATAGAAAATCCGATTTTGATTGTTTTTTAGGGTGTCCTTGGTATGGCGTTAAACTGCATCTAGTGGTGAGGTTCCAGATCTGGAGCTCTGATGAGTGTGTAGTACCCCTTCATCGCCATTACTCCCAGTTCAACTCGGATCCGGAGTAGTCGTATCTGTTAGGGTTCCATCTATGGGTTGAATAAAAAAAATGAGTTTAAAAAATTGTTTAAATAAACATTTGAAAACCCATCAAGAATGAGTAAAACAAAACGTCTTCGGCATAAAATGACCCAACAAGTGTTGTCATGCCGTAAAATCCAACCAACTGGCTTTTAAGTGGCTTTTTATCTCTCACTCTCTACGTCTTACTGTCTTGCTGCACACGAAGTGCAATTGCAAGTTAGACTGGCAAACTGTTACTAGCGAGTTCGAGTCTCATTGTGTTCTCCATACATTTGTCTTAAAGGTGTTGGAAATCTGACAGTTAAATTATCTCCCCCTGCCGCTAGGGGGCGAATCGCCAACACGAGGTTGGTGGGAGAATCAAACCCCATCACTTGTCTGGAGGAAGTCGACCTAGACGGAGGCCCTTTTTTCTAACAGCATACTTTCTGAAGGCGTTTTAACAGCATACTATCAGAAGGCTGTCGAATTGAATAGTCACCTTAAAAAGGGGCCCCTTCCGAAGATTGTTACTTAGGCGAGTAGCTTCTAAAAAGCATTCCCTATTTTTATTTATCGTACGATAACTGACCAAAACGGACGCGTCTCAACAGAACTCTACAACCACAGCAACCAGAATACCCTTGCTAGTGCCACTTCTCCAACGAACAGTATTTCACCTCACAGATAAGTCTTGTAGCAAATGCCAACAAAATTTGCAACATATACTTGTACTATTTGTCAATACATGTATTAAATTCCATTGTGTGTTTGTCTTCTTTCGTCCGAATAATTTGCCTACAAATGGGAGATAAGAGCTCCCCTAAACCGCACCTTTTCCTCTTAAAGGTTAGTAAATAATGGGCGCCCCATCATGGTGTAATCGCTTGGAAGCTAGTCTCGGAGAAAAGTGAGTTTGTTCATGCGATCTTGTGTCACATCATAACCGTGGTTTGGGTAAATATCTACTGTCTCCCTGTGACTCGCGGTAAAAAGGGTGTCGGTTTCTCAGTGCTTAACCCACTCTCTTGATGATCATTACGAGATGCTGATGGATACCTTTCCACTGCTTTATATCCTCTACTATTCCAAGTCTAGAAAATAATAAAATCAAATAATTACTCAAAATATTTATTGATCTTTAGGTGTTTTCTCAGATATCTGAAATCTCCGAACGAACCCGAAGTAATCACACTCGCTGTAAACTGTAGCGTATACCTAGTAAGGTAATGCTACGGAGGGGTGCGTCCTCAGTAATAAGCAAGTAGTAGGTAAATCAATCCCAAACTGAACAACGGCATCTGACAGAGACAGCAAGAAAATAAGAGAAAACACATTGTCTCGAGTTGAAGTAGGTAAAATTAGTCTTGCAACAAATTGCCGATGTGTTACGTACTGAAGGTTTTCACAGTACCAACTCGATATAATGTTGTATACCTTTTTCTTACTTCTTGCTTCTAGTCGTCTTTCCTTCTGGCCGGCTTTGCTATTCTGATCGTCTATCATCTATCTTGGTCTGGTCTAGCGTCTGGTGTTGACTTTCTTGGGGACTTCGGGTCTGGTCTTCTATGGGGATTTCTCGTTATCAGAGGCCCTGTGTCATTGTTAGTTTTTAGGTAATAAACACAAGACTTCGATTTACGTTGATGTTACTTTATTTCCAAATCCCCAACCCAGACATAACATAGCGCGCGTATGCAGAGTTACAGTTTTAGACAGAGCATAATGGCTGACTGCTCTGCCTGACGTCTAACTGCCAACTGGGGACTCTGAAAAAGGTCCCACGTGACTTCACATATTTGGCGGGCTTCTGTAATTTTCCATAGAAGGACCCGGCCATGGTATGAAAGGGTTCATCCCCTCAGAATTACAGGGGATTGACAATAATCTTATGCAACCGCATAGATTATGTAACAGATTCGGTGTCTGGTACGATGGTCTACTAGTCTAGGATTATAATAGTTCTATAAGCACGTTCGACGTGTTTGTAGGTAGAATAGTAATAAAAGCCAACGTTGTCTGCGTCAAAACAAGCCCCTTTGTATCATAGGCCAAGGTATGACATGTGACTTTTAATTCAAATAAAGATGTATTAAATGTGACCAATACAAGTTAGACACTTCTAATTCTCATTGCTGGAACTGCTGAAAAGTACGTACTACTACTTTTTTTCTGACAAAAATAAAGCAATACACTGTCGTAATAAACGATAAAAACAAACAAAACGTCGTTTAAATACGAATAATTATCCCAAACTCTAATAAAAGTGACTCTGTCCTTTCATGTTATTTAGATTTTTCGACTGTTGTTCTCATCTTTATATCATAACGTTTCAGCCAATGTGCTTGCCGGCCTTCTGCCGAGGTTTCGGCCTATATGACCTTTAGGCATCCTTTTGCGATCTCGATTCATAAGGACATGTTTTTCATTTACACCGTCAAAATCCGGTTGTTTGTTAACAGACGATTTTTAGATTTTTTAAATTAGGAAAGTAACCCTTAATCCTAACCCTAACCCCTAACCCTAACCCCTAACAAACAACCAGATTTTGACGGTTTAAATGAAAAATATGTCCTTATGAATCGAAATCGCAAAAGGGGTGCCTAAAGGTCATATGATCCGATGTTTCTTGTCGAACTCTGGAACCTTCTTGTCAAACTCCTGAGTCTTCTTGTCGTCATCGGAGCTTTCAGGGAACTTCGAACCGGACCCTTTATTTAATTCATTGGGATATATTGTTTTCATTCCTTTATTCATGACTAGGTAAAAGTGTTAAGCTGTGTTAAGCTATGTTAAGTAGTCTATGTTTTTTTTTGTCGCTTATTGAAACTGGAACCACCAGATTATTGTCACTTAGAACTGTATTGGCTCAACCTTTATATGCGTTGCGCCATGTGTACAAATGTCCAATAAGGACCCTGAATTCGACAAGAAACTCTTCTTGAACAGTTATGACATGTTTAATGGTCAATAAATAATAACTCAACACGGGGATAAAATGTAGGGAACAGATTGTATTCAGCAATATATCAACGTACAATGAAAAGGGTTTCCTTGTTACAGCGTACACAAAGAACATGTATCTGCAACTCTCGTTTGAGTAGCTTTACTCTGTTAAATATATACCCTTTGGGTAAGTTCATGTTCGTGTCATAGGTGAACCACCTACAACAATAACAATAAAAATGAATTCAACATCCTGAAAAATCTAAATAATGCAAATTATCAAGCCTCATCTAAAAAACAAAAATCAGACAAATAATATCTATCTTTTTTTTATTTTTAATAACAACCATTTTACAACGCATACATAATATGGTTATGCACTGCTAATATGTAGTAATTTTCCAAATTACACCACATTAATTTTTTTTAATATAAAAATTGGAATGGGCGTGTAGCGATTCAACCATTAACTAAGTTGAAACTTAGCAAAGGAACTGGTGATTTGTTTATTAACTTAAGCTTGATCTGGTCTTTTGGCCGGGATTGGGCGACCTGTTTGTATCTAAGTCCTTGATAATTTTGTGCGTCCTGGTTTGAACCATTTATGTGCATGGTCAAATTTTAGTCATTTGTACTATTCCAAATGACCCGAAAGGGCTTGTTTAACTCAGTCGGTAGATTCGATCCCGACCCTCGCCAACTCAGCGTATGAGTAGCACAGATTGGATCTGTGCGATAAAGTGGGAAGCTAGTGGGAAGTATGGCGTCTCACCTCAGATGCAAAATCAATCTCCCAAGTCTAGCGCTAGGGAAAAGGGGATAGACTCGCTCGATGTACGGCTTATACTGATAATAGGCCACTCCGTCGACTTTACTATTCCAAGTGGATTATTTTCTCCACACTACTACTACTACTACTACTACTACTACTACTAATAATAATAATAATAATAATAATAATAATAATAAAAAAGCTTATGTAGAACCAACCTCGCTTTTTAGACAAGCTTATATCGTGTTAGTAATGCATTTATTCTAAAACTAGCAACAATTAACGAATTAAAACTTAGTTCAATTCTAACGTTTAATTAAACAACAAAACATTGACTAACAATATAAATGTCCTTTCTAAATATAGTAGAGTTTGAGAGACCTAACAGTCTGATTGAGAGGATATCTGGTATCATCTATTTGAGTAGTCCTCTCAGAGATAATGCTATACCCAATCATGAAAAGGCTCTCACTCTCTTAACTCTATAGAAATAAATTTATTTTACTGACTGAATATTGATAACACAAGAATGGTGCACTAGTATGGCACACAAGTTCCCAAACAACGCTCCCCAGACAACTGAATAATAGATATAAGTATTAGCCGTGTCAGTACTACTGTATGGTGCATCACTTTAACTCTAATGAACGCTTGGGGAAAAACTTGATGGAGATTACGCAAGGATGCTGCATGCTGTCTTGAACAAACCCTTGAAGCGGCACCCTCAAAACAGACTTGTACGGCCATTTGCCCCCTATCTCACAAATCATCCGAATAAGATGAGCAAGACATGTTGGGCACTGGTGGAGAAGTAAGGACAAACTCATAAGCGACATTCTCCCATGGACACACATTCATCATCTCTGTACAGACACTGGATGCTGTGCGGAGGATTTATACACAATATACACAATGTTTCGCCCGATGCCACACTGGTATTCTTCAGGTGTTTCTTATCGAATTCGAGAACCTGCTCGAGATTAGGAACCTTTTCTCCGAACTCGTTGAAAGCTCCCGAGTTCAACAAAAAAGTTCTCGAATTATCGAAAATTCAAACAAATAATATATATATATATATATATATATATATATATATATATATATATATATATATATATATAAGAAAGTATTATAGAAAAACAACAAGATGTTAAAATTTTTGCTGACAGATATCTGTTTCGACATTATGAATATGTCTTTTTTCAAAGCAACATTGTAAGCGGAAAAACGAAATGAATATATCAGTAATTACGAGGCACAGAACGCTCTCGATCAGTACCGGAATTTTTTTTAAAATACATATTTGTTGTTAAAAATAAAATAAATTTTATTTTTAAAATGTTTAAGCATTTTTATCATAAAAAGCTCAAAAGAGTTTGTAGTAAAAATGTATATGAATATCAAAAAAGTTCAGGAAAATGTTCCGGTTACAAATGAAAGTTTAAAAATATAACAAATATATATATATATATATGTATGTATATATGTGTGTGTGTGTGCATATTTTTAGTAAATTTAAATAAAATTAATATGAATTTCAGTGGGAGAGTAACTATTTTGTACAAGCACCGAAAAATATATTAAAATTCAAATGAATTACACTTCTGAGATTTAATAACTTAAACATGTTTATGTTTTATCCAGATTCATCAAAATAAGCAAAAATTCTGTATTATTATCTTTTTTTTCTTTTCTTTCTTTCTTTTCTTTCTTTTTTTTTTCTTTTTTTTCTTTTTTTTACATGTTCAGCACGTAGAAATTATTTGATTAGTCACATTTTGCAGCAACATTGCTTCTCGATGATTATATATGTACATAATTTGTAAACGAATACAATGAATTAAAGAGGATAAAAAACAGTCAAAATAAGAAAAGTTCATGTGAAGACAGAGAACTCACAATAGCCTGGGAAAGAAGGTAAGTCGAGTGAGACAGGGTCACAAAGGAATTTCTGAGTCACGCTTGACATCCTTTTCACGATATGCGTCACCTGTTTAGTCACCCTGCTTCTCTCCATGACCCCACATTTATCCTAACCTATTCATTCATATATATATATATATATATATATATATATATATATATATATATCCATGACCCCACATCTATTCTTACCTATTCATGTAGGTATATTGTTGCAGTAGAATATGGGGGTCGTGGAAATAATCAGAATATATTGCAATATAAAAAATAAGTATATAAAAAGCGTCAAAGCTCAACTTGCCTGGGGTGTTAGGATCACTAAGCCCTTTCCTCATGACTAACTTCATAAACTCATTAATATAGATGCGTTGAATATTATTTTACTATAAAATGCGATAGAAATGAGTTTTACTATAAAAAAAGAATTAGAAATAATTTAGCTATAAGATGTTTTTGAAATATTTTACAATAAAAATACACTGGGTATGATTTTACTATAAAAATTATTTTACAATAAAAATGCATTGAAAATGATTTTACTATAGAATAGTTTGTAATCATTTTAGGATAAAAATTAACCCGGGAATAATTTGGCTATTAATATACATTGGAAACGATTTTACTACGAAATGCAATGTAATTGATTTTACTATAAAAATGCCAGACATATGTTTACTATAAAAACGCATTGAAAAGTGATTTTACTATAAAAATGCCTTGTATATATTTTTGCTATAAAATGCATCAGAATTGATTTTACTATAAGATTCATTGGAAATGATTTTATTCTATTAATGCATTAAAATAATTTTGCAACAAAAATATAAAATAACTTTGCAATAAAATGAATTGCAAATTATTTTACTACATAAATCCATTGCAAATTTGCTAACTGTACTCGAAACCGTATGGCCGTCTCCAAAGAAGAGACAAACAGACAAACAAACGTTTTGCCAATGAGTCAATAAAAGTTTAGGCGTTCCAAAAAATCCTATCCATGATATCACATGTTATATAAAGTACAAGTTTAAGATTATTTTTGCTTTCGTCCGTCAGATCGGCTGATGCTCCTACGTCAGCGGACACAATCACATTGGAAACGTCCAACCAATGGTAGAAATGCGTAAAACGTGAACAATAGTCTTCAGTATCGCACATCTGCCAAACAACAGCTGTCATACAATCAATACATTCTCTTAATTGTCGGCTGCTTTCCATTGAGTGAAACAATTTTCAAACATCGCCTGACTTTTAAATACCCAATCCCTTTCCATACCTCTCTCAAGGTCTGAGTAAATGTGTAACACACACACACACACACACACACACACACACACACAAATAAGCAAACGAAATAAAAGAGAGAGATAATGGTGACCAAAATAGTGGAAATTTGTTCCACTGTGTGTGTAATAATGCAAAACAATAGAAATCGCCCGTCCTCTTCTCTTTCTCTCAGTCTCAAACAATCACCCGTTTTCTCTCTCTCTCTCTTTCTTTCTTTCTTTTTTCTTCTTTCTTTCTTTCTTTCTTTCTGACTTTTTTCTTATTTATTTATTTATTTATTTCCTCGTTCTGTCTTTCTCTCCTTTCTTTCTCTCTTTCTTTTCTTTTCTTTTCTTTTATTCATTTTATCTTTCCTTCTTCCTTCCTTCTTTCCTTCTGTCTTTCTTTCAATCCGTCTGCCGGTTCTTTCTTTCTTTCTTTCTTTCTTTCTTTCTTTCTTTCTTTTTTTTCTTTCTTTCTTTCTGTAAGTCTTTCCTTTCCTTTTCTCCTTACTCCTGACTTTCTTTTCTTTCTTTTTTCTTTACTTTCTTTTCTTTTCTTTCTTTTATTCATTTTATCTTTCTTCCTTCCTTCTTTCCTTCTCTCTTTCTTTCTATCCGTCTGCCGGTTCTTTCTTTCTTTCTTTCTTTCTTTCTTTCTTTCTGTAAGTCTTTCCTTTTCTTTTCTCCTTACTCCTGACTTTCTTTTCTTTCTTTCTTTTTTTTTTTACTTTCTTTTCATTTCATTTCTTTACTTTCTTTTCTTCTTTTTCATTTTACTTCTCTCTGTCTGTCTCTTTCTTTTTCTTCCATTTTGTTTATATATGTTAGTAGTAGAAACTGTCGTCCTGGGTGACAATTTTGTTTTGTTTTGTTTTGTTCTGGTCAAGAAAGGAAAACCCTGTCGTTGTGATTGATATTGTGTTGACATTTTTTATACAAGCAAAATTAGTATCAATAAACAAAATTATATTAAACAAGACAATCCATCCGTCCATCAATCCGTCCGTCCATCCGTCCATCAATCCGTCCGTCCATCCGTCCATCCGTCCGTGCTGCTGCTGATGCTCACTTTCGTACAATTGAGAAAGCAAGACTAAAAGAGCAAACACAATTTCTTGTTTGGGTTGGTTGGGTACGAGTTCTTACTCTCATTTCCTTACACTACTAGCTTAATTGCCACCCGATAAGGCGGCTTTTAAGCTAGTTAACTCATAGTTTTGCAATAATTCTAATGATGTTTTGCCATAGATAAAATCTTTAAATTAGACGAATTTCACAATAAAAGAAATGTATTTTTTTATTTACGTTTTATTAATAGAAAACCCCCGTTATAAAAGAATTTCCAATAATCAAATTATGGGCTTATTTATTACCCAAGATCCAATCTTCCAATGCGTTGAGAAGAATGCAACAGAGGCGCCATTTTAGCGTCTAGCTTCAAAGAGCTCCTTAACTCAGCCATTTCCCACAGATTTGTCGTCACATGACATCGTAAACCAATGAGAATATCACGGGACAGGTCAATCCATGACCAAAAGCTGCCTATTAAATCTATCTAAAACTGAGGTAATTTTCCATTACTCAGACTTCTTCAGAATTAAACGTTAACTTTTGAATTAAAATATTTTACACAACACCGTACATGAATAGGCTACCCCATTTTTGTGTAACTGAAGTTCCAGTTAAGGTCACATCTATCATGGGTCAGATAGATCTGTTTAACAAGCTCAGTCGGTAGAGCGTTCGGCTAGAAACCACAAGGTTCCTAGTTCGATACCGGTCCTCGCCAACTCAGCGTATGAGTAGCACAAGGATCTGTGCGGTAAAGTAAGGAGCTGATGGTAGGTGTGGCGCTCCACCTCAGACGCTAAAATAATCTCCTTGGTCTAGCGCAAGTGAAAAGGGGATAGACTCCCTCGCTGATTGGCTGATACCGACTTTAGGCCGCCCCGACGACCTTAGATAGGAATACTTGATATATAACTGTGTGCAAATTATTTGTACTAATGAAGTAGTTGAAGCTATACCTAATTGTTTACTAAAGATTATTATTATATTATTATTATTATTATTATTATTATTATTATTATTGTTGTTGTTGTTGTTGTTGTTGAACTTTCTGTCCACTAAGGACGATAGCGTAGTGTCTAAAATAAATAAATAAATAATTATCTGTATCTGCACAAATGGCTGTGCAAGCCTATCCCTGAGTGACAGTCTTTGGTGCACTGATTGCACACAAACTGTGATGATTTCTCTGGGGCTGCTGTTTTCTCTCCCTCTTTTTGCTTATCTTATGGAATGTTTTAAAAATGTACATATAATGGAAAATGATAAAACATTTATTATTGAATAAAGATAGTTACTTTAGACCGTATAATTGCGTATACATTATTAGATAGGAATACTTGATACTGCAGGGAGACATTAAATAATTGTCCCTCTTGGAAAATGGATGTGTTGGTTAGGTGTCTCATGGACTGTCCTCTCTTACCCCCGTTCTTTGAATAGTAGGGACGCGTCTCCTGTCTTGCCATGGATAGTAAAGCCATCATGGTGTTGACCATTTTACTGTCCACATTCATCAAGTAAGCTTTTTCGATACTTGTACCCCTTTCACATACTGCTTGTTCGTAGAACAATATGCGCATATTTTATCTGTTGGGACTCTTTTGTGTATTATTTTCAATGCCACTTAAATATATATTATGTATATATTAAATGTTTATGTATGCGTCAATAAGCTTATCTTTTCTTTTCATCAATTTATTCAATGTTAATATATCACGGATATACTAATACTAATATTGTATTGTGTGAGAGGGGACTCGACTAAATATCTTCCCCACCCTTAAGTAACCCAATAATACTACATATAATTGTGTATAAATTATTTGTATTTGATAGGAATACTTGATATCATATAACTGTGTGCAAACAAATGATTACAGCAAATAAAAAATGCAATTTTAAAAAAATGCAATGAACATTGAAAATATGGACCATATGACCTTTAGGCACCCCTTCCACGATCTCGACTCACAAGGACACTTTTCTCATTTACACGGTCAAAATCCGGTTGTTTGTTAGGGGTTAGGGGTTAGTTCTATAAAATTATAGATTTTTCTATAAAAAACTCTAAAAATCGTCTGTTAACAATTAACCGGATTTTGACGGTGTAAATGGAAAAAATGTCCCCATGAATCGAGATCGCAAAAGGGGTGCCTAAAGGTCATATGGTCCGAAAATATTGTTATGATTACAATATTTACAAATTAATAAAATCAAACTGCCGTTCCGTTAATCCGCTAAATATCTTAATAGTAGGTATGGGCAAAATGTCGGCATGAAAGCATGCATTTTTCATAACTTTTATAAGAATACTAAAATTGTAAGTGGTCACTTTTTTTCCTTAATAACAAAGCCTAAACTTACATATTAAAAAAAAATCTAAGATTTTCTTAATTGTAACAATGAAATAATTCACGTTAAAGAGAGCTCATCTCAAAGAGAGAAAATCCCGGCAAAAATGCGCAATTTAACAGATACAGATTTTTATTTAAAAATTCTCCTGTTTTAAGGATTGCAAAACAAATAATTTTAACATGTGATTTTAAAAAATCCTTCCTCTTCAATCCTTCCTCTTCATAAAGCAGTAAAAAAAGAAATACATTAAGTTTCATTCATTTTTCCGAGTTTTATTGAATCTTAATTCATGGGTGGATTAAAAAATCATTTGAAAGTTTGCCCATACCTACTTAGTATCCCCTAGTACATATTATCACATGGATGCAAGAATGCAGTGGCTGAGGGTCAACCACCAGTATTTATTAATACACATAAGCTAATGAAAATTATTTCCAATTTATTAATACACATGCAGTTAATGAAAATTATTTCTATAGACATATAAACTAAAAAAACAAGTTTTGGCATTAAATAACCCACAAGGGCTGATATGCCATTGAACTAAACAACAACAACACAGTAAAGTCATAGAGAGCCTCTCGCCGTGTACCTGAAATACGTTGAGAATTTCAATTCTGTAAAAAAATTAAAATACTTTTGAACGGCGATGATACTAAACAAAGTCCTGTATAGCTGAAAAGATTTGCTGTCACTTGGACTTCAGTGAAGGTTAAAATTACAATTACATAACTAAAAATGGAATTTCATAAGAGGTGTATAGCCTCATCAAGTGTATGAACTTGGCCCAAATCCTGAATGAGGCTTAATACCACTGGCAAAGGCATGAACCCATCTCTTCCTCCCAACCACCTATGGGTAAAATAGTAGGAGAGACTGGGGTTCTTTAGCTTTTGTACGACAACCGCTTTAAAAAAAAAAGGAAACCTTTGGTTTTAACCAACTGTACCCCGCTTAAAAATCGCATCTTCCAAGTAGCGAAGGGGTTAGGTAGATATAGATAAGGAGCGTACTTATTTTTTGGATTGTTACATTCTTGGAGTAATAATGACGAACTCATTAGTGACGTTCTCCCGCAGACACCGACGCATGGACGTCACCCGAGTGGACAGACCAGCAAAGACTTACGTAGATCAGCTCAGTATGGATACTGGATGTCGTGAGGAGAACTTGCCAAGGGTGATGACTAAAGGGTGGTGAGAAAGAGGGAGATGGGGAGATAGAGGGAGGGGATAAAACAGAGTCATTGGTTTCTGTGTTGTTAACGAGAGATGATGATGATAATGATGATGAAATTCATATCTTTTGTTTACAGACGCCAGACTTTAGTAATGCGTAATTTTATCCGTTTCAATAGAAATTATAAAATCCTCGTATCATTGATTTAGAAGGAAATTAGGTTTTCATTTTTTTTTTTAAATGGAGTATACTTATTTATGGGCGACACAGTGTTTTATTCGTGTAATTAGTTTATTATTTCGATGTTTTTCGCTCTGTTTACAGCAAGCAATCCTAGAGATTGTCACGCCTTGTTTATCAAAATATGTTACAATGAATAATACATCTATTTTAATACGTATAAAACCATTCTAAAATCATTCGACCTGCTACAGGCCAATAGTATGTTATTGGCTCTGAAAAGGTGGCGTGACTTAGTCACTGTTCGTACCCGGAAGCAGTCATGTTTTCTTAAGGGCCGATAAAATCAGCAACCGGGATTTTCGGAATACGGACACCGTTCCTAGCAACAGCTTGTTTGCAATACGAGATAAAGCCAAAAAGCTATTGTCGCTTATTTGGCTACTCGTAGGATACAAGGCAAGGAGCGTCTAATGAGATCCGTCTTCATTACAGTGATAATAAATGAGCGTCGAAACTAGCTCACAAACAATTGATTCCCGACAGGACAGCGAAATTGAATGCTATTGGGTTATCCTACAGAAGGATTTTTTTTTAATCGAACGATTACTAGGAAGCGACGTTCATAATTGCTTTCGCGTCAAGGAAAAGGTGTAAAGATAATTCTCTTTCTGCAGTAAGCTAACGCGAGTTTCGTCCGTCTGTAGACGCCTCCTTTATTACTAATGAGTTCAATTCTCTCTGTGCGCCCCATATTTATGATCTTGTGCCACACTAACTAAGCCTGATAAATTACAAGTGTACTTCGTGTGGTGTAATTGTTTGCGAGATAGGCATGTATACTATTATTAGAGAGTTCGATTCTAATTGGGTACCACATACATCTTGTTACTGCTGAACTTTTAACCATTTCCCTCCCACTGGGACACCAGTTTGGTTTGGTTTGGTTTGTTTTGTTTTACGACATAACAACCTCAGTGGGTCATTTAATGCCGACAAAGTTGTGAAATAAATTCATTCTTAATGCATAATACAATTTTGTTTATCAACTCATGTTTTTCTATTTAACCCATAGATGGGACCCTAACAGGTACTACCACCCCGTGTCAGAGTAGATTTGGAAGGGATGGCAACAAAGGAATTTTCCACACTCGTCAAAGCTCCAGAATTAGAGTCTCACCACCAGATACGGTATAATGTCATAGAACCTCCCTTTTGCAGTGGGAGTTTTACCCTCTAAAGGGGAAGCAGGCAATATATTCTAGGCCCTGCTGACAGGGCGAATCTGAAAGTGAAATGGGTTTTGAAGTCAATTTGAAAAGGACAACACTGTTACAAAACTCTAAAGTTGTGACACCCAGTAACGAAAAAAAAATCTTGTTTGGTTTGAAAATATACTTACTATATAGAATTTTATGTAAGAGTGTATGTTTTGTTAGATCTTCTTACTCTAGACTTTGATGATGATGATGATGATGATGATGATATATTATATATATATATATATATATATATATATATATATATATATATAATAAAGGAAGCGCGTGGTGTAATAGTTAAAGTCTTGGGAAATGGACTTGTCGCCAAGTCACGTGTACATAGAACATCCGACTCTTTATTCACAAAAAGAATACTGTCGAGAAGTATGTTTACGAGACAAACAGCTCCGGAGCTTTGTGGTGACAAGAATAAAAGGCTGATTTTGAGGGTAAGGTGGTTGCTTATGCCATAACTATGTGAACAGACATACATAAATAAATAAAAAAAGGGGAACTTAATATCTATGAATTGAAACAGTTGTAGCTACCTACCTATCAACGTATTCGGTGTTTGGTGTGTGTCACGCTATGGGAGAAGGTTAGGGAGAGATAGACGATCTATATAATGATATCTCACCACAGGTAGTGCGTGGTGTAATGGTTAAAGTCATAGGAAATGGACTCGTCGCTCCAAGTTCAAATCCTGGACGTGGTAATTGCATTTCACTTAGCGCAAATACCCTTGGGAAAGGTATGAATCCTACTCTCCCTCCAACTATGGGTAAATAGTAGGGCAGACTGTGCTCTTTAACCTTGGTTAGGCAACCGGTCTAGGAGAAAGAAAACTCTGAATTCAAACCTGATAAACTCCGCTTAAGAAATTGACCTTGTGTCGCATCCTGCTCGTGCAGAGGGGTTGGTAAATAAATATATAATATAATATAATATAATATAATATAATATATAAAGGTTTTATATATTTATTTATTTGACAAAGGAACAGTCACAACCATTTGGTTTCATGCATGCGTAACCACAAACATTCTTCAGGTGACGTTGGTTCAAATGCGAGGAAAATCGAAAATTTCAAAAAGTTTTACAGAGACAAGATGTGTTTGATCCCACGCTATATATATATATATATATATATATATATATATTGTAAATAAAAAGCTTAAAAATCGGTCATTTTGTGGTTATAGATCTATTTCTACTCACATGTATCAGTGTATACCTGTGAGTATCATCAGACCGCTGATTTTATTGGAAGTCAGTTCAATAATATTGAACATTGAGCTCTCAACAACACTAACATTCTACTGTTGGAAGAAAGATCCAACTTAGAATCATCCTAATATCAACTGACTTAGTAACCCATATATATATATATATATATATATATATATATAAATTTCATACGCTCAAAAAATTACGGTTAATTTAATATTATTGACAAAGGAAAATAACTTATTACCTTCTATAATTTTAAATAATTTATTTTTATTACATAATATCTGTTTTGAATTCAAGATATCACAAACTAACCCCTTCACTAGCTAACTATGTTCATAGTTTTACTTTGTTTCCAAAAGAAATAAGTTCAAAGTGGACACTCTATGGTAACAATTTAAAATAATATAATATACCTATAATAATTATATTTATCTTTATCTTCATATATATTGATATTATAATAGAAAAGTTGCAGAAACACACACAACCTATCAAATATCGGACATATTCTGCCAAAATAATAACTCAATGCCTGAAGAAGACAACAGATCATAAACACGTGTCGCATATGTAAGATAAAAAAAATAATACATTTTTTTTTCTGAGAACATAATACATTTTGCGGACCTTCTTTTTGATAAAATATTAAATTTTCTTCCGTTGGAACCAGAACAACATTTATATATATATATATATATATATATATATATATATATATATGTGTGTGTGTGTGTGTGTGTGTGTGTGTGTGTGTGTGTGTGTGATTGGACAGCCTATTTTCATTCAAACATATTTGGTTAGATAGTATAGACATCTTATGTCTACATATTCTGGTTTCAATCCTTTCAAGGATGATACAATATCCGGCTGGAATTGACCAATAAATTTACCATAGCTAATTTGTTCCCAAGTACTTTCGAAACCATCCCGGGCCTTCATCGGGGATGTGTATATTGTAAAAACAATATAACTTTGTAAGCGTTAAGCGTTCTATTTATATTGGTGTTATGTAGTAGTGTTTTTTAAATGTGGTTCTATAAATGGCAGCAGTGACTAAAGACATTTAAGTACATTAAAAGTAATTTGTCTGCTTGTTCGTCTGTATGTTTGTTTGTACAATGACCGAGTACACATCCTTTATAAAGGAAAATCGTTGTAGACCAGCTATATTTACCACGTACCCCACGTGTACGGGTTAGGCACAATGTCCTATTAATGTAGGACCACCCACGAACCGAGGCTCATGGTGTGGCGGGTGCAAAAAATGCGTTGATCCCGTCGGCATTCCTCCTCAAGGGGGCGCCTCAAGCACCGGGCAATAAACCCAGCCCTTCCCCTTTAAATCAAGGGGGCAGGTGTTGCCCACTGGGATCAACGATATCAATTTACTCTGTAGGTCCAGCGGCCGAAGCTCAGTGCACCCCCGGCTTGACCGGAAACCAGAGTTTTTTTTATTGTGGTTGACCAACTAAGATCAAAGATCAATAAAATCCACACCTATTTTCCCGAGAGAGGATTAAAAAAACTGTACCCCTCTCATTTTCCATAAGAAGGTTAAAAAAAAGTATGATAAGGGTATATGACAATGAAAATATGATAAGGGTATATGGCAATGTTTTTAAGTCATGGAAACAGCACCCCACAAGGAAGCAGCTGTATGGTCACTTGCCCCCCATCTCACAAACTATCCGAGTGAGATGGACAAGGCATGCAGGACACTGCTGGAGAAGCAAGGATGAGCTCATAAGCGACGTTCTCCTGTGGAAGCCAACACATGGACATGCAAGTGTGGGGCGCCCAGCAACGACCTACATTGACCAGCTATGCGAAGACGCTGGTTGCTCCGCAGAGGACCTCCCAGGTGCAATGAATGATAGGGAGGGTTGGCGAGAGATTGTCATGGATATCCATGCTGCATGCACGACATTATGATGATGATGATGATATGACAATGGTATATGAAAAAATGTTTTTTTTTGATGATTAATAAATAAAACAAATTAATAACGGATAAAACACAAATAAAAGAAAAATACAAACAAGAATAATATTAAAAAACAACAACTTAAAAACAAGAATAAACAAAGAATAAAAGATAATGAAAATATATAGAAAATGTTTTTATTAATTTATATGTGAACATAGATAAGAGATTTATTTTAACTTTTTAAATCCTGGGCAAGACAACGCCCTGTCGATGGGGCGTTAGAATGCACCGACTGCACCTCTGCAGAGGGGTAAGATTCCCCCAAATGGGGCCACCTGTTGGCTGTGGGAGGCGACCCGTGATGCTTAAGGATGGAGTCCAGGTGGATGATCAGTCAATGACATGCAACACTCCACTTAGACTCTTACTTAGGCTAGACGGGCGGTCGAAGAGGCCCCCTCTGATCAATCGGCTGGTCATGTCAAGCCCTAGCACCTATTTTCCTAACCCTATTGCCCTTATGGCAATCTCCAACCTTTTTATCATATGGGTGCTAGAAGGCGGTGGTTGCGGGTCTACATGTCCTGGGAATGACGTTAAACTCTATCTGATGGTGAGGTTCCAGTTTTGGAGGTTTGAGGAATGTGGAGCACCCCTTCATCACCATTGCTCCCTGGTCCACTCTGACTCGGAGTGGTAGTACCTGTTAGGGTCCCATCTATGGGTTAAATAGAAAAAAAGTTTATAAACAAAATTGTATTATCCATTAAAAATTAAATTATTTCAAAACTTTGTCGGCATTAAACATTTTTGAATACCAAATTACCATAAATATTCGGCATAGAATAACCCAAGAGGTTGAAATGCCGTAAAACCCAACCAAACCAAACCAAACCTGGGCAAGACATGATAGCTCTGCTAGTACCCAATAATATCCGTTTTAATTGTATAATGTTCCACTTTCTTCACTGGTCCTGTAAGGCTGATTTGGTCACATTCATGTAGAATGTCTTTAACAAAAATAGCCAAACAATATCCCATCCCTCTTCAGGTCCAGGTTAATTTTGAATTCAGACTTTTTCTTCTACATCGGTTGTCATACCAAAGTTAAAGGGCCCAGTTCGCCCTAGGATTTACCCATAGCTGGAGGGAGAATAGTTGGATTCATACCATTCCCAAGAGTTTGTGCGTCTTATCGTGGCGTAATGGTTAGTCACGTAGACCCATTACGACTGAATAATGAATTCAATCCTCGCTAGAAGCTCAAAACTTTCGACCTTGTGTCACATCCTACCCGTGGCGAACGGGTTGTGTAAATACCTACCTTTCCCAAGGGTATTAACACTGTGTGTAATGCAAACAGCCTCATTCGGGATTTGAACTACTGTAGCCAAATCCACTATTTATAACAATAACCGTTACGCAACGAGCACCTCCTTTCACTAGATATAACAAAATCCTAGCATCTTTGGTTTCGAAGAAAATTAACTTTTTATAAACAATGATCGTGGTGTAAATATTGACTGAACTTGCACAAAGGTGTCAAAATTAGGGTGACCCAGAAAAAACACAACCCAAATTATTTACTTATTTTCCCATTAAACTAACCTTAAACCCAACCCCAACCCTAACCCTAACCCCTAAGCCTAAGTCTAACCCCTAATCCTAACCCATAACCCCCTAGTTAAAATTAATAGTATTATTACAAAATTTGTGGGTTCTGTTTTTCTGGGTCACCGGTATACAGGGTGACCCCCCCCCAAAAAAAAAGAACCCAAATTATTTATTCATTTTCCCATTAAACTAACCCTAAACCCCAACCCTAACCCTAATCCTAACTCCTAAGCCTAAGCCTAATCCTAGACCCCCATAGTTAATATTAACAGTTTTATTACAAGATTTGTGGGTTCTGTTTTTTCTGGGTCACACTAATTTTGACACCTTTGTGCAAGTTCAGCCGTAACTATTTACGTCTGCGGCGTAACAGTTATCGTCGTAGGAAATGAACTCGCCGAGCTAAGTTCAAATCCTAAACGGAACTGGTTGCGTTTATCTTCACTCTAATACAATTAGCCGTGTCGGCTGGGGTTTTAGAATACTCCGACTGCACCTCGGCAGAGGGGTATCATATATGTGCTAGAAGGCGGTGACTGAGGGTCTTCATGTCCTGGGAATGACGTTTAACTCTATTTGATGGTGAGGTTCCAGTTCTGGAGGTCTGGGGAATATGGAGCACTCTTTCATCACCATTGCTCCCAGATCCACTCTGACCCGGAGTGGTAGTACTTGTTACGGTCCCATCTATGAATTAAATAGAAAAAATGTTTATAAAAATTGTTTAAAAAAAAACTTTCTACCAAACTATAGCTTATAACAATCTTTATCCTATACACTTATCCCTTAAACTGATTTTCCAATCCACTTAGCAACAAACAACTGTAAACAACCTACTGTCAAAATCAATAAGAATCCTTGAAAAAAGACATAAAAATAAGTTTGATCATCCCTCACAACTTACTGCTTGGCATAAAATAACACTGGATGGGTTGACATGCCGTTAAAATCAGTCAATCAATCAATCAATCTAATACAATTGGGAAAGGCATGAATCCATTCAAATATGAGTAAATAGTTGGGCCGACTGCTTTCTTAAATATATAGCTTGGTATTTGTTTTATTTATTGGCATTTCAATCTCGGTGTTTGTGCCCCTGAAGTTACAGCGCCTCCTGTGACTGTAAAGTCCAATGTTGCATGTGAAGGCTGTCCCTGAAGATGTTGATATACCGGTGCTTTGTGGTCGCTGCTTTGGTATAGCTTGGTCTATTTATACATTAAAAAATGCTAAATATCAGTGATAAAGTATAAGTTAAAATATTCTTATTGTCAGGCGGCATACTTATTTCAGGGGGATATTGTATACCGAACATGTTTGTTTGGTTTGCAAATAATTTGGTTTCAAAGCATTTCCTATTTGTATTTGTTTTAACTACCCTCCTGCTGTTCTGGAAAATTACAACGTGAGGGGTCAAGGGAGGTTATGCTGACTGTCTCACTACTACGTTAAATAATGTTAACTTTAATATTTGTAGTGCCATTAGTAACCCAAGTCTACTAAAATTATCTGCCAACCGGTATAAGTTTGACATTTTAAACTTAGTACAAGGTCTTTCATAAAGGATGTTTATTTGTTGGTTGGCTGGTAGGTTGGTTGGATTTTATGGCATGTCAATCCTTGGGTTATGTTATGCCGAAAACGTATTTGTTTTATTCATTCTTGTTAGGTATTCAATTTTTTTTAACTCGTTGTTCTAGACACATTTTTTACTGATATATTTCAGCCATAGATTGGCCCTAAACATATACTATCACTCTGGATCAGAGTGGATCTGGGAGTAATGGCAATAAAGAGGGTACTCCCCAATCCATACTTCCAGAATTGGAAGCTCACCACTTGATACAGTTTAGCGTCATGCCTAGTACAATAAGATCCTCAGCCATAGCCTTATAACATATCTATTAATAATGGAGATTCGCTTCCGGTTTTTGTCTGTAACAAAAACTATGTCACTGCTTACGCCACACTGCCTAAAATCGTCATAAATAGAATACACTCAAAATTTGAGCATGCAATGTTAGACAGTCCTCATTTGTTTTTTAAACAAGTTTTAATAAATACATACCTGGTATTATCTATCTATATATATATTTTTTTTTATTCTAATATATATTTACAGTTATCAGAACTAAATTTCCATTTCAATTTTTAAAATTCTTTTACTCTTTTAATAAATTTATTTTATTTTTTACTCCTTTAATAAATTTGATAATTTTACTTTACTTATGATACAAACTCTCTGATATTAAATTTTCAACTCCCATCCCCTCAGAGGGCGTTTTTTTATTTTGCTAGTATATGACAAATAGGGTTGGGATTTGTCATAAAAGCGATTGAGGAATACGATCGGGACAATCATAGGTGCTAGGGCTTGACGTGACCAGCTGATTGATCGGAGGGGCCTCTCCGGCCGCTCGTCTAGCCCAAGTAAGGGCTAAAGTGGAGTGTTGAAAGTCATGGTCTTGCTACCAGGATTCCATCCTTAAGTTACACGGGTCGCCATCCACGACAAAAGGTGACACTATTTGGGAGGGGTCTTACTCTTCTGCAAAGGTGTAGTCGGCGTATTTTGCAGCCCAGCAGATAGGGTAGCATAAATGATGGAATAGAGTGGTGCAATAGGCTCGACTGTACAACCTCTGTAAATTGCTGAATTTCCATCCCCTCACAAAAGTATAGAGACCTTCATGCGTTGATAGAAAAGCTCAGCCGGTGTTATGCTTATTGTTGTGATGTTAATCCAACAGTAAAAAAGAAGTCAAGTCGAGGTAGGGTAAAATAAGACAAGTGTATTTACAATAATGGTACAGGAACGGCTAGCTTGCCGTTAAACGGGAACAGTACAACCTTTTCACTCGGTGTCTCACTATTTATAGTGAGAACCGGTGTATATTCTCCACTGTAGGAACGGCCGGTACAACACAAGGTAAAATAGCTTTGTTCGTAAGTGCGATTTTCATTCATCTGGCTTTAGGAAGCGCGTTGTGGTGTTATTGTTAGCGTCGTGGGAAATGGACACGATGATACGAGTTCAAATCCTAGATGAGGTGGTTTGCATTTCACATAGCGCTAATACCATACTCTCCCTCAAGCTATGGATAAATAGTAGGGCAGACGGGGTTTTAACCTCTTTAACTTTAGTAAGGTAACCAGTCTAGAAGGAAAACTCTGAATTCAAACCTGTTAAACTCCGCTTAAGAAATTGACCTTGTATCACATCCTGTTCGTGCGGAGAGGTTTGGTAAATATATACATCTGGATTTTGGCCAAAACTAAATTATAATTACTAATAAAATTCAGTCTAATGTTACATTGAAGAGACCACAACTTACTTCAGAATACCATACATGTAAGCATTAACATTAGAAATAGGGGAAAAGTATTCTTAAGTCTTAGCCGGGCCATTCAGAAAGCAACGCGTTTGCATATGGTAGTTTTATGTATACCTAATAATTCATATACAAGTATATAGGTTCAAGTAACCCTTTCTATTTAATAACGAGCATTTGTTTGCACAGTTATATAATTTACTATTTAATACACATAATTTGCATACAGTATAGGTTCAGACAGTCCTATCTAACACTAATAATTTGCACACTCAAACAGTTTTGAACTTCATTTACAGTGTTCTTTATAGCTAATGTAATTAAATAACAATAACTTCAAATAAAAAATCAACTGAAATGCGGTGTTCAGTTTACAATAATTATACAATGTATAATTCTTTTCCTTCTTAATTTCTTATACAAATCTCTTATTTTCTCACTCATATCTACTCGTTTTTCCTTCTTCTCGTTATTTTTTCTTCATTTTCTTGTCCCTCCTTCCCACTCATCTATCCGGATAATAATAATAATAATAATAATCTTATTATAATGGAGATTGTGTGTTTTTCTGTCTGTAACCGAAACTATATTACTATTCAAGTCACAATTTCCTTAGTTATTGACATCACATTCTCCACGATATTAATTTTATCTAAATCTCAATTATTGATAAAATTGTTGTACATTATTAATACTGTTAACCATATCTACATACCGATAACATGCAATTATATTTATATATACAACAAAATAGCGGTTTATAGTGTGAACGGGAAGGCTAATTTGCATATTGATATTAAAAATGTGATTTTATTAAATATGTGCTTAGTATTATTGATTTTTTAACTGATTGGATTTATTTTAATGATTATAAGCAAAAATCTCTTCAATGAATCTTAAATGAAATCCATTAACAAGAAAAAATAAATGTCATTTTATTCTTTACTTCCTCTTTTAACTAAATACTTAAATTAGAAAAAATAACAATGAAAGATGGGAGTGATGGAAGAGTAAGTTTCAGTTGTTCTATTTTTCTATTATACCTCCCTCTGTTTCAAATCATTTTATCTGCATTCTTATTTAGTTTCATTAGCCTTTCTAATTTAATACAATACTTTATTACATTAAAATTTAGATACTTGCACCCGGAGGGTGCATATATTTGCTAATAATAATAATAATAATAATAATAATAATAATAATAATAATGGATAAATGATATAAAAATGAGCTGATATAAATTGAGGAAGGGCCTGTAGCAAGTATTCATATAATTATACTCAAATCAATACTCAAGAAAGTAGTAAATTGGAAAACACCAGGCCATGATGGCATACATGGATTCTGATTCAAAAAATTTACTTCTATCCACAAAAGAATGGCTCAACAACTGAACAGATGTCTACAAGAAACAGAAATACCTGAATGGATGATAAATAGAATAACTACCCTAATCCAGAAAGACCCACAAAAAGGAAACATCCCAAGTAATTATAGACTTGTCTACACATGATGCGGAAAATATTAACCGCAGTAATAAAAGAAGAAATATACTTTTCACTCAATTGGTAAAAACTTTTACCAGAGGAACAGAAAGGAAAAAGAGGAACACATGACTTGCTTTATATAGACCAACACATTCTTAAAGAAGTCAAAAATAGGCGGAAAAATATTGCAATGGCATGGATCAACTACAGAAAGGCTTATGACATGGTCCCACATGCCTGGATTTTAGAATGTCTAAAAATATACAAAATTTCCAACAACATCATAAATTTCATTGAAAAAGCCATAAAAAACTGGAGAGTCCAATTAAAAGCAAGCCCTTGCAGAAGTAAAAATCCAAAGAGGTATTTTCCAAGGAGACTCGTTATCACCACTACTATTTATTATAGCAATGATGCCACTCAATCATAAATTTAAAAATGTACAGGGGGGTATAAATTCACTAACTCACAAGAAAAGATAAACCACCTTATGTACATGGATGACATTAAGATTTTTGCAAAAGATGAAAAAGAATTGGAAAACCTTATACAAACTATTAGAATATATAGCCAGGATATAAGGATGGAATTCGAAATTGAAAAATGTGCTATGCTTGTAATAAAACAGTGTGAAAGAAAATTAATGGTCGGAATACAACTGCCAAATCAAGATACTATAAAATCACTTGATGAAAATGAAAGTTACAAATATTTAGGAATTTTAGAAGCGGACAATATCAAGCAAACAGAAATGAAAGGAAAAGTTAAAAAAGAATACCTCAGGAGAACAAGAAAACTCATAGAAACCAAACTCAACAGCAGAATTAATACATGGGCTGTCCCCATTATAAGATACTCTGGACCATTCTTAAAATGGACAAAGGAAGAACTCAGACAGATTGACCAAAAGACTAGAAAATTAATGACCATGCACAAGGCTCTCCACCCTAGAGACGATAGAGATAGACTATATGTATCAAGAAAGGAAGGGGGAAGAGGTCTTGCCAACATAGAGGACTGTGTAGAGGCCACAATCCAACAACTCGAAGACTACACAAAAATGAGCAAAGACAGATTACTTATGGTAGCCAACAAAAGTAGATGTGACATATGGACAAACAGAAAAACAACAAAGACTAGAAAACAAAAATGGGAAGAAAAACAATTATATGGACACTTCAAACGACAAATCGGAGAGGTTGCACATGAAAAAAACCTGGACATAGTTAAGAAAAAGAAACCTCAAAAGAGAAACTGAATCACTAACAATTGCTGCACAGAATAATGCCATAAGGACAAAAAATATCAAAGCAAAAATTGATAAGACCCAACAAAATAATAAATGTAGACTATGCGGTGACAGAGATGAGACTGTAAACCATGTACTCTGCGAATGTAGAAAACTAGCACAACGGGAGTACAAAACTAGGCACGACTGGGTTGGAAAGGTGATTCACTGGGAATTATGCAAAAAATTAAATTTTGACCATACAACAAAATGGTATATGCATAAACCAGAATCTGTTCTTGAGAACGAAACGCATAAAATTCTCTGTGACTTTGAGATAAAAACAGATCACCTTATCCCAGCAAGAAGACCAGACCTAGTGTTGATTAACAAAAAAGAAAGAACTTGTCAACTGGTGGATTTTGCAGTTCCAGCAGATCACAGGGTGAAGCTAAAGGAAAATTAAAAAATGGACAAATACCTGGACCTTGCCAGAGAACTGAAAAAGTTATGGAATATGAAAGTCAAAGTGATACCAATTGTAGTTGGTGCACTTAGAACGGTCCCAAAAAGATGGGGGAAAAAGTTTGGAAAATCTGGGAATCAGAGGGAGAATCGAGACCATCCAGAATACTGCATTGCTGCAATCTGTCAGAATACTCAGAAGAGTCCTGGAGAACTGAGGAGACTTGTCACTCAGACTCCAGTGAAAGGCCATCAGCTAACGCTGATGTGAAAAACTCAAAAAGAGTGAATAATAATAATAATAATAATAATAATAATAATAATAATAATAATAATTATTATTATTATTATTATTATTATTATTATTATTATTATTATTATTATTTTAAAAAAATTTAAAATCAATTAAAAATGCCGCAGGGTATTTGTCCCGAATTCCCTCGTGAGGAAGTTTGCGGTTAGATACAAAGAATTAAATGGGAATATAATACCTACACTCCCCATCTAGATATAAGAGTAAGTTTCACTCATTATTTTCATCTTTTTGCTTTTACTGAAAATTTACACACACACACACACACACACACACACACACACACACACACACACATATATATATATATATATATATATATATATATATATATATCTTGCCTAAAGCCACATATAAGATAAGCTTAGTAAATAACTATATATATATATATATATATATATATATATATGCGTCGGGGGGGGCCTAATGTCAGTAGCAGCCAGACAGCGAGGGAGTCTATCCCCTTTTCAATAGCGCTAGACCAAGGAGAGTTTTTAGCGTCTGAAGTGGAGCGCCACACCTACCATCAGCTCCTCACTTTACCGCACGGCTCCCTGTGCTACTCATACGCTGAGTTGGCGAGGACCGGTATCGAACCAGGAACCTTGTGATTCCTAGCCGAATGCTCTACCGACTACCCGTTGGGTCATCCATTGAGCTCTGGGTAGATAAGTATGATAAAAAAAGAAGTGAGTTTGCAAGTTTTAAAAAAGAAATAGGCTCGGAGAATTTTTTTTTTAATCTTTAAAATCAATTTGTAAGATTTCTAAGAAAGGGAAAGTTTGACCAAATTGTAATTTGAATGGACTTGATCCTTGAAATTCTATTAATAGCTGAGGTGTCGAGAAGCTAAGTTGTTGGAATAACTGAAAATCTCTTTTTAAATGTAATATCAAAAATAATCCCTCTCTACTTCACCATAATTTTAATTGACAAACAAAACTGTTGTGAAAAAAGTTTTGAAAATAAAGTTAAATGTTTTTATTCTTCTTTGGTAGTTAAATAAACAAACAAAAATACACTATTGAAAATTTTTAGCATGACAGAAGTTAAAGAGAAGCGCTGGAGTCGTGGGTTATTATTAGCTAAAGGTTATGGTAAACAGATATTTCTCTCGACTGCTGGTTTGGTGTTGGTGGTGGTGGTGATGGTGGTGGTAGGGGTCATATAATGGTCAGCTCTGGCCTTGGAGTAGTAACAATTTAAGGGAGTGGCTTATTCTCACGCTTTACTCTCCTAGTCTTCCAAATTGTCACACGGAGATACTAAAATATAATAGCGAGGGAAATGAAGCTATATGTAGAGGGGGTGGAAATTGATAGGCAAATGATGTGAGAGATGGGTTATTTTGTGAGTTAATTGCAAATTATTGCTAATTAAAATGATGAAAAAAATTCTTCAAACATAATTCAATCCCAGAAGTAAGGACTATTTTAGCATGTAATTTTAGTCATTAAACTAAACTGGAAAAAAGCCTTAGGGAAACAAATATTGATTCGCTCAGCTTTATTATATATATATATATATGAAGTTAAGTAAACAAACAAATGTGTTTATTTTTTTTTATATGGCTTTAAGCCGACAATTTTTGGAGGATATGTGCTTAATTGAAGTCATACCTAATTTTGAAAATTAATCAGTTAATAATTAATGAATTTAGGCGGGCATATATGGTCAAATGTAAGGCTAAACGAATCGAGAAAATATCAATCCCTGAATGTACATTTCGACCTATTAGGTCTCATCAGCAAGGTTATAGACATGGGAGACTGCTCCGTGTGTGACTAGAAACCTCGACTGTCAAGCTGACAGGCGAAGTCTCTAACCGTTACACTAGCTTGCCAATTCCACATTCTTCGTTCGTTTTGAAACTTATTTATATGTCCACTTTTTATTGACAGTATGAAGTTAAGTAAACATCTCCGAAACTGCTGACCGAGGAGGAAGGACCAACCTCCTAGGGGTCCCCAGTAAAGTGAGTTTCATATATTTTGTATCAATACTACTTAATGAAAATTTATATCTAGTAAAGTAAAAATATATCTTATTTGAATACTAATTCATGAAAAATGGAGTAGACTGGGGGTCCAGATTCAGGGTGCCCCGTATAGTAGAATCGGGGGGCATTAGACTATAGCACCGGCTCTGTTGAGATGTTCGGGATAAGTACACATAGTGGGCTTAAATAAATGTAAAAGATTTTTTTTAATTGACAAAATTACTGTACGTCATTTAATCGCTGGTTCTTAACCACCGGTTTCAAATTTGTGTAAATGATTTCTAATCCTAACGGCTAACTTCTAAATACCGCTGATTCTTTATTCTTGTTTTAGGTTGTTTTTTTTGTTGTTTTTTTTTCGTTTTATTCCTTTTTTTTTTTTTTTTTTTTTAGCAACAAGAAATTTTTCTCCCACAACTAATTCGCCAACAACTGGTACAGATTGTCTTCTGTTTATATTATTCATAGTTTTCTCATCTTCCTCCTTCTTCTTCCTTTCACATCATAGAGATTTCATTGCCACAGTCGGTATTCAGAGAGAGAGAGAGAGAGAGAGAGAGGAGAGAGAGAGAGAGAGAGAGAGAGAGAGAGGGGGGGCACTCCCAGACAGATAGACAGGGTGAAGATGGTATAAAACAAAGAGAGACAGACATTAAAATTGAGCGAAAGGGGGAGGGGGTGAAGTGTGGGGGTGGGTTAGAGATAGTAGATTGTAGGGCGGTCTCTTCAGGGCTTTTGGGTCTCTTGGGAATGTTGGGGTCTTCTATTGCCAAATGGAATGTCGCTGTGTGTAGAGGCGGGGGCGAAGTGGCACTATATATCAGATCTGCATATTTTCAGTAAGATATATCTTGGCGTATAAATACGTCATTATGAACATGATTTCACAGGCGTGGATTTGGCGAGGGATTCCTCGTCTGTTGCCAGTGCGCCAATAGCCGGCCCGGGCCCACGGGGTAAGTGACACGTTCTACCGCGGAAGCTGCAGAAGGTCTGCCTTCCAGAGAGGGTTCCGGTTTTACAGCACTGCCTCTTCTCTGCAAATTGGTAACATGGTAAGCCTTCAGAACCTGAGCATTTACATCTTTTTTTAAAAAGTAGTTGGCTGATTGGTTTTGCGGCATGTCAACCCTTGTTGGGTTAATACAAAAGTCACTCTTTTTTGCAAGCAACTATATGGTTTCAAATAACTAATGATAAACATTTGTAAGCAATTATAGCTTCAAGTAACTATTCTTAATACTAATGATTTATACACAATTATATGGTTTCAAATAACTATTCCTTTTTTTAATAATAATCATTTGTTTGCATACAGTTATATGGTCCCTAGTATTCCTAAATACACTAATAATTTGCACGCAACTATCTGGTTTCAATTAACTAATTATAATTCCGAGTAAACAATTATAGCTTCAAGTAACTATTATTATACTTAATAAAGATAATTTTCACACAGTTATTGATTTAAGTATTTCTATCTAATGCTAATAATTTTCACACAATTAAATAATTTCAAGTAAAACTTTTTCATTCTTGCCAAAGGGTGGAAGATGAAGGCAACGGTTTAGTTGGCGCGCTTGTAAAATTTCTTAAAGACTTGGAAAGGGGACCGGAGGAATTGAAAATAAGAGGAAGAATGTAGACCATACAGACCACGGAATTGTTACGATCAGCTAGAATACTCAGAAGAGTCCTGGATATCTCAGAAGATTTGCTGTCACTCAGATTCAAGTGAAAAACCACCAGTTAAACTAGCGTTAAAAACTTGCAAGAATTAAATGTTATATAGCGACAGAGATAAAACAATTAATCACATAAACGAATTGGTAATTTATGAGGAAGTGCGTCCCGGTCTCCTGCCTCAAAAATTGCTACCCATTTGTTCATATCTATCTATATTATTTTGTTTGTTTATCTATCTATCTATCTATCTATCTATCTAATTCTATTCCAAACTATATATCCATCTTCCTATCTAAACAAGAATTACGACAAATTACGATAAATAAACAAGAATTACGACGAGCTGGGGTTGTTATTTTGATAGTCACCGGGTAGCAATTTTTGAGGTAGGAGACCGGAACGCACTTCCTCATAAATTACCAACGAATGCAACAAACTGACTCAAAAGAAACGCATGAGTAACAAGTACCGTTACTCCCATATCCTTTCTGATCCGGATTGGTAGTATCTGTTGGGGCTCCATCTATGGTTCAAATACATTTATTAATAATGGAGATTCGCTTCCGGTTTTTGTCTGTAACAAAAACTACGTCGCTGCTTACGTCACATTACCCAAAATTGTCATAACATAGAATAAATACACTCAAAATTTGACCATGCAACATTAGACAGTCCTCATTGTTTTTTAAAACAAGTTTTAATAAATACATGACTGGTATTATATATCTATATATAGTTGTTTTATTTTAATACATATTTAAAGTTTGCATTTCAAATTGTTTTATTTTTTAATCCTTTAACGAATTTGATGATTTTACTTACTTAGGGTATAAACTCGCTGACATTGAATTTTTTACTCCCACCCCTCAGGCAATATGTTTCAAAAATCTATTTTTACATCGCTCGGAGGGTGTTTTTTTATTTTGTGCTAGTCTGTTTAAAGATATTAGCATTTGATAGAAATACTTGAAACCATTATTTTCACTCTATGTGAGGTTTTCACAACAGTTTTAACTGGTGGTTTTTCACTGAAGTCTGAGTGATAACAAATCTCCTCAGGACTCCAGGACTCTTCTAAGTATTCTAGATGATTTTAACAGTGCTGCGGTTTGATCTCTAGTTTTCCTAGTCTCTTTTGCAGATCTTTAGGGACGTTCCAATCCACAAATTTCAATTGTTGTCACCGTCAACTTCATGTTCCACGGCTTTTTTTTAGCATTTTAGCAAGATATAAGTATCAATCTATCTTTTCGTTTTCTTTTATTTTCACTCCATGGTCTGCTGAAATAGCAAAACCAGTCTGTTTTAGTTATGTTTCTCGTTAATTAACACACGGTCTAGTTATCTGGCCAGGAGGAAGTGATCCGTTTGTATTTCAAAATCAGAGAATTTTATGCGTTTCATTTTCAAGGACAGATTCTGGTTTGTGCAAATACCATTTATCAACACGGACAAAGTTTAGTTTTGCATAATTCCCAGTGTATTTACACCACGATCATTCTTTATAAAAAGTTAATTTTCTTCGAAACCAAAGATGCTAGGATTTTGTTATATCTAGTGAAAGGAGGTGCTCGTTGCGTAACGGTTATTGTTGTAAGTAATGGCTTTGGCTACAGTAGTTCAAATCCTGAATGAGACAGTTTGAATTACACATAGTGTTAATACCTTTGGGAAAGGTAAGTATTTACACAACCCGTTCACCACAGGTAGGATGTGACACAAGGTCGAAAGTTTTGAGCTTCTAGCGAGGATTGAATTCATTATTCAGTCGTAATGGATCTGCGTGACTAATCATTACTCCACGATGAGACGCACAAGTTGGATGCAGTTTAGTGTTATGTCGAGGTCACCGCTCCCTTTTTTAAGTGTGGGGGGGGGGCGGGGCGGTGCGCGTACCGTCACTAAACGAAAAAGATACTTATATGATCTAGCCTGTAGAACGATGTTACTATGTTCTGCGGTCTGTAACTAATTTTGCAAACCTGGTTTATTGAAAAGGCAGAGATATAATAATAATAATAATAATAATAATAATAATAATAATAATAATAATAATAATAATAATAATTTTGATCAGCAGATCACAGGGTGAAGTTAAAGGAAAATGAAAAAATAGACAAATATCTGGACCTTGCCAGAGAACTGAAAAAGTTATGGAACATGAAAGTGAAAGTGATACCAATTGTAGTTGGTGCACTTGGAACAGTCCCCAAAAAATTAGAAAAGGGTTTGGAAAGTTTGGAAATCAGAGGAAGGATTGAAACCATTCAGAACACTGCACTGCTGCAATCTGCCAGAATACTCAGAAGAGTCCTGGAGAACTGAGGAGACTTGCTGTCACTCAGACTCCAGTGAAAGACCATCAGCTAATGCTGATGTAAAAACTCAAAAGGAGCAAATAATAATAATGATAATATAATAACATCTTTTCAACTAGTATATTAGGACTGAGACCTGTCAGCTGTTCCTTATATTTAAAACATTTACCTGATTTTCACTGAATATCTATATTCTTTCTACAATTCATTCAACAATGCCTGAAAATAGTTCAGAGATGGAGCGTTCATTACTGGTTATTCAATGTTGTCCGATCGGAAGTGTCAGGTATTTTCTCTGTAGTCACACAAGAAGCGTTATTTTTTTTTTTTTTTTTGTGTTGTTTTGTCAATTGCGCCACCTGTTGGTGATTGAATCTTGATAATTATAATGTTGAATTCCATGCCAGACATAACCAATTGCAAAACGGTTCTGAGGTTTTTAAAAAAGAGAAATCGACACTTTGGTTCTCACGAAATTCAAAACAGCATTAACCTTTTAAAAATATAATTTCCAATATTTAAAGATTATTTTTTCATTGCAAATTACGGAGGAAATATGGAACTAATTTGAAATTACAGCATAGACGCCGTCATAAATTTACTCTTTACACATGCAACAACATTTAATCTCTCTCTCTCTCTCTCTCTCTCTCTCTCTCTCTCTCTCTCTCTCTCTCTCTCTCTCTCTATTTTTTTCTATTTGTCTTTCAACGTATTCTCTATTCCCATGATTTCTTTCTTTCTTAACAATTAACTTCCTTGTTACTTAGTCGGCATTTACTAAACCCGGGTAGGATGTTACACTAGATCGTAAATATGGGAAATCCAGCAAGGGTCGAACTTCCAATTCAGCCGTAATGGATATGCGAGACTAACTTGCTATCCATTACAGCATAATGGGACGTTCTTTTCTTACCCAACGGGTAGGATGTGACATAGTGTTCTTTTACATAGGTTGTGACATAGTGTTCTCTCGCACGGGTCGGTTGTGACATAGTGTTCTTGTGCCACGGATAGGGTTGTGACATAGTGTTCTTTCGCCACTGGTCGGTTGTGACATAGTGTCTCGCCACGGGTAGGTTGTGACATAGTGTTCTTGTGCCACGGGTAGGATGTGACATAGTGTTCTCTCGCCACGGGTAGGTTGTGACATAGTGTTCTTGTGCCACGGGTAGGATGTGACATAGTGTACTTGTGCTACGGGTAGATTGTGACATAGTGTTCTTTCGCCACGGGTAGGTTGTGACATAGTATTCTTTCGCCACGGGTAGGACGTGACATAGTGTTATTTCGTCACGGGTAGGGTGTTCGCCACGGGTAGTGACATAGTGTTCTTTGCCACGGGTAGGATGTGACATAGTGTTGATCTCTAGACATTTAGTCATCTGTCTAGACGTCTAGATTTCTTTTGAATGAATCAGTGCCAATCTTCCATACTTTTTGAATGAAGTGTTTTTAGCGAAAAACAGGATTGAACAAGTGAAGAGATACGATGGCGCAGGTTTACATCATATCAAAGAGGGTTTACAGAAGTGCTGCGACCAATGGAAACTGGCTGGAGTAAGTGTGTTCAATGCCAATAAGACTATTTTGAAGAAAATTAACGTTCTTGTGTATTTTGGAAAACACAGCATCAACTCAATACAACACTCGTATAATTAAATGGTTGGGTGGTTGGTTTGAAAGTGTGTCGGCCTTATTGTTATTTGATGTGGAAATAAGTCTTTTTGGAAGCAATTATTGGGTCGATTTTAGCTCACTCAGTAGTACATCCACCTAGGAACTACAAGCTTCCGGGTTCGATACCGGTCCTCGCCAACTCAGAGCATGGGTGGCACAGTTTGAATAGGTTCGATAAAAGGGGAAGCTGATGGTAGGCGTGGCGTACTACCCTATACGCAAAAACAATCTCTCTGGTCTAGCGCTAGTGAAAAGGGGATATACTCCCTCGCTGTCTGGCTGATACCGACAATAGACCACTCCGCCGCTTTTCCCAAGGGTATTTGCGCTATGTGTATTGTGGCTTCGTCCAGGATTTGAACTCGGGTCGACCAGTCCATTTCTTACGACTCTAACCAATACAACCAGTCCACACTTCCCCGAGTTCAAAGTTCAACCATGGCAAATTTTAGGAAGAAGAAAAATTGAAGTAATCAATTAAAAATGAAGTTTTTAATAATAATTAAGAGCTAATCAGATACTTAATGTAAAAAATACGAAGACGAGCATTTTAAGGGGATAAGTTTTCACCCAGATTGATTGATTGATTTTAACGGCATATCAACCTGTCTGAGGGTATTTTATGCTTAGAGGATAGAGAATTGCGTATGTTTATGGAAATCAGGTCTACTGACATGTTAAAGCGACAGTTCTTCCAAGCCGTAGTTGTATCAGTGCTACTGTACGGCTGCACCACCTTGGACCCTAACGAAGTGACTGGAGAATAAACTAGATGCTGCGTGCAATCTTAAACAAGACTTAGAAACAACACACCACGAGAAAATAGCTGTACGGCCACCTGCCCCATATCACACAAACCACCCGTGTAAGACACGCCGGACACTGCTGGAGAAGCAAGGATGAACTCAAGTGACGTTCTTCTGTGGAAGCTATCACATGGGCACGCAAGCTTGGGCTGTCCAGTAAAGATATACATTGACCAACTGTGTGCGGTTACTGGATGCCGCGCAGAGGATCTCCCGGGGGAAATGATGATGATATTTATATTGTTTTTTTTTTTTTGTAATTTCTTAAGAGACTTTACACGTGGTTTTAGGATATCAGGTATTCCTATCTGATACGAATAATTTTCCAACAGATTTATTTGACCCATAGATGGTACTATCACCCTGGAAAAATGGAGCTGGGAGTAATGGTAATGAAGGAGTACTCCATACTCCCCAGAGAAAGCAAAGACAGTTTAGTGTCACACCCAGGACAATAACACTTAGAAGGAAAAGAATAGGGGCACCTCGTAATGTAGTAATAGTCAGGATGTATTTACCAACCCATCTACATGAGCCGGGTGTGACACAAGGTCAGTTTTATGGCGCAGTTTAACAGGTTTCAATTCAAAGTTTTCCTTCTCCTATATTGGTTGGCATACCAAGGTTAAAGAGACCAGTCTGTCCTACTATTTAACCATAGCTCTAGGGAGGATATTTGGATGCATACCTTTCCCAAGGATATTAGCTCTATGTGAAATGCACCCAGCCTCGTCCAGGATTTGAACTGGTGTTGCCATATCTATTTCCTACGAACATTACCTCACGGGCGCCTCCGTAGTAATAGTATGGTTTCTAGTAACTAATAATAATCATTTGTAAACAATTATAGCTTCTACTATTCTTAATAAATATAATTTGCATAAAGTTATAAGGTTTTAAGTATTCCAATCAAATCTATTAATAATGGAGATTGTCTGTATTTCTGTCTGTAACAAAAACTATGTCATAGCTCTACGTCACAGCTTACGTCACAATATTCTTATGCTATATACACCCAAAATTTGAGTAAGCAATCTTTTAAATTGTTTTTTACTCTCGTCCTTTTTTTTTTTTACAGTAACAAGAAGTTAACTAAAAAGTTTACAAATAAATAAATACCTACGATTTTGTGTAAAATTAATGTGGAAAATATTCAAAATAATTGTTTGATTATTACATGCACGCAACATTTTATTTGAGAGAGACGGGGCTCAGTTTTCATTTCAAATTGTTTTTTTTTTGTTTTTTGTTTTGTTTTTTTTACTCCTTTAATAAATATGAGGATTGTGCTTACTTATGATACAAACTCTCTCAGGCAATGCCTTTCAAAAATTAATTTTTACGACGCCCGGAGGGTGTATTCTCTTGCTAGTATTTATATTTTCAAATATAGGATTGGAACGAAAGTCTAGTCCGATACAAAGTAACATTTATTTAACTAATAAAATAAATAAAATATATAAATTAAACATTTAAACAAAGTATCTAATAAAACATTGAAACATTTTAGAGACACTGACGAATGATGTTTTTGTTTATATATTTCTCAATTTACATATCTTTATTGGTTAAATAAATACTATTTTGTATCGGACAAGACTTTCGTTCCAATCTTATATTTAACCCATAGATGATACCCTAATAGCTAGTAACATTCCAAACAGAATGAACCTGGGAGTACCGGCTTAGCTCAGTCGGTAGAATGTCAACCAAGGAACCATCAGGTTCCGGGTTCGATACCGGCCCTCGCCAACTCAGCGTATGAGCAGCACAGGGATCTTTGCGGTAAAGTAAGGAGTTGATGGTAGGTGTTGCGCCCCACCTCAGATGCAAAACATTAATCTACTTGGTCTAGCGCTAATGAAAAGAGGATAGACTCCCTCGCAATCTAGCTGCTACCGACTTTAGACTACCCCGACTACTTTAATTTTTTTTTACTATTCCACAATCCCTAGATCTCCAGAAGTGTAGCCTCACCATCAGATGCAGTTTAGTGTGATGCCCATGACACTTTTGTACCTGAGCTAAAAGACCAAAACAAAACATTCTTCTGATAAACAACTGATTCTGAAAGTGATGCTCTATATCTTATCATTACGTCATCTGTGTTGTTTACAAGAAACGTAAATTAATTAAAATATCATTTGAATCTGTTGTTTTCCTCCTTAGCCAAATCTAATTGATCTCCGGTCAGTGTTTTCGTAATTAGCAAGATTAGACAACATTTCATATCTCCAAAATCATCTCAAGTGTTTTTGATCCTCAATGTTCAAAGGTGAACAAAAACCCCAAATAAATATTGTTTATGTTTATGTTCATTTTAGCATAATACCTGTCAAAACTACAGGATTATTTACATATCGATCACTACTTCTGTACATTGATCGATTGATTTTAACGGCATGTCAATTTTTCTAGGGTTAATTTATGCTTAGAGGTTAGGGAATCACACTAATTGTATATTGATTAATTGATTGATTGATTTTAACGGTATGTCAATTTGTCTAGTGTTATTTTATGCCTAAAGGTTAGGGAATCACATTCGTTGTATATTGATTAATTGATTGATTGATTTTAACGGCATGTCAATTTGTCTAAGGTTATTTTATGCCTAGAGGTTAGGGAATTGCGTTAATTGTACGTTTATACTTATATTTTTGTGCAGTTGTTTCTTAAGAGTTTTGGGGGGTTTTTTGTACACGATCCAATCGAAATTTAGACAAATCTTCAAATATTTCCTCCATAAATTTTCATTTGGATTTAGATCTGGACTGTTTGTTGGCCATCTCTTTGATTTAATATGACTTTTTCGAAGAAAAGTTTCAATCCCTTTTACTCTGTGACAAGATACATTATCACCGGGGAAAATGACTTCAAATTTTCTATCTCTATTGATAGAAAATTTGTTTAGTGATAATGAAGTCATTTTCCCGGCGATCCAAGATTGCAATGTACACGATGTGCATTAATTGTTGAGGTAATGATTGCCATCTTCCCTTGTCCTTTAAAAGACATCCACCCATATCATGAATGATTAAGGAAATTTACATGTCTTGTTTCAGGCAGTCATTTTTCATTTTAACGGCACCAGAGAGAAAAGTTCAAATATAATCATCTTTACTATTTCCCTGAATTTCTGAGATGAGGCTTGATGATTAGTATCATTTGTATTATTCGGACTATTGTCCTCATCTTCATTGTTATCTGTACAACGTTTTGACCGATATGCCCTCCGGCCTTCTTCAGGTATTTCTTCTCGGACTCGGGAACCTTCTTGTCGAGAATGTTCCCGAGTACGAAAAGAAGGTTCCCGAGTCCGAAATGGTTCCCGAGTCCAAGAAGGTCCCAGAGTCCGACAAGAAATACCTGAAGAAGGCCGGGGGGCACTTTGGTTGAAACGTTGTACAGATAACAATGAAGATGAGGACAATAGTTCGAATAATACGAATAATACTAATCATCTTCGTCAATACAGATTATTGATTTATCACAGAATATCACTTTTATACAATTGTCCATACGACATTAGTCAGTATTATCCTGAATATCCTTTAAGTGAAACCTAGGTAGACAGTGTCTGAATCAAATTAGGTTATATATATATATATATATATATATATATATATATATATATATATATATATGATCACAATCTTATCGCAACCTCGGCATTCGCCATTATAGTTTACTGGGCATGAATCCATATTTGTAGACTTTTTATATAGAAAATTTGTGACATTTTTTTTCGTTATTTTCAACACCAAAGGGGGTTTATTTACTATTGAATGACATATCAGTCTTCCTGGGTTATCTAATGCCAAAACTGTACAAGAGCATGTGATGGTACCATTTAAACCATACTTGGGAGATGAGGGTATTCATACCTTTCCCAAAGGTATTAGCCCTAAACAAAACATAATAGATCGACTGGAGTTCGAATTCGTTTATTATGTTTATAAGTGAATTTTAAAATAGAATTAAGTTTAAGATTTTTCCAATCTTTTACATTATTTGATAAAATCAATATACCATTGATTTATCGGACATATACTGTGTTTGTGCGGTTTATCAAAAAGTAAGTTTTTTCAAGACAAATAAAATTTAGAGAATATTAGACCAAAAGTGCCACCTATGTTGATACCATTAGTTTGTGATTGACTGATTTTAATGGCATGTCAACCCATAAATTTTGAAGAGTAAAAGCTTTCATTTTTGAAGAGGGTAGAAAAGCATGTTTGCACATACAGTTTTAAGACTGGGGAAGACGATTGTGGTTGAGTTGGAACTGACTCTTGTTTTTGACTATTTTTTTAAACCTCTGAATCTAAAAATCATCCCAGTTTTTTCTATATCACATCAAGTTTTTGAGCTACAGGATACCCCCGATTTTCTCAAAATCCATAGAAATACATCATCTAACACATTTGTGGGCATTTTATGGAATGTTTTAAATATTTATATATCATGATAATAATATAGAGGCACGTGGCATAATGGTTAGAGTCGTAGGAAATGAACTCATCGACCCAATCCTAGACGAAACAGATTGCATTTCACATAGTGCTAATACCATTGGGAAAGGTATCAATCCAACTATACTACCTTCTGATATGGGTAAATAGTACGGCAGATTGGGGTCTTCAACCTTGGTAAGGCAACCTGTCTAGGAGAAGGAAAACTCTGAATTCAAACATGTTAAACTCCGCTTAAGAAATTGACTTTGTGTCACATCCTGCTTGTGTGGAGGGTTGGTAAATACATATATACAATGGGAAAATAATAAAACATTACACTGGGCATCACAAATTTTGTTGAGTTTTGTTTTTGGACTCTTATCTCACCCCCC
>CM042169.1:56913181-56918181 GCA_023376005.1 Doryteuthis pealeii
CCCGAGATTCATCTACTCGTGGCGAATTGGGTAGGATGTGACACCTACCTTTCCCAAGGGTATTAACACTGTGTGTAATGCAAACAGCCTCATTCGGGATTTGAATTACTGTAGCCAAATCCACTATTTATAACAATAACCGTTACGCGACGAGCACCTCCTTTCACTGGATATAACAAAATCCTAGCATCTTTGGTTTCGAAGAAAATTAACTTTTTATAAACAATGATCGTTGTGTAAATATTGACTGGGGTTTTAGAATACTTCGACTGTACCTTGGCAGAGGGGTATTATATATGTGCTAGAAGGCGGTGACTGAGGGTCTCCACGTCCTGGGAATGACGTTTAACTCTATTTGATGGTGAGGTTCCAGTTCAGGAGGTCTGGGGAATATGGAGCACTCCTTCATCACCATTTCTCCCAGGTCCACTCTGACCCGGAGTGGTAGTACTTGTTACGGTCCCATCTATGAGTTAAATAGAAAAAATGTTTATAACAATTGTTTAAAAAAAACTTTCTACCAAACTATAGCATATAACAACCTTTATCCTATACACTTATCCCTTAAACTGATTTTCCAATTCACTTAGCAACAAACAACTGCAAACAACCTACTGTCAAAATCAATAAGAATCCTTGAAAAAAGACATAAAAATAAGTTTGATCATCCCTCACAACTTACTGCTTGGCATAAAATAACACTGGATGGGTTGACATGCCGTTAAAAATCAGTCAATCAATCAAAATCAATCTAATACAATTGGGAAAGGCATGAATCCATTCAAATATGAGTAATAGTTGGGCCCGACTGCTTTCTTAAATATATAGCTTGGTATTTGTTTTATTTATTTGGCATTTCAATCTCGGTGTTTGTGCCCCTGAAGTTACAGCGCCTCCTGTGACTGTAAAGTCCAATGTTGCATGTGAAGGCTGTCCCTGAAGATGTTGATATACCGGTGCTTTGTGGCCGCTGCTTTGGTATAGCTTGGTCTATTTATACATTAAAAAAATGCTAAACATCAGTGATAAAGTATAAGTTAAAATATTTCTTATTGTCAGGCGGCATACTTATTTCAGGGGGATATTGTATACCGAACATGTTTGTTTGGTTTTGCAAATAATTTGGTTTCAAAGCATTTCCTATTTGTATTTGTTTTAACTACCCTCCTGCTGTTCTGGAAAATTACAACGTGAGGGGTCAAGGGAGGTTATGCTGACTGTCTCACTACTACGTTAAATAATGTTAACTTTAATATTTGTAGTGCCATTAGTAACCCAAGTCTACTAAAATTATCTGCCAACCGGTATAAGTTTGACATTTTAAACTTAGTACAAGGTCTTTCATAAAGGATGTTTATTTGTTGGTTGGCTGGTAGGTTGGTTGGATTTTATGGCATGCTAATCCTTGGGTTATGTTATGCCGAAAACGTATTTGTTTTATTCATTCTTGTTAGGTATTCAATTTTTTTTAACTCGTTGTTCTAGACGCATTTTTTACTGATATATTTTCAGCCATAGATTGACCCTAAACATATACTATCACTCTGGAATCAGAGTGGATCTGGAGTAATGGCAATAAAGAGGGTACTCCCCAATCCATACTTCCAGAATTGGAAGCTCACCACTTGATACAGTTTAGCATCATGCCTAGTACAATAAGATCCTCAGCCATAGCCTTATAACATATCTATTAATAATGGAGATTCGCTTCCGGTTTTTGTCTGTAACAAAAACTACGTCACTGCTTACGTCACACTGCCTAAAATCATCATAAATAGAATACACTCAAAATTTGAGCATGCAATGTTAGACAGTTCTCATTTGTTTTTTAAACAAGTTTTAATAAATACATACCTGGTATTATCTATCTATATATAGTTTTTTTTTATTCTAATATATATTTACAGTTATCAGAACTAAATTTCCATTTCAATTTTTAAAATTTTTTTACTCTTTTAATAAATTTATTTTATTTTTTACTCCTTTAATAAATTTGATAATTTACTTTACTTATGATACAAACTCTCTGATATTAAATTTTCAACTCCCATCCCTCAGAGGCGTTTTTTTATTTTGCTAGTATAGACAATAGGGTTGGGATTTGTCATAAAAGCGATTGAGGAATACGATCGGGACAATCATAGGTGCTAGGCTTGACGTGACCAGCTGATTGATCGGAGGGACCTCTCCGACCGCTCGTCTAGCCCAAGTAAGGGCTAAAGTGGAGTGTTGCAAGTCATGGTCTTGCTACTAGGATTCCATCCTTAAGTTACACGGATCCCCATTCACGGCAAAAGGTGACACTATTTGGGAGGGGTCTTACTCTTCTGCAGAGGTGTAGTCGGCGTATTTTGCAGCCCAGCAGATAGGGTAGCATAAATGATGGAATAGAGTGGTGCAATAGGCTCGACTGTACAACATCTGAAAATTGCTGAATTTCCATCCCCTCACAAAAGTATAGAGACCTTCATGCGTTGATAGAAAAGCTCAGCCGGTGTTATGCTTATTGTTGTGATGTTAATCCAACAGTAAAAAAGAAGTCAAGTCGAGGTAGGGTAAAATAAGACAAGTGTATTTACAATAATGGTACAGGAACGGCTAGCTTGCCGTTAAACGGGAACAGTACAACCTTTTCACTCGGTGTCTCACTATTTATAGTGAGAACCGGTGTATATTCTCCACTGTAGGAACGGCCGGTACAACACAAGGTAAAATAGCTTTGTTCGTAAGTGCGATTTTCATTCATCTGGCTTTAGGAAGCGCGTTGTGGTGTTATTGTTACCGTCGTGGGAAATGGACACGATGATACGAGTTCAAATCCTAGATGAGGTGGTTTGCATTTCACATAGTGCTAATACTCTACTCTCCCTCCAGCTATGGATAAATAGTAGGGCAGACGGGGCTTTAACCTCTTTAACTTTAGTAAGGTAACCAGTCTAGGAGAAGGAAAACTCTGACTTCAAACCTGTTAAACTCCGCTTAAGAAATTGACCTTGTATCACATCCTGTTTGTGCGGAGGGGTTTGGTAATATATACATCTGGATTTTGGCCAAAACTAAATTATAATTACTAATAAAATTCAGTCTAATGTTACATTGAAGAGACCACAACTTACTTCAGAATACCATACATGTAAGCATTAACATTAGAAATCGGGAAAAAGTATTCTTAAGTCTTAGCCGGGCCATTCAGAAAGCAACGCGGGCCACAGTTTGCATATGGTAGTTTTATGTGTACCTAATAATTCATATACAAGTATATAGGTTCAAGTAACCCTTTCTATTTAATAACGAGCATTTGTTTGCACAGTTATATGATTTACTATTTAATACACATAATTTGCATACAGTATAGGTTCAGACATTCCTATCTAACACTAATAATTTGCACACTGAAACAGTTTTGAACTTCATTTACAGTGTTCTTTATAGCTAATGTAATTAAATAACAATAACTTCAAATAAAAAATCAACTGAAATGCGGTGTTCAGTTTACAATAATTATACAATGTATAATTCTTTTCCTTCTTAATTTCTTATACAAATCTCTTATTTTCTCACTCATATCTACTCGTTTTTCCTTCTTCTCGTTATTTTTTTTCTTCATTTTCTTGTCCCTCCTTCCCACTCATCTGGATAATAATAATAATAATAATAATAATAATAATAATAATAAAGTGTAGACTTTGCGGTAATAGAGATGAGACTGTTAACCATATACTCTGCGAATGTAGCAAACTAGCACAACGAGAATACAAAGCTAGACACGACTGGGTTGGGAAGGTGATCCACTGGGAATTATGCAAAAAATTAAATTTTGACCACACAACAAAATGGTATATGCATAAACCAGAATCTGTTCTTGAGAACAAAATGCACAAAATTCTCTGGGACTTTGAGATAAAAACGGATCACCTTATCCCAGCAAGAAGACCAGACCTAGTGTTGATTAACAAAAAAGAAAGAACTTGTCAACTGGTGGATTTTGCAGTGCCAGCAGATCACAGGGTGAAGTTAAAGGAAAATGAAAAAATTGACAAATATCTGGACCTTGCCAGAGAACTGAAAAAGTTATGGAATATGAAAGTGAAAGTTATACCAATTGTAGTTGGTGCACATGGAACATGAAACACCAGGCTATGATGGCATACATGGATTCTGGTTCAAAAAATTTACTTCTATCCACAAAAGAATGGCTCAACAACTGAACAGATGTCTACAAGAAACAGAAATACCTGAATGGATGACAAATAGGATAACTACCCTAATCCAGAAAGACCCACAAAAAGGAAACATCCCAAGTAATTATAGACCGATAACTTGTCTACCCATGATGTGGAAAATATTAACCGCAGTAATAAAAGAAGAAATATACTTTTAACTCAATTGGCGAAAACTTTTCCCAGAGGAACAGAAAGGAAAAAGAGGAACACATGACTTGCTTTATATAGACCAACACATTCTTAAAGAAGTCAAAAATAGGCGGAAAAATATTGCAATGGCATGGTTCAACTACAGAAAGGCTTATGACATGGTCCCACATGCCTGGATTTTAGAATGTCTAAAAATATATTTCATTGAAAAAGCCATAAAAAACTGGAGAGTCCAATTAAAAGCAGGAGGGCAAGCCCTTGCAGAAGTAAAAATCCAAAGAGGTATTTTCCAAGGAGACTCGTTATCACCACTACTATTTATTATAGCAATGATGCCACTCAATCATAAATTTAAAAATGTACAGGGGGTATAAATTCACTAACTCACAAGAAAAGATAAACCACCTTATGTACATGGATGACATTAAGATTTTTGCAAAAGATGAAAAAGAATTGGAAAACCTTATACAAACTATTAGAATATATAGCCAGGATATAAGGATCGAATTCGGAATTGAAAAATGTGCTATGCTAGTAATAAAACAGTGTGAAAGAAAATTAATGGACGGAATACAACTGCCAAATCAAGATACTATAAAATAACTTGATGAAAATGAAAGTTACAAA
>CM042169.1:56923181-56988181 GCA_023376005.1 Doryteuthis pealeii
AAGAGGAAGAATGTAGACCATACAGACCACGGAATTGTTACGATCAGCTAGAATACTCAGAAGAGTCCTGGATATCTCAGAAGACTTGCTGTCACTCAGATTCAAGTGAAAAACCACCAGTTAAACAAGCGTTAAAAACTTGCAAGAATTAAATGTTATATAGCGACAGAGATAAAACAATTAATCACATAAACGAATGGGTAATTTATGAGGAAGTGCGTCCCGGTCTCCTGCCTCAAAAATTGCTACCCATTTGTTCATATCTATCTATATTATTTTGTTTGTTTATCTATCTATCTATCTATCTATCTATCTATCTAATTCTATTCCAAACTATATATCCATCTTCCTATCTAAACAAGAATTACGACAAATTACGATAAATAAACAAGAATTAAGACGAGCTGGGGTTGTTATTTTGATAGTCACCGGGTAGCAATTTTTGAAGCAGGAGACCGGAACGCACTTCCTCATAAATTACCAACGAATGCAACAAACTGACTCAAAAGAAACGCATGAGTAACAAGTACCGTTACTTCCATATCCCTTCTGATCCGGATTGGTAGTATCTGTTGGGGCTCCATCTATGGTTCAAATACATTTATTAATAATGGAGATTCGCTTCCGGGTTTTGTCTGTAACAAAAACTACGTCGCTGCTTACGTCACATTACCCAAAATTGTCATAACATAGAATAAATACACTCAAAATTTGACCATGCAACATTAGACAGTCCTCATTGTTTTTTAAAACAAGTTTTAATAAATACATGACTGGTATTATATATCTATATATAGTTTGTTTTATTTTAATACATATTTAAAGTTTGCATTTCAAATTGTTTTATTTTTTAATCCTTTAACGAATTTGATGATTTTACTTACTTAGGGTATAAACTCGCTGACATTGAATTTTTTACTCCCACCCCTCAGGCAATATGTTTCAAAAATCTATTTTTACATCGCCCGGAGGGTGTTTTTTTTTTTGTGCTAGTCTGTTTAAAGATATTAGCATTTGATAGAAATACTTGAAACCATATAACTGTGTGCAAACAAATGATTATTTTCACTCTATGTGAGGTTTTCACAACAGTTTTAACTGGTGGTTTTTCACTGAAGTCTGACTGATAACAAATCTCCTCAGGACTCCAGGACTCTTCTAAGTATTCTAGCTGATTTTAACAGTGCTGTGGTTTGATCACCAGATTTCCCAGTCTTTTTTGCAGATCTTTAGGGACGTTCCAAGTACACAAATTTCAATTGTTGTCACTGTCAACTTCATTTTCCACGGCTTTTTTTTTTTTTTATCAGTCTATCTTTTCGTTTTTTTTAAATTTTCACTCCATGGTCTGCTGAAATAGCAAAACCAGTCTGTTTTAGTTATGTTTCTCGTTAATTAACACACGGTCTAGTTATCTGGCCAGAAGGAAGTGATCCGTTTGTATCTCAAAATCACAGAGAATTTTATGCGTTTCATTTTCAAGGACAGATTCTGGTTTGTGCAAATACAATTTATCAACACGGACAAAGTTTAGTTTTGCATAATTCCCAGTGTAGTTACACCACGATCATTCTTTATAAAAAGTTAATTTTCTTCGAAACCAAAGATGCTAGGATTTTTTTTTATATCTAGTGAAAGGAGGTGCTCGTTGCGTAACGGTTATTGTTGTAAGTAATAGATTTGGCTACAGTAGTTCAAATCCTGAATGAGACATTGTTTGCATTACACATAGTGTTAATACCCTTGGGAAAGGTAGGTATTTACACAACCAGTTCACCACGGGTAGGATGTGACACAAGGTCGAAAGTTTTGAGCATCTACCGAGGATTGAATTCATTATTCAGTCGTAATGGATCTGCGTGACTAAACATTACGCCACGATGAGACGCACAAGCTGGATGCAGTTTAGTGTTATGTCGAGGTCACCGCTCCCTTTTTTAAGTGTGTGTGTGTGGGAGGGGTGCGCGTACCATCACTAAACGAAAAAGATACTTATATGATCTAGCCTGTAGAACGATGTTACTATGTTCTGCGGTCAGTAACTAATTTTGCAAACCTAGTTTATTGAAAGGGCAGAGATATAATAATAATAATAATAATAATAATAATAATAATAATAATAAGTATTATCTGCGTTATTCGGACTATTGTCCCCATCTTCATTGTTATTTGTACAACGTTTCGGCATAACAATGAAGATGGGGACAATAGTCCGAATAACGCTAATAATACTAATCTTCAAGCCTCATCTCAAACATTCAGAGAAATAGTAATAATAATAACATCTTTTTAGCTAGTATATTAGGACTTAGACCTGTCAGTTGTTCCTTATATTTAAAACATTTACCTGATTTTCACTGAATATTTATATTCTTTCTACAATTCATTCAACAATGCCTGAAAATAGTTCACTACTGGTTATTCAATGTTGTCCGATCGGATGTGTCAGGTATTTTCTCTGTAGTCACACAAGAAGCTTCTTTTTTTGGGGGGGGGGGTTTGGGGTTTTTTTTTGGGGGGGGGTGTCAATTGCGCCACCTGTTGGTGATTGAATCTTGGTAATTATAATGTTGAATTCCATGCCAGACATAACCAATTGCAAAACGGTTCTGAGGTTTTTAAAAAGAGAAATCGACACTTTGGTTCTCACGAAATTCAAAACAGCATTAACCTTTTAAAAATATAATTTCCAATATTTAAAGATTATTTTTTCATTGCAAATTACGGAGGAAATATGGAACTAATTTGAAATTACAAGCATAGACGCCGTCATAAATTTACTCTTTACACATGCAACAACATTTAATATCTCTCTCTCTCTCTCTCTCTCTCTCTCTCTCTCTCTCTCTCTCTCTCTCTCTCTCTCTCTATTTTTTTCTATTTGTCTTTCAACGTATTCTCTATTCCCATGATTTCTTTCTTTCTTAACAATTAACTTCCTTGTTACTCAGTCGGCATTTACTAAACCCGGGTAGGATGTTACACAAGATCGTAAATATGGGAAATCCAGCAAGGGTCGAACTTCCAATTCAGTCGTAATGGATATGCGAGACTAACTTGCTATCCATTACAGCATAATGGGACGCTCTTTTCTTTACCCAACGGGTAGGATGTGACATAGTGTTCTTTCACCACGGGTAGGTTGTGACATAGTGTTCTCTCGCCACGAGTAGGTTGTGACATAGTGTTCTTTCCCACGGGTAGGTTGTGACATAGTGTTCTTTTGCCACGGGTAGGTTGTGACATAGTGTTCTCTCGCCACGGGTAGGTTGTGACATATGTTCTTGTGCCACGGGTAGGATGTGACATAGTGTTCTTGTGCTACGGGTAGATTGTGACATAGTGTTCTTTCGCCACGGGTAGGTTGTGACATAGTATTCTTTCGCCACGGGTAGGACGTGACATAGTGTTCTTTCGTCACGGGTAGGTTGTGATATAGTGTTCTTTTTCCACGGGTAGGATGTGACATAGTGTTCTTTTGCCACGGGTAGGTTGTGACATAGTGTTCTTTCGCCACGGGTAGGACGTGACATAGTGTTGATCTCTAGACATCTAGTCATCTGTCTAGACGTCTAGATTTCTTTTGAATGAATCAGTGCTAATATTCCATACTTTTTGAATAAAGTGTTTTTTTAGCGAAAAACAGGATTGAACAAGTGCAGAGATACGATGGCGCAGGTTTACATCATATCAAAGAGGGTTTACAGAAGTGCTGCGACCAATGGAAACTGGCTGGAGTAAGTGCGTTCAAAGACTATTTTGAAGAAAATTAACGTTCTTGTGTATTTTGGAAAACACAGCATCAACTCAATACAACACTCGTATAATTAAATGGTTGGGTGGTTGGTTTGAAAGTTGTTATTTGGTGTGGAAATAAGTCTTTTTGGAAGCAATTATAGGGTCGATTTTAGCTCACTCAGTGGTACATCCACCTAGGAACTACAAGCTTCCGGGTTCGATACCGGCCCTCGCCAACTCAGAGTATGGATGGCACAGTTTGAATAGGTTCGATAAAAGGGGAAGCTGATGGTAGGTGTGGCGTACTACCCTATACGCAAAAACAATCTCTCTGGTCTAGCGCTAGTGAAAAGGGGATATACTCCCTCGCTGTCTGGCTGATACCGACAATAGACAACTCCACCGCTTTTCCCAAGCGCTATGTGAATTGTGGCTTCGTCCAGGATTTGAACTCGGGTCGACGAGTCCATTTCTTACGACTCTAACCAATACAACCAGTCCACACTTCCCCGAGTTCAAAGTTCAACCATTGCAAATTTTAGGAAGAAGAAAAATTGAAGTAATCAATTAAAAATGAAGTTTTTAATAATAATTAAGAGCTAATCAGATACTTAATGTAAAAAATACGAAGACGAGCATTTTAAGAGGATAAGTTTTCACCCAGATTGATTGATTGATTTTAACGGCATATCAACCTGTCTGAGGGTATTTTATGCTTAGAGGATAGAGAATTGCGTATGTTTATGGAAATCCGATCTACTGATATGTTAAAGCGACAGTTCTTCCAAGCCGTAGTTGTATCAGTGCTACTGTACGGCTGCACCAGCTGGACCCTAACGAAGTGACTGGAGAATAAACTAGATGGTAACTGCACAAGAATGCTGCGTGCAATCTTAAACAAGACTTAGAAACAACACTCCACGAGAAAATAGCTGTACGGCCACCTGCCCCATATCACACAAACCATCCGTGTAAGACACGCCGGACACTGCTGGAGAAGCAAGGATGAACTCAAGTGACGTTCTTCTGTGGAAGCTATCACATGGGCACGCAAGCTTGGGCTGTCCAGTAAAGATATACATTGACCAACTCTGTACGGATACTGGATGCCGTGCAGAGGATCCCCCGGGGGAAATGAAGATAATTTCTTAAGAGACTTTACACATGGTTTTATGATATCAGATATTCCAACTGATCTACAAAATACCATACAGTGATCTTTAACCAAAAATCAAGCAAATAATGACAATCAAATGGCAGCAATTATGGGATGAAAATCCCCACAACAAACTCTACACAAACTACAGCCCAACTTAAAAGAAAGGACACCTGATCCTAGTAATACCAGAAGAGAAGAAACCACTATCACCCGGCTACGCATTGGCCACACTAGATTAACCCACTCCTTCATTTTAAAAGAAGAACCTCCACCTAGATGTTTATGTGGAAACCGATACACAATAAAACATATTCTGATTGAATGCACACACCTCTCCCACACTCGAAGAAAGTTCTACAATGCTGACAGCATGGACAAACTATTTGGAAAAATAGATCCCAAGAGGATATTCAATTTTTTGAAAAGAACCGGCCTCTTATCAAGGATGTAAGTTCACAAACTTACAAAAATCACTCTCTTGATGTTAAAATTCTCAACAGAAAACTTGATTACAGCAAATAAACCCCTATACATTTTTGAATACCTAATTACCAATAGAAGTATTCGGCATAAAATAACCAAAGGGGTTGACATGCCGTAAAACCCAACCAACCAAACCAAACCAGATCTATTTGACCCATAGATGGTACTACCACCCTGGAAAGAATGGAGCTGTGAGTAATGGTAATGAAGGAGTACTCCATACTCCCCAGAGAAAGCAAAGACAGTTTAGTGTCACACCCAGGACAATAACACTTAGAAGGAAAAGAATAGGGGCACCTCGTAATGTAGTAATAGTCAGGATGTATTTACCAACCCATCTACATGAGCCGGGTGCGACACAAGGTCAGTTTTATGGTGCAGTTTAACAGGTTTCAATTCAAAGTTTTCCTTCTCCTATATTGGTTGGCATACCAAGGTTAAAGAGACCAGTCTGTCCTACTATTTAACCATAGCTCTAGGGAGGATATTTGGATGCATACCTTTCCCAAGGATATTAGCTCTATGTGAAATGCACCCAGCCTCGTCCAGGATTTGAATTGGTGTTGCTATATCTATTTCCTACGAACATTGTCTCACGGGCGCTTCCGTAGTAATAGTATGGCTTCTAGTAACTAATAATAATCATTTGTAAACAATTATAGCTTCTACTATTCTTAATAAATATAATTTGCATAAAGTTATAAGGTTTTAAGTATTCCAATCAAATCTATTAATAATGGAGATTGTCTGTATTTCTGTCTGTAACAAAAACTACGTCATAGCTCTACGTCACAGCTTACGTCAGAATATTCTTATGCTATATACACCCAAAATTTGAGTAAGCAATTTTTTAAATTGTTTTTTACTCTCGTCCTTTTTTTTTACAGTAACAAGAAGTGAACTAAAAAGTTTACAAATAAATAAATACCTACGATTTTGTGGAAAATTGATGTGGAAAATATTCAAAATAATTGTTTGATTATTACATGCAAGCAACATTTTATTTGAGAGAGACGGGGCTCAGTTTTCATTTCAAATGGTTTTATTTCATTTTTTTTTCTCCTTTAATAAATATGAGGATTTTGCTTGCTTATGATACAAACCCTATCAGGCAATGTCTTTCAAAAGTTAATTTTTACGACGCCCGGAGGGTGTTTTCTCTTGCTAGTATTTATAATTTTAAAATATAGGATTGGAACGAAAGTCTAGTCTGATACACAGTAACATTTATTTAGCTAATAAAATGAATAAAATAGGTAAATTAAACATTTAAACAAAGTATCTAATAAAACATTGAAACATTTTAGAGACACTGACGAATGAAGTTTTTGTTTATATATTTCTCAATTTAAATAAATACTATTTTGTATCGGACAAGACTTTCGTTCCAATCTTATATTTAACCCATAGATGATACCCTAATAGCTAGTAACATTCCAAACAGAATCAACCTGGGAGTACCGGCTTGGCTCAGTCGGTAGAATGTCAACCAAGGGACCATCAGGTTCCGGGTTCGATACCGGCCCTCGCCAACTCAGCGTATTAGCAGCACAGGGATCTTTGCGGTAAAGTAAGGAGTTGATGGTAGGTGTTGCGCTCCACCTCAGATGCAAAACATTAATCTACTTGGTTTAGCGTTAGTGAAAAGATGATAGATTCCCTCGCAATCTAGCTGCTACCGACTTTAGACTACCCCGACTACTTTACTTTTTTTTTACTATTCCACAATCCCTAGATCTCCAGAAGTGTAGCCTCACCATCAGATGCAGTTTAGTGTGATGCCCATGACACTTTTGTACCTGAGCTAAAAGACCAAAACAAAACATTATTCTGATAAACAACTGATTCTGAAAGTGATGCTCTATATCTTATCATTACGTCATCTGTGTTGTTTACAAGAAACGTAAATTAATTAAAATATCATTTGAATCTGTTGTTTTCCTCCTTAGCCAAATCTAATTGATCTCCGGTCAGTGTTTTCGTAATTAGCAAGATTAGACAACATTTCATATCTCCAAAATCATCTCAAGTGTTTTTGATCCTCAATGTTCAAAGGTGAACAAAAACCCCAAATAAATATTGTTTATGTTTATGTTCATTTTAGCATAATACCTGTCAAAACTACAGGATTATTTACATATCGATCACTACTTCTGTACATTGATTAATTGATTTTAACGGCATGTCAATTTTTCTAGGGTTAATTTATGCTTAGAGGTTAGGGAATCACACTAATTGTATATTGATTAATTGATTGATTGATTTTAACGGTATGTCAATTTGTCTAGTGTTATTTTATGCATAAAGGTTAGGGAATCACATTCGTTGTATATTGATTAATTGATTGATTGATTTTAACGGCATGTCAATTTGTCTAGTGTTATTTTATGCCTAGAGGTTAGGGAATCACATTCGTTGTATATTGATTAATTGATTGATTGATTTTAACGGCATGTCAATTTGTCTAGTGTTATTTTATGCATAAAGGTTAGGGAATCACATTCGTTGTATATTGATTAATTGATTGATTGATTTTAACGGCATGTCAATTTGTCTAGTGTTATTTTATGCCTAGAGGTTAGGGAATCACATTCGTTGTATATTGATTAATTGATTGATTGATTTTAACGGCATGTCAATTTGTCTAGTGTTATTTTATGCCTAGAGGTTAGGGAATCACATTCGTTGTATATTGATTAATTGATTGATTGATTTTAACGGCATGTCAATATGTCTAAGATTATTTTATGCCTAGAGATTAGGGAATTGCGTTAATTGTACGTTTATACTTATATATTTGTGCAGTTGTTTCTTAAGAGTTTTGGGGGGTTTTTTGTACACGATCCAATCGAAATTTAGACAAATCTTCAAATATTTCCTCCATAAATTTTCATTTGGATTTAGATCTGGACTGTTTGTTGGCCATCTCTTTGATTTAATATGACTTTTTCGAAGAAAAGTTTCAATCCCTTTTACTCTGTGACAAGATACATTATCACCGGGGAAAATGACTTCAAATTTTCTATCTCTATTGATAGAAAATTTGTTTAGTGATAATGAAGTCATTTTTCCCGGCGATCCAAGATTGCAATGTACACGATGTGCATTAATTGTTGAGGTAATGATTGCCATCTTCCCTTGTCCTTTAAAATACATCCAACCCCATATCATGAATGATTAAGGAAATTTACATGTCTTGTTTCAGGCAGTCATTTTTCATTTTAACGGCACCAGAGAAAAGTTCAAATATAATCATCTTTACTATTTCCCTGAATTTCTGAGATGAGGCTTGATGATTAGTATCATTTGTATTATTCGGACTATTGTCCTCATCTTCATTGTTATCTGTACAACGTTTTGACCGATATGCCCTCCGGCCTTCTTCAGGTATTTCTTCTCGGACTCGGGAACCTTCTTGTCGAGAATGTTCCCGAGTACGAAAAGAAGGTTCCCGAGTCCGAAATGGTTCCCGAGTCCAAGAAGGTTCCAGAGTCCGACAAGAAATACCTGAAGAAGGCCGGGGGGCACTTTGGTTGAAACATTGTACAGATAACAATGAAGATGAGGACAATAGTTTGAATAATACGAATAATACTAATCATCTTCGTCAATACAGATTATTGATTTATCACAGAATATCACTTTTATACAATTGTCCATACGACATTAGTCAGTATTATCCTGAATATCCTTTAAGTGAACCTAAGTAGACAGTGTCTGAATCAAATTAGGTTATATATAATATATATATATATATATATATATTATATATATATATATATAATATATATATATATGATCACAATCTTATCGCAACCTCGGCATTCGCCATTATAGTTTACTGGGCATGAATCCATATTTGTAGACTTTTTATATAGAAAATTTGTGACATTTTTTTTCGTTATTTTCAACACCAAAGGGGGTTTATTTACTATTGAATGACATATCAGTCTTCCTGGGTTATCTAATGCCAGAACTGTACAAGAGCATGTGATGGTACCATTTAAACCATACTTGGGAGATGAGGGTATTCATACCTTTCCCGAAGGTATTAGCCCAAAACAAAACATAATAGATCGACTGGAGTTCGAATTCGTTTATTATGTTTATAAGTGAATTTTAAAATAGAATTAAGTTTAAGATTTTTCCAATCTTTTACATTATTTGATAAAATCAATATACCATTGATTTATCGGACATATACTGTGTTTGTGCGGTCTATCAAAAAGTAAGTTTTTTCAAGACAAATAAAATTTAGAGAATATTAGACCAAAAGTGCCACCTATGGTGATACCATTAGTTTGTGATTGACTGATTGATTTTAATGGCATGTCATAATAACTCAAACAAGTCCAAGTAGGAGAGCATGAATAGTAAAAGCTTTCATTTTTGAAGAGGGTAGAAAAGCATGTTTGCACATACAGTTTTAAGACTGGAGAACACGATTTTGTTTGAGTTGGAACTGACTCTTGTTTTTGACTATTTTTTTAAACCTCTGAATCTAAAAATCATCCCAGTTTTTCTATATCACATCACATTTTTTGAGCAACAAGATACCCCCGATTTTCTCAAAATCCATAGAAATACACCATCTAACACATTTGTGAGCATTTTATGGAATGTTTTAAATATTTATATATCATGGTAATAATATAGAGGCGCGTGGCATAATGGTTAGAGTCGTAGGAAATGAACTCATCGACCCAATCCTAGACGAAACAGATTGCATTTCACATAGTGCTAATACCATTGGGAAAGGTATCAATCCAACTATACTACCTTCTGATATGGGTAAATAGTAGGGCAGATTGGGCTCTTCAACCTTGGCAAGGCAACCTGTCTAGGAGAAGGAAAACTCTGAATTCAAACATGTTAAACTTCGCCTAAGAAATTGACCTTGTGTCACATCCTGCTCGTGCGGAGGGATTGGTAAATACATATATATAATGGGAAATAATAAAACATTACACTGGGCATCACAAATTTTGTTGAGTTTGATTTGACTCTTATTTTTGACAAACGTTTGGACTCTGAATCCAAAAATTACCCAAGTTTTTGTCTCTATTACATCAACTTTTTAAGTAACAGGATACCCTCGCTTGGCATCAAAAAACATTAAAATACTTCATGTAACAAATTTGAGCTTATTTATTGAACGTTTTAAAAAGTTTTCAATGGAAAATAATGCAAAATTGCTTAACTATAATGTTTGTCAAATTTATCTTGTTCATACAAAAGATATTGTTAATGTAAGTCAAATTATGTTAAGTAATTAAGGTAAACATTTATATACTAGGTTTTCTAGAGTTTTTTCTAGAGTTTTCAATCTGACAATTTCATTTTATGGTCCATATTCAAACATCATATTTACATCCCCATATACCTTGATACCGTTCCTCCATGAATTTCAAATCTTGGTAGAATCATTCATCTTGCTCACTGCTGACCTCACCAAGGTTTTCCAAGAGGTTAACAAGATTGCTATGCAGAAAATGGAACTTGATGTTCATGTTGCAATCGAGCGTTTAGTGGCTATCCAATTTTAATATTCTTTGCTCATGCATTTAAAAAAAGTTCTTGACAAGGTAAAGACCTTGTCAAGAACCAAGCATACTTTTTGAGTTCTGACATTATCCCAATGAAATGTTCATCTTTGATAACTAGCCGAATCTGTAGCCCATCAAACACACCGGCCTTGATTTTTTTCAATTGACAGACCAGGAAATTTCAAAATTCTTCAGTTGGCAATGCTTAAATGAATTGCGTTAAGAGACCTAGTTTCATTCGCGAGGTTGGAAATATTTTCTTTATGTCAACAAATGGCTCATGTAGGATGTTGAGATCAACAGGTTTGAGGTTAACGTTTTGTCTAGTGTATAATATATATATATATATATATAATATATATATGAGAGAGAGAGAGAGAGAGAGAGAGGGAGAGAGAGAGAGAGAAAGAGAGAGAGAGAGGGGGAGGGAGAGAGAGAGATACTAGAAAAACGTGACTCATTGGGTCACACGCTGAGTTCTGGCAGATAATTGGGATTAAAGGAAAAATGACTTTGCAAAGCGAATTAGATTAAAAAGAATAAATATGAATGGATAATTAAAAAAAAAAACATTAAAATCAATTTGTAAGATTTCTAAGAAAGGCAATGTTTGACCTAATTTAAGCTATGGGCTAGCCACTTGTGAAACTTAACATATAAATATATTTCAAACTCTCTAAATCACCCTCTTTATCTCACAGATAAACTAACATATATAACGGGGAGGTAATCAAGATATATATAGAGAGAGGGGAAAGTGACAGGCAGAATATGAAGTGATAGACGGGTCAGTTAATTGCAAATTGAAACTAATTAGGACCAATAAAAATTGATTTTTTTCAAACATAACCCACTCCTAAAAATAAGGAATATTTTAATATGAATTTTGTGTCATTAAACTAAATAGGAAAAAAAACCTTTAATAAACAATCATTGGTTCACTCAGCTTTAGTATAATACTAGATATATGTTGCGATATGTAGATTGTTATGTAAACTACACAAAAATAAGAATACCACTGATATCTCACTTTATCATATATATTTACCAAAATTATATGAAAACATCTTGGAAATTTATTCAAATAAATCGCTATTGGCTTCAACCACGACCTTCAGACGATTTTAGAACCTTCTGCAAGACTTTTCTACGGTCTCCTCGTTTAAATTGGTAAATGCTGCCGTTATCGTTGCCGTTAATCTTTGATGTCACACAGAGTTTTGTTGTTCTCTCGCTCAACCGTGCGCTACACATATATTTTTTTATAAGTAATCCAATTAATAATTATCGAAATGAGTAAAAAAAATCTCCAAAATTGATTATTTATTTATTTTTTTATAATTTAATTTTTTTGATTTCGGTACTTATTTTCTCATAGAAAAGTCGCCGTAATTTTTTTTTGTTTATTTCTATTCATAACTTCGGTCTTATCTCATTATTTATACTGTAATTAGTAGAAATGACAACTCGCAATAATGTGCCCCAAAATTAAGTGCCTGAAAAAATTGAGAAAATGTTGAAATAAATAAATAATGCATTATAAATATCATTCATTGAAAACAACACTGAAAATTTCATTGAAATCGATAATTCCATGATCTTTGGTAATTATTTTCTTTTCTTGAATCATTTTGTCAAAAAACGATTTCGGCTAATTTTGGGCACCCTAGTAATGCGCGAAATGGATAATTTAAAATAGCGACAATCCATCTATCGCACCATATATATAGTTAGGGTAGCAAGGACATGAAAGTCAACGGCGCTGGTTAAGAACAGTTTCACACCAATGTGATTTTCAAGTAAAAGTGAAAAACCTCAATAATCAAGTTGATTTCATTTCTACACTACCCTAACTTAGATATGAATGGTCTAGCAACGATAACAGAATGTTTACTTATAATTATAGCACCCATATTATCTCTCTTCTCTCTCTCTCTCTCTCTCTATATATATTATATATAATATTATATATATATATATTATATATATAAGTCATCCGCAGACATCGTATTTTCGATGTTTCCTGTCTCAATAGAGTGGCTAGACACAGCAACTGCTTCTGACCAGGAGCGTCACCAGATTTTGGAAGCATATATATATATTATATATATATATATATATATGGAATAAGAAAGGAACGAACTATTTTCAATATAAATATATATATATATTATATTATATATATATATATATAATATCATAGATTAGGACAACACCGTATAATAATATAATAAATAATAATAATATATAATAATAATAATAATAATATATATATATAATATAATATATATATATATATTAATATATATAATTATCGAGCTCAATTAATCTCCTACTCGCATAACAATATTCTCAAAACCATTCAAACATTATCAATGGCTTCCCTAATCTTGTCATGGAGAAGTAAATACACAAAGCCCTTGAAAAAAAAATCCATAACAAAAACATAGATAGCAATAATTCACTATAACAAACTATTGATCTATTTTATTCTAACCAGATGCACAATAAACTAGAAAACACGTTGAAAGTAATTGAAAACGTATTTTACGTCAATAAACTTTCATGTTGACCTGAAAACCGTAGGAAATTATTGTTTACTACATAAAATTTAAAAACCTTTAATCTTGTAATTAACACTAAACGCTTCGACAAAAAAATAACACCTTTAAGCCAATCAAATGTCGTTATATGAATCACTTAGGAAAGATTCTCTTCCATCATCAATAACCATTGAAATCTTGGACAATCACAACAATTTATGTAAATTTCTTATCTGTAACCTTTCTAATCAGAGTATGATTAGAAATCATCTCAACAAAACACAATACCACTTGAATCCAAAATACGCAAAATTCTTATCGAAAATACAATAGATTATATAAGACAATAAACGCTTGGTTTGGTTTCTTTGTTTAATGGCATATCAACTTCAATGAGTTATTTAATGTTAAATTATACTTGTAGAAGAACAGTAGTGGTACTATTTAACCATAGTTGAGGGCGATACGGGATTCATACCTTTCTAAGGGTCAAAGTCCGAAAGTAAACATTATAACGTGACTGGAGTTCGACTCATTTACAACGATTTCACAGTCTAATACAGTAATTATTACACCTGGGTCTCTCTAAGACAGTGAAGTAAAAAAAAAGAATCGAAATATTGAGGCTTAGATAGGTATTTACCCAACCCTTCACCACGGGTAAACATACGTGTGTGTATGTTAGAGAAAGACAGAGAGAGAGAGAGAGAGAGAGAGAGAGAGAGAGAGAGAGAGAGGAGAGAGAGAGAGAGAGAGAGAGAGAGTAATTAGAGACATATCTTACATATCAAAATAATAATAATCATTAGATTACATAAAAATAAATAATTGAAGAACTGAATGAATTAGAAAATGGTTTGGTTTGTTTTGGTTTGGTTTGGTTTTCTTTGATTAATGGAATATTAACTTTCGTGGGTTATTTAAATGCCAATTTCATCTTTGTAGAAGACAAGAACTAATCTAACCACAGGTCGGGGATGAAGGGGTCATACCTTTTCCCAGGATATTGTCCGAAAGTAAACATTATAGTGTGACTTGGTTTGAACTCGCTTATTGTAATCCAACACGTTAGCAATTATGCCACGGAGACTCCACAGAGAGAGAGAGAGAGAGAGAGAGAGAGAGAGAGAGAGAGAGAGAGAGAGAGGAGAGAGAGAGAGAAGAGAGAGAGGGGGGGGGTACATTAGAGACATATCTTACATATGAGAAAAAATAATAATCGTTAGATTACATGAAATTTTAAATTAAGAACTGAATGATTAGAAAAATGCAAGAAGAAAAAAGGATAAAAAGATAATAAAGTTAGAAGGAAAGGAGAAGAAGGAAAATGGAAAATATGAAGAAAAGCAGAAAAGGTAAAAGAGAAAAAAATTAATACATAAATAAAATAGGTTTAAAGAAGAGAGAAAGAAAAAGAAAAAGAAGAAGGAAGAAAAAATGAAAACATACTAAATGAATGCTTGAAAGAAAAAAAATGCTAAAGAAAGAAAAAAGAAAGAAATATGTTGGAAAAAAGAAAAAAGAAAGATATAATGTTATAAGAAAAGTGATAAAGAAAAAAGAAAGATGAATGAATATATGTTTGAGTAGGGAAGAATGAAAGAGAAAAAAAGAAGAACAAACGAAAGAAAAGAAATGTTTGTTATAATGAATTTTAAAGAAAATTATATTAAATGAAAAAAATTATGTTAGATTAATAAAAAAACGAATGAAGATTTTGAAGAATAAATGTCTTAAAGAGAAAAAGAAGAAAAACACTAAGAAAAATTAGAAAAAAAAAAAACGCAAGAAAAGAAAAATAGAAAAAATAAAGAAACTGGAAAATGTTAAAAGGAAAGAAAGAAAAATAAAGAATAAAATCTCGACAGAAAAAATGAAAATTCACTAAATACTAAAATAAATAAAATGGCAAGAAAGAAAGAAGAAAGAAAGAAAGAAAGAAAGAAAGAAAGAAAATGAAAATGTAAGAAAATGTAGGAAAGAAAGAAAACATAGATAAAGGCGAGAAAACAAAAAAGAAGGAGGCTAGAAAGAAAAAGAAGGAGGTTAGAATGTAATGAAGAGGGTTTGAAAAGAAGGAAAAGAACATAAAATGAAATGAAAGAAAGGAAAGAAAGAAAGAAAGAAACAAGAATAAAGAAAAAAAACTGTTAGTAAAAATAATTAGAAATAAGATAAAAGCGTGGGAAAGAAGAAAAAAGAAAGACGTAAGAAAGGAAAGAAATGTAAAGAAGGAGATTAGGAGAAAGAAAGAACGAAAGAAAGAAAGAAAGAAAAAAGAAAAAGAAAGAAAGACAGAAGGAGAAAAAAAAAAAGAAATTAACAAAAAAATGTTAGAAAAAAAGATGGATAAAGAAAGAGAGAAGTGTGTGAAAGAAAGAAAAAAGAAAGAAAAAGAAAAAAGAAAGAAAGAGAAGATCGAGGATATTAGGAGAAAGAAAAGAAGAAAGAAGGTGGAATGAGAAAAGAAAAAGAAACAAATAAACAACAAACAAACAAAAAATGTTAGAAAAATAGATAGATAGATAAGATAGATAGATAGATAAAGGAAGAAAGAAAGAAAGAAAGAAAGAAAGAAAGAAAGTACATTGATTTGCAAAAGAAAGAAAGAAGAGATGGGGGATTAGGAGAGGAAATAAAGGAGAGGGATTATAGAAGAAAAAGAAAGAAAGAAGAAGAAAGAAAGAAGGGGGTTACTGAAGAAAGAAAGAAAGAAGAAAGAAAAGAAAGAAAGAAAGATGGGTGATTAGGAGAAAAGAAGAAAGAAAGAAGGTGGATTAGGAGAAAAGAAATAGAACAAATAAATAAAACAAACAAACAACAAACAAAAAATGTTAGAAAAAATAGATAGATAGATAGATAGATAGATAGAGAAAAAAAAGAAAGAAAGGAAAGAAGTACATTGATTTGCTAAGAACGAAAGCAAAGATGGGGGATTAGGAGAAGAAATAAAGGAGAGGTATTATGAAAGAAAAAAGAAAGAAAGAAAGAAAGAAAGAAAGAAGGGGGATTATGAAAAAGAAAGAAAGAAGAAAGAAGAAAGAAAGAAAAGATGGGGGATTAGGAAGAAAGAAAGAAAGAAAAGAAGAAGGTCGATTAAGAGAAAAGAAAAAAGAAACAATAAATACAACAACAACAAAAATCTTAGAAAAAATAGATAGATAGTAGATAGATAGATAGATAAAGAAAGAAAGAAAGAAGAAGTACATTGATTTGCAAAGAACGAAGAAAAGATGTGGGATTAGGAGAAAGAAAATAAAAGGAGAGATTATGAAAAGAAAAGAAGAAAGAAAGAAAGAAAGAAAAGAAGAAGGGGTTTAGGAAAAAGAAAGAAGAAAGAAATCTGTTGTGAAGTAAAGTCGTCAGCAACCAAAGAATGATTCTTTTTTATTCCATTCATGAGAAATTGATCTTATTTTATTCTCTCTCATAAGTCTAATATTAAATCGTCGAGAAGGAAAAAAAAGAAGAAACATTATTGAACTTTCCTTGACCTAAATCTTCTCCTCCCCTCCTCCTCTCCCCACCCTTCTACAAAGAATTCACTCCTTTCTCACAATCTGCTGAGGGTCCCTTTTCTTTTTTTCTCTTTCCTTCTGTTAAAGCCGGGGTGATGATCGATAGAGTTAAGTCCAACGTAAACGATCGAACTGAGTCAGCTGCTGAGCAACGTCTTCTTGTTTTCTTTTTCATTCATCGTCGTGGATTCCTGGCAGACCCACACTCAAATAAATACTTCACTGGGGTTCAAAGATTCGTTAAGTATTTTGATATCCATTCATATCAAAAGAGGATTCCCACGATCGTGTTTGTAATGTTTAGAAAGCTAGTATACAGAATGAGCAAATTCAATCCTCGTGGATGCTCATCTTGCGCTAAAAATAACTACACAAAATGAAAAATAAGGACAAAAATGAACGCGATTTTCTTACTTCTAGGTTATGCAAAATATATATAGTTAAGGGTAGCAAGGCAAATGAAGTTCAACGGCGCCTGGTTAGAAATTTCACACCAATGTGATTTTCAAGTAAAAGTGGACAAAACCTCATATCAAGTTGATTTCATTCCTTCTACATACCTATTGATATGAATGGTCTAGCAACGATACACGAATGTTTACTTATAATTATAGCACCCATATTATATCTCTCCTCTCTCTCTCTCTCTCTCTATATATATTATATATATATATATATATATATTATATATACTATATAATATAGTATCCGCAGACAATCGTAATTTCGATGATTTCATCCTGTTCATAGAGTGGCTAGACACAATGCAACTCTTCTGACGCAGGAGCGTCAACTCAAGATTTGGAAGCATATATATATATATTATATATAATATATAATATTGGAATAAGAGGAAGAACTATATTTCAATATATAATATATATATATATATATATATATATTATATATATATATTCATAGATTAGGACAACACCGTATAATAATATATAAATATAATAATTAATAATAATATAAATATATAATATATAATATATTATATATATATATAATATATATATAATATATAATATATTAAATCGTAGCTCAATTATCTCCTACTCGCATAAAATATTCCCTAAAAAAAACCATTCAACTATTAATCAATGGCTTACCCTAATCTTGTCATGGGAGTAAATACACAAAGCCTATGAAAAACATCCATAACAAACATAGATAAGCAATAATCACTATAAACAAACTATTGATCTATTTTAATTTCATAACCAGCAATGCCTAAACTAGAAACATACGTTTGAAAAGTAATTGAAAACGTATTACGTCAATAACACTTTCATGTTGACCTGAAAACCGTAGGAATTAAATTGTTTACTACATTAAAATTTTAACACACTTTAATTTGTATTAACACTAAACCGCTTCGACAAACATAACACTTTAAGCCATTCAGGTCGTATATGAAAATCACTTTAGGAAAGATTCCTTCCATCATCAATAACCATTGAAATCCTTGGACAAATCACAACAATTCATGTAAATTTCCCTTATCTGTAACCTTTCCTAATCAGAGTATGATTAGAATACTCAGGCAAAACATACCACTTGAAATCCAAATACGCAAAATTCTTTCGAAAATACAATAGATTTAATATAAGACAATAAAACGCTTGGTTTGGTTTCTTTGTTTAATGGCAATAACTACAACCATTCAATGAGTTTATTTATGTTAAAATATTATCTTGTAGAAGAACAGTAGTGGTAACTTTTTAACCATAGTTGAGGCGATACGGGTCATACCTTCCTAAGGGTCAAAGTTCCGAAAGTAACATTATAACGTGAACTGGAGTTCGAACTCATTTAACAACGATTTTCACAGTCCTAATACAGTAAATTATTACAACGCTGGTCCTCTCTAAGACAGTGAAGTAAAAAAAGAAAAAAAAAAATCGAAATATTGAGCTTAGATAGGTATTTACCAACCCTTCCCACGGTAACATACGTGTGTGTATGTTAGAGAAAGACAGAGAGAGAGAGAGAGAGAGGAGAGAGAGAGAGAGAAGAGAGAGAGAGAGAGAGAGAGAGAGAGAGAGAGAGTACATAGAGACAATAATTCTTACAGATCAAAATATAATAATCATTAGATTAACATAAAAAATAAATAATTGAAGAACTGAATGAATTCGAATGGTTGGAGTTTTGTTTTGGTTTGGTTTGGTTTTTTGATTAATGGAATATTAACCTTTTCGTTGGGTTAATTTAACAATGCCAATTTCATCTTTTGTAGAAGACAAGAACTAATCTAACCACAGGTCGGATGAAGGGGTTCATACCTTTCCCAGGATATTAGTCGAATAAACCATTATCAGTGTGACTTGGGTTTGAAACTCGCTTAAATTGTAATCCAACACCGTTAGCAATTATGCCCACGGAGACCTCCCGAAAGAGAGAGAGAGAGAGAGAGAGAGAGAGAGAGAGAGAGAGAGAGAGAGAGAGAGAGAGAGAAGAGAGAAGAGAGAGAGGGGGGGGTACATTGGACATATCCTAATATGGAAAAATAATAATCGTTAGATTATACTGATTTTAAAAATTAAGAACTGAATGATAGAAAAACTGCAGAAGAAACAGATAAAAGATAATAAAGTTAGAAGGAAAGGGAGAAGAAGGAAAGCGAAAATATAAGAAAAGCAAGAAAGCGTAAAAGAGAAAAATTAATACCATAATAAATAAGGTTTAAAGTAAGAGAGAAAGATAAAAGAAAAGAAGAAGGAAGAAAAAATGAAACATACTAAATGAATGCTTGAAAAGAAAAAATGTAAACTCTGAAATTCAAACATGTTAAACTTCCGCCTAAGAATTGACCTTGTGGTCACATCCTGCTCGTGCGGAGGGATTGGTAAATACATATATATAATGGGAAATATAAAACATTAACACTGGGCCATCACAAATTTTGTTGAGTTTGATTTGACTCTTATTTTTGACAAACGTTTGGACTCTGAATCCAAAAATTACGCAAGTTTTTGTCTCTATTACATCACTTTTTAAGTAACAGGATACCCTCGCTTGGCATCAAAAACATTAAAATACTTCATGTAACAAATTGAGGCTTATTTTATTGGAACGTTTTAAAAAAAGTTTTTCAAATGGAAATATGCAAAATTGCTTAACTATAATGTTTGTCAATTTATGTTGTTCATACAAAGAATATTGTTAATGTAAGTCAAATTATGTTAAGATAATTAAGGTAAACATTTAATATACATAGGTTTCTAGGAGTTTTTTTTTTCTAGAGTTTTCCAAATCTGACAATTTCATTTTATGTCCATATTCAAACATCATATTTACAATCCCATATACTTGATACCGTTCCGTCCATGGAATTCAAATCTTGGTAGAATCATTCATCTTGACTCACTGGCTGACCTCACCAGGTTTTCCAAGAGGTACAAAGATTGCTATGCAGAAAAATGGAACTTGATGTTCATGTTGCAATCGAGGCGTTTAGGTGGCTATCAATTTTAATATTCTTTGCTCATGCATTTAAAAAAAAGTTCTTGACAAGGGTTAAAAGACGCTTGTCAAGAACCAAGCATACTTTTTGGAAGTTTCTGACATTATCCCAATGAAATGTTCATCTTTGATAACTAGCCGAATCTGTAGCCCATCAAACACACCGGCCTTTTGATTTTTTTCAATTGAACAGACCAGGAATTTCAAAATTCTTTCAGTTGGCAAATGCTTAAATGAATTGCGGTTAAGAGAACCTATTTGTTTCTTCGAGAGGTTGGAAATATTATTTTCTTTATGTCAACAAATGGCTCATGTAGGATGTTGAGATCAACAGGTTGAGGTTTAGTTTTGTCTAGTGTATATATATATATATATATATATATATATATAATAGAGAAGAGAGTAGAGAAGAGAGAGAGGGAGAGAGAGAGAGAGAAAGAGAGAAGAGAGAGGGGGAGGGAGAGAGAGAGATTACTAGAAAACGTGACTCATTGGGTCACACGCTGAGTTCTGGCAGTATAATAATTGGATTAAGGAAAAATGACTTTGCAAAGCGAATTAGGATTAAAAAGAATAAATATGAATGGATAATTAAAAAAAAAAAACATTAAAATCAATTGTAAAGATTCTAGAAAGGCAATGTTTGAACTAATTTTAAGCTATGCTAGCCACTTGTGAAACTTAACATATAAATATATTCAAACTTCTCTAAATCAACCCTCTTTAATGTCCAGCAGAAACTAACATATAATAACGGGGTAGGTAATCAAAGAATATATATAGAGAGAGGGGAAAGTGACAGGCAGAATATGAAGTGATAGACGGGTCAGTTTAATTGCATAATTGAAACTAATTAGGACGCAATAAAAATTGATTTTTTTTTCAAACCATAACCCACTCGCTAAAAATAAGGAATATTTTAATATGAATTTTTGTGTCAATTAAACTAAATAGGAAAAAAAAACCTTTTAATAAACAATCATTGGTTCACTCGCTTTAGTAATAATACTAGATATATGTGGCGATATGTAGATTGTTATGTAAACTCACAAAAATAAGAATACCACTGATATCTCACTTTATCTATAATATTTACAAAAATTATATGAAAACATCTTGGAAATTTAATTCAAATAAAATCGCTATTGGCTTCAACCACGACCTTCAGACGATTTTAGAACCTTCTGCAAGACTTTTCTACGGTCTCCTCGTTTAAATTGGTAAATGCTGCCGTTATCGTTGCCGTTAAATTCTTTGATGTCACACAGAGTTTTGTTGTTCTCTCGCTCAACCGTGCGCTACACATAATATTTTTTATAAAGTAATACCCAATTAAATAATTATCGAAATGAGTAAAAAAAAATCTCCAAAAAATTTATTATTTATTATTTTTTTATATTTTATTTTATGATTTTCGGTACTTATTTTCTCATAGAAAAGTCGCCGTAATTTTTTTTTTGTTTATTTCTATTCATAACTTCGGTCTTTTATCTCATTATTTATACTGTAATTAGTACAGAAAATGACCAACTCGCAATAATGTTACGCCCCCAAAATTAAGTGACCTGAAAAAATTGAGAAAATGTTGAAATAAAATAAATAATGCATTATAAATATCATTCATTGATAAACAAACACTGAAAATTTCATTGAAATCCGATAATTCCATGATCTTTGGTAAATTATTTTCTTTTCTGAATTCATTTTGTCAAAAACGGATTTTCGGCTAATTTTGGGCCACCCTAGTATGCGCGAAATGGATAATTTAAAATAGCGACAATCCATCTATCGCACCATATATATAGTTAGGGTAGCAGGACATGAAGTCAACGGAGCCTGGTTAAGAACAGTTTCACACCAATGTGATTTTCAAGTAAAAGTGAAAAACCCTCAATAATCAAGTTGATTTCATTTCTACACTACCCTAACTTAGATATGAATGGTCTAGCAACGATACAGAATGTTACTTATAATTATAGCACCCATATTATCTCTCTCTCTCTCTCTCTCTCTCTCTATATATATATATATATATATATATTATATATTATAATATATATTAAGTCATCCGCAGACATCGTATTTCGATGTTTCCTGTCTCAATTAGAGTGGCTAGACACAGCAACTGCTTCTGACCAGGAGCGTCACCAGATTTTGGAAGCATATATATATATATATATATATATATATATATATATGGAATAAGAAAGGAACGAACTATTTTCATATAATATATATATATATATATATATATATATATATATATATATATATAAGATTAGGACAACATATAATAATAATAATAATAATAATAATAATATAATAATAATAATAATAATATATATATATATATATATATATATATATATATATATTATATATATATTAATCGAGCTCAATTAATCTCCTACTCGCATACAATATTCCTCAAAAACCATTCAAACATTAATCAATGGCTTCCCTAATCTTGTCATGGAGAAGTAAATACACAAAGCCCTTGAAAAAAAAATCCATAACAAAAACATAGATAGCAATAATCACTATAACAAAACTATTGATCTATTTTATTCTAACCAGATGCACATAAACTAGAAAACACGTTGAAAGTAATTGAAAACGTATTTTACGTCAATAAACTTTCATGTTGACCCTGAAAACCGTAGGAAATTAATTGTTTACTACATAAAATTTAAAACCTTTAATCTTGTAATTAACACTAAACCGCTTCGACAAAAAAATAACACCTTTAAGCCAATCAAATGTCGTTATATGAATCCACTTAGGAAAGATTCTCTTCCATCATCAATAACCATTGAAATCTTGGACAAATCACAACAATATTATGTAAATTCCTTATCTGTAACCTTTCTAATCAGAGTATGATTAGAAATCATCTCAACAAACACATACCACTTGAAATCCAAAATACGCAAAATTCTTATCGAAAATACAATAGATTATATAAGACAATAAAACGCTTGGTTTGGTTTCTTTGTTTAATGGCATATCAACCTTCATGAGTTATTTAATGTTAAATATATACTTGTAGAAGAACAGTAGTGGTACTATTTAACCCATAGTTGAGGCGATACGGGATTCATACCTTTCCTAAGGGTCAAAGTCCGAAAGTAAACATTATAACGTGACTGGAGTTCGAACTCATTTACAACGATTTCACTGTCTAATACAGTAATTATTACACCGCTGGGTCTCTCCTAAGACAGTGAAGTAAAAAAGAATCGAAAATTGAGGCCTTAGATAGGTATTTACCCAACCCGATCACCACGGGTAACATACGTGTGTGTATGTTAGAGAAGAGAGAGAGAGAGAGAGAGAGAGAGAGAGAGAGAGAGAGAGAGAGAGAGAGAGAGAGAGAGAGAGAGAGAGTACATTAGAGACATATCTTACATATCAAAATAATAATAATCATTAGATTACATAAAAAATAAATAATTGAAGAACTGAATGAATTAGAAAATGGTTTGGTTTGTTTTGGTTTGGTTTGGTTTCTTTGATTAATGGAATATTAACTTTCGTGGGTTATTTAATGCCAATTTCATCTTTGTAGAAGACAAGAACTAATCTAACCCATAGGTCGGGGATGAAGGGGTTCATACCTTTCCCAAGGATATTAGTCCGAAAGTAAACATTATAGTGTGACTTGGGTTTGAACTCGCTTATTGTAATCCAACACGTTAGCAATTATGCCACGGAGACTCCACAGAGAGAGAGAGAGAGAGAGAGAGAGAGAGAGAGAGAGAGAGAGAGAGAGAGAGAGAGAGAGAGAGAGAGAGAGAGAGGGGGGGGGGTACATTAGAGACATATCTTACATATGAGAAAAATAATAATCGTTAGATTACATGAAAAATTTTAAAAATTAAGAACTGAATGAATTAGAAAAAATGCAAGAAAGAAAAAAGGATAAAAGATAATAAAGTTAGAAGGAAAGGGAGAAGAAGGAAAAGAGAAAATATGAAGAAAAGCAAGAAAAGGTAAAAAAGAAAAAAATTAATACCATAAATAAAATAAGGTTTAAAGAAAGAGAGAAAGAATAAAGGAAAGAAGAAGGAAGAAAAAAATGAAAAACATACTAAATGAATGCTTGAAAGAAAAAATACTAAAGAAAGAAAAAAGAAAGAAATAATGTTGGAAAAAAAGAAAAAAGAAAGATATAATGTTAGAAGAAAAAGTGAGAAAGAAAAAAAGAAAGATGAATGAATAATGTTTGAGTAGGGAAGAATGAAAGAGAAAAAAGGAAGAACAAACGAAAGAAAAAGAAATGCTTGTTATAATGAATGTTTGAAGAAAATTATATTGAAATGAAAAAAATTATGTTAGATATAAATAAAAAACTAATGAAGTTTTGGAAGAATAAAATGTCTTAAAGAAAAAAGAAGAAAAACATATTTAAAAAAATTAGAAAAAAAAAACGCAAGAAAAGAAAAAATAGAAAAAATAAAGAAACTGGAAAAAATGTTAAAGGAAAGAAAGAAAAATAAGAAATAAAATACTCGACAGAAAATGAAAATTCACTAAATACTAAAAATAATAAAATGCAAAGAAAGAAAGAAAGAAAGAAAGAAAGAAAGAAAGAAAGAAAGAAAATGAAAATGTAAGAAAATGTAGGAAAGAAAGAAAACATAGATAAAGGCGAGAAAAACAAATAGAAAGAAAAAGAAGGAGGTTAGAAAATGTAATGAGAGGGTTTAAAGAAAGGAAAAGAACATAAAAAATGATGAAAGAAAGGAAGAAGAAAGAAACAAGAAATAAAGAAAAAACTGTTAGTAAAATAAATAGAGAAATAAAGATAAAAAGAAAGAAAGAAAAAAAAGAACGTAAGAAAAGGAAAGAAATGTAAGAAGAGATTAGGAGAAAAGAAAGAAGAAAGAAAGAAAGAAAGAAAAAAGAAAAAAAGAAAGAAGAAGAAGGAGAAAAAAGAAAGTTAGAAAAAAAAGAAAATGGATAAAGAAAGAGAGAAGTGTGTGAAAGAAGAAAAGAAAAAAAAAAGAAAAAGAAAGAAAGAGAAGATGAGGATTAGGAGAAAAGAAAGAAAGAAGGTGGATTAAGAGAAAGAAAAAAAGAAACAAATAAACAAACAAACAAACAAAAATGTTAGAAAAATAGATAGATAGATAGATAGATAGATAGATAAAGGAAGAAAGAAAGAAAGAAAGAAAGAAAGAAAGTACATTGATTTGCAAAGAAAGAAAGAAAGATGGGGGATTAGGAGAAGAAAATAAAAGGAGAGGGATTATGAAGAAAAAAGAAAGAAAGAAAGAAAAAGAAAGAAGGGGGGTTATGAAAAAAGAAAGAAAGAAAGAAAGAAAGAAAGAAAGAAAAGATGGGTGATTAGGAGAAAAGAAAGAAAGAAAGAAGGTGGATTAGGAGAAAAGAAAAAAGAAACAAATAAATAAACAAACAAACAAACAAACAAAAATGTTAGAAAAAATAGATAGATAGATAGATAGATAGATAGAGAAGAAAGAAAGAAAGAAAGAAAGTACATTGATTTGCTAAGAACGAAAGAAAGATGGGGGATTAGGAGAAGAAATAAAAGGAGAGGTATTATGAAAGAAAGAAAGAAAGAAAGAAAGAAAGAAAGAAAGAAGGGGGATTATGAAAAAAGAAAGAAAGAAAGAAAGAAAGAAAGAAAGAAAAGATGGGGGATTAGGAGAAAAGAAAGAAAGAAAGAAAGAAGGTCGATTAAGAGAAAAGAAAAAAGAAACAAATAAATAAACAAACAAACAAACAAAAATCTTAGAAAAAATAGATAGATAGATAGATAGATAGATAGATAAAGAAAGAAAGAAAGAAAGAAAGTACATTGATTTGCAAAGAACGAAAGAAAAGATGTGGGATTAGGAGAAAAGAAATAAAAGGAGAGGTATTATGAAAGAAAGAAAGAAAGAAAGAAAGAAAGAAAGAAAGAAGGGGTTTAGGAAAAAAGAAAGAAAGAAAGAAATCTGTTGTGAAGTAAAGTCGTCAGCAACCAAAGAATGATTCTTTTTTTATTCCATTCATGAGAAATTGATCTTATTTTATTCTCTCTCATAAGTCTAATATTAAATCGTCGAGAAAGAAAAAAAAGAGAACATTATTGAACTTTCCTTGACCTAAATCTTCTCCTCCCTCCTCCTCCTCTCCCCACCCTTCTACAAAGAACATCACTCCTTTCTCACAATCTGCTGAGGGTCCCTTTTCCTTTTTTTCTTCTTTCCTTCTGTAAGCGGGGGTGAAGATCGATAGAGTTAAGCCAACGGTAAACGATCGAACTGAGTCAGCGCTGAGCAACAGTCTTCTTTTTTCTTTTCATTCTAATCGTCGTGGATTCACTGGCAGACCCCACCCCTCAAATAAAATACTCACTGGGGTTTCAAAAGAATTCGTTAAGATATTATTTGATATCCATTCATTCAAAAAGGATTCCTAGAATCGTGTTGTAATGTTTAGAAAGCTAGTATACAGAATAGCAAATTCAATCCTCGCTGGATGCTCCATCTTGCGACCTTAAGAAATAACTACACAAAAATGAAAAATAGGACAAAATGAACGCGATTTCTTTACTTCTAGGTACAAAATAATCCAAGACGTGTTGATATGTCATTAAAATCAATCAATATCTTGTCATTTATTAAGTTTTGTTTAGTAACTAAGTGGTCAACCATCAAAATACTAAATAGACTCATCACTTTTGTATTATTTAGATCTTTATTTTTATAAACATAACGTTTCAGTCAATGTACCCTCCGGTCTTCTTCAGGTGTTTCTTGTCAAACTCGGGACATTCTCATCAAACTCGGGAACCTTCTTGTCGAACTCAGGAAACGTTGTGTATATAACAATAAAGTTGAGGACAACAGTCCGGAAAATCTCTATAATACAAATCATCAAGCCTCATCTAAAGGAAAATCAGACAAATAAGACTCATTGCTGCTTAACTTCAGTGATCTGACTGGAAATAGAGTTTTCAGTATGATTCAAGTCTACGCAAGCGACACTTTTTCTGGTTCAATATTTTATTTCATTTACATATTCTTTTAGGGGGTAACTACGACTTTTATCTTTAATAAAAGCCATCTTAGAATCCCAAGTAAAAAGGGGGTAAAATGAGGAAATTAATTCGTCTGTATGTGTAGAAATGTAGACAAACACGGGATGTTACAATGGATGAAATGTATTAGTCGTAGTGTCGATGTTCAGACATTTCGGTTTTTAAAGAAACCCTCTTTACTTGTTTCATATTATCCTGAAGAAGGTTTTCTTTATAAACCGAAATGTTCGAACATCGACACTACGACAACTAAATTTCCATCCATTGCAGCATCCCGTGTTTGTCTACATTTTTCCACATTTTTTTAGGCAAAACACAATCATTAATTTGGACTATAATTTTTAGTCCGTCTTAAATTTGTATTCATATATTTTATTTATTCATTTATTTATTCATTATTGCAACATTAAAAACTCGGACCAACAATCTTCGACAATGAGGACAAAGCAAAAATAGAAAATAATAAGAAAGTTTATTTCAGTGAGATTCCAACTCCTACCCCGGGGAAGCTACGTAAAAACCAGAAACCATTAGTTGGCAGAATCCGAAATTTAACCCTTAAACTTATCCTTTACTCTTCTTTCTGGTCCATATTTGTTGTTTATTTTTATTAGATTAGCAGGATAATTTTTTTTTCAGATGAAGCGTTGTCGACCATAATTATTACTAACGATAATTATTATGGTCATTATTAAAAATAGAGGATGTAGAGTCACGTTCGTTAAAGTTTAAGATAATTATTCCTAAGTAGGAATTGTAAGATGGCCATTATGAAAATGAAGGACATTATTAAAGTTTATGATAATTAGTCGTATTTAAAGGATTTTTTTTATTTACTTGGGATTCTAAGATGGCTTTTATTAAAGATAAAAGTCGTAGTTGTTTTTTTTTATTAAAGTTTTAGATAAGTTTTCACATTTCAAGGCCATTTTATTTGTTTGTGTCGTTTATTTACTATGGGTTACTGCTTTGTTTATACCGAGTGTAGCGTTCGGAAGAAAACTTCAGATTTTTTTTTAAGGTTTCAGATACCTTCGAAAACCACAAAAATTAATAAACTATTTCGAATACTCATTTAATTTTATTATTTTCAGACTTGGAGAAGTGGGATTATTGTTTTTATTCAATTGAGCTTCTAAAGCCTTTATTTACGCTGCCTGGAAGTTGAGAATAGACACCCCCCGTAGTATGATATCTTGACGTCCATATAGGTAGGTTGAGAGCATCTGTTTCTCGTAAAGATTACCAAAAGAGTGGGTTATTAACTGGGTGGAAGTAAGACAAAAAGGGTAAGAAACAGATCCCACCTGAAAATCAATCTGAATCGGATCTCCTACCACTTAAGCAACAGCAGGCTCTGTAAACAACCTGACTTCTTTGTTTATCAAAAATTACTTTTCTTCATTAAATAACCCGAAAAGAGTTAAAAGGACGTAAAACAAAACAACCAACCAATATGATCTCCTACTATAGCTTAAAATCTTTCGACGTATAACTATCATCATCAAGGCGTACTAACAGCACGGATTCCCTTGACTCTCTCTCTCTCTCTCTCTCTCTCTCTCTCTCTCTCTCTCTCTCTCTCTCTCTCTCTCTCTCCATTCGTCTTTATTGTCCAATACTCTTCGAAAGTCCTCTAGACTGCACAGAGCTGATGGCACAGAGCTAGTCGACCAACCTGGTGTGTCCATGTGTAGGAGTCCATAGGATAACTTCGCTTATGCGTCCGTCCTTAGTTCTCGAGCAGCGTCCAGCATGTCTTACTCGTGAGACTCGAACTCACTAATAATGATCTGTAGTCTGGTTGGCTAACCATTACACCACGCGATGTACGAAATCATCTCTTTCTGTAGTAATTTACTGAACTTAGCTTATTAGGAGCCCAAGTACGCGGCATCCATTTGGAATCGAACTCACGAACAATGGTCTAGCTTACTAACTATTACACCGAGTTTTTTTTTTTGCTTTTCATTATCATAGTAACATTTATTAAGATTTTTAGACCTTGTGCCTCCTGTCCTTTTCATTGGCGTACCATCGTGGTGTAATGGTTAGCAAACTAGTCTCGCATACCCATTACAATAAAATAGCGAGTTCGATCCTCGCTGAATGTCCCATACTTGCGACCTTGTGTCACATCCTACCCGTGGCGAACGGGTTGAGTATTAGATAGGCGTCCCATCGTAGTTCAATTGTTAGCAAACTAGACCTGCAGATCGGTTACTACTGAATAGCTAGTTCGATCCTCGCTGAATGTCTCATACGTGCGACCTTATGTCACATCCTACCCGTGACGGACGGGTAGAGTAACACTTTATATGCGCCCCATCGTGGTGTAATGGTCAGCAATCTAGTTCTGCAGATCCATTACTAATGAATAGTGAGTTCGATCCTCTCTGGATGCCCCATACTTGTGACCTTGTGTCACATCCTACCCGTGGCGAACGGGTTGAGTAAAAACTTTATAGGCGTCCCATCGGGTGTAATGATTCACACTAGTCCTGCAGATGAATAGCGAGTTCGATCCTCTCTGGATGCCCCATTTTTGTGACCTGTGTCACATTCTACCAGTGGCGAACGTGTTGGGTTAATACCCACTTCCAGTCGTTTGCACTTCTGTTGAACTCCATATTCAGGGACATTGAAAACAGAAATTAGAGTTAATTATAATAAAAAAATACAAACTCACTGGAGTTGATCTGACATGTTTATTCTTATCGGCTTTATCCCCCAACATTGACCACTGAATCCTCACAAAACATCAACGTTGAATTAAATAAAGCAATCAATAATACTTTTTATTATTAAAAGAATACATGTTATTATTGAAAGTGTATTTAATCTCTTTATAGGTTTTAGAATTTAAGCATTCAGGTTTTTTATGCTTTTTTCTTTTCTTTTTTAAACAATTCTCTTTTTAATCCTTTCGGGTTAAGCAGTGACAATTTCGCGCATATTTTACAGACGACTAAAAATACAAGGTCAATCTATTAAGGACAGCAACACTGATCGAAAATTAACCGATCAATAATCATTCAATAATCATTGATCATTGTCCTGGGTATGATACTAAATTACATCCGGTGGTGAGGCTCTAATTCCGTAACGTTTGGGAGAGTGTTGAGTAATTATCTATCTATCTATCTCATCAGCTGTGTGAGAGGAGCCTAGAATGCGCTGACTATATTCTCTGGGGAGGAGTAAGACCCCTACCCAATGGGGTTTCTTGGGTATAACACTAACCTGCATATGTGTTGTAGGTGACTCACCTATGACACGAACATGGACTTACCCAAAGGGTATATATTTAACAGAGTAAAGCTACTCAAACGAGTAGTCCCAGCTACTCGTCCTTCAGGACGGGTGGGATGCTAAATTAATAGTGTCGATCCCAGATACCTGCCTCATTGTACTTAAAGGGGCAGGGCTAGGATCGACGCAATTTTTCTACCTACCACCCCATGAGTCTCGGCTTGTGGGTGGTGCCCACATAAAACGGCCTTGTGCCATATCATATGAAAGTGGGACACACCAGTAGTACCAGATACAGTTCTTCGTGTAAGCTGAAACAAGGAAACTCTTCCATTGTACGTTGATATATATTGCTGAATACAATCTGTTCCCTACATTTTATACCCGTGTTGAGTTATTATTTATTGACCCTTAAACAGGTCATAACAATATGGTAAACAGAGCCCAAGTTATTTATTTATTTTCCCATTAAACTAACCCTAAACCCCAATCCTAACCCTAACCCTAACCCTAAAGCCTAACCCTAGTTTTTTTTTTTTGCAAGTGACACCGCGTCGGCTACGGACTTCAATCGTAGCTGGTGTTTTTTTTCAGTGGCCACCGGCTAGCGTTTTTTGAGGCAGGAGGCCGGGACGGTGCTCCGCAAAGAGTACCCGAATTCGTATGAGATACGACTGTCTGCAAATAAAAAAGATGGTTGAGAAACAACAATGAACTTCTAGGCATGAAATAACTCAAGATGGGTCGACGTGCCATTAAAAGCAATCAATGCATCAATCATTATCACTTATCGGTAATAGCCTAAAATATAATAAAAAGACTATCAGGGATAATTCCTATAATTTCGCAGCTAAACTCATTAATCTATAAAATCATGGAATGGTTAATATATATATATATATATATATATGAGTAAGAAAAGGTGGAATGAAAACATCACACAATGCTGTTAAAGAAGAAAACAATTTATAATATAATCATAGCTTATATTGATCAATATTTCGATTTTACAAAAATCATCATCAGAGCTCATTCACTCCCGTAGTTGTTTGGGTCGGAGAGGAAAGTCAAATGAGTTTACAAAACAAAAAACCTTAATACTGCAAAAAACGAAAGACGTTACAATATTCACCAACGTGGGCATTCGCGCCATATATATGTCGGTCATGTCTCATATGTATACCTTTTGTCATCCAAATGTAGCGGATTTTTGAGATGTTGATGATATATATATATATATATATATATATATATATATATATATATGAATGGTTAATATATATATATATATGTTGATGAGATATATATATATGTTGATGATATATATATATATATATATATATATTATGAATGGTTTATATATATATATATATATATATATATATATATATATATATATATACAGTGTATGGTTATCACTAGCTCACTTTTGCGGTATTATCAGTGATAGAACTATTATATATATATATATATATATATATATATATACTAGCTAAAGTACCCGGTCCATGATCGGACTAAAATGAAATTTGGATCACCAGGGAGTGAGAGAGAAAGTGAAAGACAGTAGTTAGAGAGGGGGTAAGAGGAAAATAATTCTTGAAACTAAAATCATTGAGAATTTGTATATTTCAGGATTTGTATTTTCTGTTTATAGTTTAAAATTATTTCATATTATTATACAACAAATTGAAAGTATTCGTTTGTATATTTGTTTGTTATTGTTTTAAATTTTTTGTACATGACAACAATTCACATTTAGTTCTTAATTGCATGTTGAGTTTAAAAAGAAGCTGAGAATCGAAAATTTAAATTCTTCGTATTGCAATATCTATTTTTGCTAAAACTTAAGATAGTATTATAGGGACCACCAATTGATCAGTTTAGGCCATCTTGAATAAAACGGAAATATTTTATTATTTATAATTAATTGATTTTTCATAGAATTTAAAAAACTCTTATCGTAACTTGTTTTTAGCTACGTTAATTTTCAGTTAATTTAACAGTGCAAAAATGAAAACGTTGTTTTTCAATCATAATTTTCATTATTTCCGTAAGCTGAAAAAAGTTAAAAAATCATCAGGAGTTTATTTAATGTTTTTTCTAGAAAATATTAATTTTTCTGCAAGTTTTATAGTGTTAAATATAGGGGGGGGGGTAAATTTCACAGGGTAAAATTGGTGGTACCTAGTATTTTAAAAACATTGTTTAAAAACGTTTTGGTGGACCTGATTATCTGGACTCCCCGCCATCTAATTTTTTCCTTCAGTTGATTATTATCGATTACACACACCAATCTATCAGATTGAAAAAAAATTCTTAAAAGTTCTTTATTATTTGAGTATTCACGGGTGCTCATTTCCTCGTATAAGTTTATAGTAAATTGATCCCCATATCGGAACCGCTTGAACGGAACCCAAATTATTTATTTATTTTCCCATTAAACTAACCCCAACCCCAACCCCTAACCCTACCCCCCTAGTTAAAATTAAGTTTTATTACAAAATGTGTATTAATTACAAAACATCAATTTTCATAAAAGTTCAAATGTCACCTATGAAATCTCTATTTAAACATGCCAATTTTTCAGAACTGAAAAGTTGCACTATAAACTCAGCGATGTTTATTGACTTCACAATAAAGAGTAAAATCATAAAACTTAAAATTTAATTTGTATGGCAAATTCTGAGGATATTTTTAAATTGTATTTTGAATAATAATTTTAAATGTTGGTTGTTAGTTGTTTTGTTTTATCAACTTTTCGGGTAATTTACTAACGAATCATGTCATTTTGATAAACAAAGCGCTTACAATTTTTCGTACTTACATATAAAATTTTTTTTAAATGTTCCAATAACTGGATATTGTCGGATAAACTTGAAATAAATTTCGTCTTACAAATAATTGACTACTTATCTCCAGTCGGGCCTTCGACTAAAGATAAAACACCGGATTTTGTCCGTATTAGTAACCTTTGTTTTTGTTTTTTTTATCGTGGTTTGAGAAAATAATTAGTTAACGAACCAAAAGAAAAACAGTTTCTAAGGAAATTCGTCAATCTTATTGTTATTTTTAACCCTTTAAAACTCTAACAATAAAAATTAATAAATAAATTAAAGAATTAAAAGTCATTTTATTCGAATGAAAATCTTAGTTTAATTTATACAAATATGTAACCGTACTTACGACGTAAACTGATTTTCATGATACTGTTATTTACGATTAGAATATTTTTTTAATAATGTAACCGTAAAGCGTACATTTTGATTTTCTACAATTTTTATGCATTACAAAAATTAAAATTAAAATGAGTGTACTGTACAATTTAAGAATATGGACAAACTCGCTGTAAAAAATAATTTAATCTATAAAAACATATACAAATTACATATTCAGAAAGACTAAGAGATTCCGAACTGCCTTATTCGTATTATCGCCTATACGTAATTTTTTTATTTTCTATTTTTTTACTCGCTGTAAAAAAAAAATTAATCTATAAAAACACATACAAATTACATATTCAGAAAGACTATTTCGTCTTATAACTAAAGATATAAATATTTTAAAGATTAAAATCCTAAATAGGTAAGAGATTCCGATCTGACTGTTATAGACTGCACTGCTTGTATCGCAATAATCGTAGGCAGCGTGGCTATCCGAAGCCATTTTTTAATTTTTTAACTCGCTGTAAAAAATGATTCAATTAATAAAAACTCACACAAATTACATATTTTGAAAGAGCATTTTCTTATCTTTCTAACATATAAAAATTATTAAAGACTGGACCATAAATAGGCCATAAATTCGGAGCTGAACGGCTTAGACTGCAAAATTAATTCATTAAAAGCAAACTTCGCTGCTGTTATCGCTTTAACAATAAGCAGGCAGAGACAATATTTTATTATCAGGAGGGGCTGATATACGGACAGTTCCGCAAATTGGGTGATTTTGGATTAATTAATCGATTAAATCCCTTAATCAGTAAAAATCAATAACCAAATTTGGAATTTTTCTTAGTTAGAACGATATCAATGTGTATGCAAGATTTTGAATCTGAGTGAGCTCCCGTTTTTTTGTTATACGTCGACACGTACATACCAAAATCTCTGTTTTTATAGATTAGATATATATATATATATATATATATATATATATATATATATATATATATATATATCTATAAGAATAAATATGAATATACATTAGTTTATGTATCTATATTGATTGCATGAAAGTAATATATTACTTCCATGTTATGAATATATGTACATATACTAATATATATTTATATTTATTCTTTTATATATATATATATATATATATATATATATATATATATATATATATATATATATAAGGTAATCTAAATGACTGGTAAGTAAGGGATGATTCTATTTGGGATCATCAAATCACACTGTAAAACTACTGGATGCTCTTGTAGGTGCAAGCATATATACTCATACGAGGATTTTTATAAATCGATAAAAGTGCTCAATGTATAATAATCAATAAATTAAATTATATACAGAGCAATATTTATATACATACATACACACACACACACACACACACACACACACACACACACACACATATATATATTATATATATATATATATATATATATATATACGTGTGTGTTCGTGTGTGTGTGTGCTATGAAGTGGTTCTGTGATAGGATTCAACCTAAAATTTAGAACTCAAACTTACATATAAAGATTTGTGTGTACACACACACACAACACACACACACACACACACACACACACACACACACATATATATATATATATATGTGTGTGTGTGTGTGTGTGTGTGTGTGTGTGTGTATAACTATTAAAATTTCTGGTATTTTAGGGCATTATTATTACAATCTCTTTCAACATGTTACTGTTATTCATTGTTTTTGTTTTATTTGTCTTGTTTTTTTCTAAATGCTGACGTGTGTCGTGGATAAAACAAAAACAAACAAACATTTTCGTCCTCTTACCGAAAATCAGGTGATTTTCATCCGACATTCGTCCATAGGTGAGAAAGAAAGGAATATGTTTAGACAAGTTTCTGACATTTTCCATCAATGTTTATGCGATCCAATCTGTCAACAAATGTGTAGACACCATGGCAACGATGCATATATATATATATATAGAGAGAGAGAGAGAGAGAGAGACAGACAGACAGACAGACATACAGACAGAGAGGGAAAGGGAAATAGATAGATAGATAGATAGATAGATAGATAGATTGATTGAAAAGGTACGATAGCGGAGACGCACGTACACATACTCATGCAAACACACATATAAATGAATTCATATGCGCACACACACACACACACACACACACACACACACACACACACATAGGTGTGTGTGTGTGTGTGTGTATGCGTATGTGTGTGCGTGTATAAATTCATTTATATATATATGTGTGTTTGCATATATGTGTCGAGTTAGGATAGCGTAGACAAACTCACACACACATATAACCGCGCATGCGTGTTAATATCGTGAAATAACACATTGACGGCTCGATATGAACGCAGACATGTAAGTTCACATACATACACACATATACACAAACATGCACCCCCACAATCGTGATCCTACACACATGCAACTCCTAGACAAAAATTTCCAGCAAAATGGCAGTTATCAACAGTGTATGGGAAGATAAACTTATAGTGCTCTTAATATTTAGTCAAGTCTGGCACGAGGGCATGCGCGTGGAGCACTGTTTGAGAATTGGTCAGACTATGCTAGTGAACTGATCCGCGAATCGAGCTTGCGAACCATTACGCAATGTCAGGATGATAGAGTTATCGCAGAAAAGAAGGAATGAACAAGAGAGGGAGAGAGAAAGAGAGATATAAAAAGACAGAGAAAGAGATTGAGAGGGGGAAGAGAAAGAGAGATATAAAAAGACAGAGAAAGAGATTGAGAGGGAAGAGAAGAGAGATATAAAAGACAGAGAAAGAGATTGAAGGGGAAGAGAAAGAGAGATATAAAAAGACAGAGAAAGAGATTGAGAGGGGAAGAGAAAGAGAGATATAAAAAGACAGAGAAAGAGATTGAGAGGGGAAGAGAAAGAGAGATATAAAAGACAGAGAAAGAGATTGAGAGGGGGGAAGAGAGAGGCTTGGAAAATGATGAAAAGAACAAGGATGAAAGAAAAAGAAAGTAGCCCTATCCAACCGTCAGCCCAAACCCCACTGTTCACCCTCACCCCATTCCACCAATTTTTGACTGCTCCATGAATATATATATGGGGCACCAACTCACGGAAAAGAAAACTGACCCTCCCACGTTGACCCGCTCCCTCAATAAGTAAAGCACCTTAAAAATGATATCTTTTTCTACTGACCTCTGACCGTACGAGTGTCGAAAACTTTAGTTTATTAAGTATATTCAAAAGACTAACCCTTTCATCCACATCTAGAAATTCTTCTTTTTCTTTTTTTATTATCTATTGAATTCTTCCAACATCCCAACTTTGAGTTTGGACACCTAGAAATCCGTGTCTTGGTATGTATAAGATTGTTCTGTTTTAGAGTCTGTGAGAAAATGATTTTAGATAAAAGGGTTTCTTATTAATGAAAAGGTTGGGAACAACTGTTTTAATATAAGAGAATTTTGTTGCATTCTGGGAAGTTGAAATAGTGTATTTACTTAACATCGTGGCTATGCCCACTGCAGATTGCTAAATTGGAACTGTCACAAAAGTATAGAAATCTCAAAAAAATGATAACAATTAAAATCATTTTACGGTGGTGAGGTTTTAAATTATATATCCATTGTAAAAAAAAAGAATGATTGGGAAGAATCTGATATAAAAAGGTAAATTATTTTTATTAAATTAAAGAAGAAAAAAAATTAAATAAAAAGTATGGATAATTTTGTATTTGAAAAGTTGTTTACGGTGTAAAAAAAATTAAAAAAATAAAAACTCTGACACTTATGTCTCACTACTCCGAATTTCACGCGAATATCCGCATTGGTCACCTGAGAATCGTATCCACATTTTTTCCTCGGTAGTAATTGATCTTCAAGATTACTGAACCCACCTTCGAATCAGATTACATCATGACATGTCATCTAAAACTTTGCAAACCCTGGAAATGACACTAAACCCCAAATATATATATATATATATCATAGTGTACAATACATTTAAGGTGCGATTGTTACCATTGGTTTCAAAGCAGCGTGTTAGCCACTTATCGACAAGTATGTGTAAATAAATGGAAACAAATACGACGATATGTAAATATAAGAGGGTGTATTTTTATATATGATATGTCACGTTTCGCTTCTTTATTCTTTTTCATTTTTTAAACCATCTCCAGGGTAAATAATAGTAGACATCAAAATCGTTCATTGTATATATATATATATATATATATATATATACTCCATAACATCGAGTTCATTCATTTATTTTTAGATGCTTCGTAATAACGCCCAACTTAAAAAAAAACATATATATATATATATATATATATATATATATATATATATATATATATATATATAGATAGATAGATAGATAGATAGATAGATATCGGATCAAACATTTTAATATTTACTATAAAATATAATAAATCTATCTATCTATATTTTTTCGGATAAAGCGTTTTACATTCACAATTAATCACGCTGAAGATGGCTTAACAAAAAGATGTAAGAGTTAAGTAATCGCGGTCATTGTATGTTTATATTCACATTTTTCCTAAGAGGGTTTTTTTTTTGCACACGGTTCTATCGAATACGAATATTTTTTAAACAGATATAATTGAACTATTGAATAACAGGTATTCTCATTCCAGGTCAGAGTGAATATAAGAATAATGGCAATGAAGAAGGCTAGAAATTTCTATGAATTCCAGAACTTGAGCATCATCATTAGATACCCGGGGCATCACCTTTTGTGAGGCCTTTTAGTCCCAGACGTCAAAAGAGGCTTAGTTTTCGAATTACGTAGGGAAACAATTAGCGGTTATAATTTTAGCGTAATTATTAATTAAAAATCAAAAAAGGCTAATAAAAAGTTTTCGCAATCGGTGGCCTTTCTTGATATTATGCGAAAAGTAAAATTTAAACGGGCTACTTTGTAAAAAAAATACGAAGCAAAATAGAGTAGCTCCGAAAACAGAATAAGCGAATGAGAATCGTGTATTCGAAATATAAATAAGTAAACAAAATGGCCACCTCCAGCGAAGATGTGCATTTTACCAAAAAGTCACGTAAATAAAACGAGTAATAAGCGAATTTGCTTTTTAGAAAAAATAAAAAAATAATAGTATTTCGCATCATGTGACAACAAGTCACGTAAATAAAATGAGTAATAAGCGAATTTGCTTTATAGAAAAAATAAAAAAATAATAGTATTTCGCATCATGTGACAACAAGTCACGTAAATAAAATGAGTAATAAGCGAATTTGCTTTTTAGAAAAAATAGAAAAATAATAGTATTTCGCATATCGCGTAAATTTTTGTTGTTTCTATTCATAAGTTCGGTCTTTTATCTCTTTATTTATACTGTAATTAGTATCGAAAATGACCAACTCGCAAAACAATTTACGCCACCAACATAAGGTGGGGTCAAAATTAAGTGACCTGAAAAAAATGAGAAAGTTTTGAAATAAAATAAATAATGCATTATAAAGATCGTTCATTGATAAATAAACACTGAAAGTTTCATTAAAATCCGATAATTCCCTGATTTTTGGTAAATTATTTTCTGTAGGGGGGCTAAAGTCATACGCATTTTAGGTTCATTTTGCCAGTAGCTAGTATAAAAATGAGCATTTTTAATATCTGTATACGAAATACTATTCATTTTTTGTTTTTTACGTCTGGGACTTTTTAAAAAATATTTTGCCAGTAGCTATACTAGTATAAACTAAGCATTTTTAATATCTGTATACGAAATACTATTCATTTTTTCCCCCCGATTTTCTAAAAAGTCAGTTCTTTAATTGAAAATTATATTTTGAAATTTTTCCTGAAGAAAAAAAATTGTTTACTTTAGTTACTAAAGCATTATTATTGTTTGCTTTAGTTACTAAAGCATATTATTAGGAATTTTTTTTGGGGGTGGGGGTGTTTTGAGGGTCATTCTAAATTAATATTTTTTTATTTCATAAACACAGAACATCAGCTGATGTTTACATTCCAGATAAAATCTGTAATCTCATTGGCTAATTTGAATTCGGAGCTATTTTCGTTCTATACGTATTTTAATCACTTAAAACTTATTTTATTAATTCTTGAGGCAAGAAACTTATGCGCGAAAAAAAATTGGAATTTTGGGGTGATATCATTTTAATAATAAAGGACAATTTATTCGGCCACTTTTTACATCCGACACAACTGAACGATAATCGGCTTGGGACTGTAGCCCCCACTGCAGGAGATACAGTCAGTGTATTTTGTCCAGTCGACAGAGCGAACACACACTCAGTGATAGGTTACACGCACACACACAACAACAACAACACACACACACTCATACACACACACACACACACACACACACACACACAACAACAACAACAAAAACACACACAAACATTCATACACACACAACAACAACAACACACACATACACTCATACACACACACACGCACACACAACTACAACAGCAACAACACACACACATTCATACACACACAACACACACAACAACAACAACAACAAAACCCACACACACATTCATATACACACACATAACAACAACAACAACAACAACACACACACTCATACACATACGCATACACACACACACACACACACACACACACACACACACATATATATATATATATATATATATATATATATATATATATATTCAAATTCTCTGTATTTTGACCGCTTTAACTTCAAATATCAAACATTTTACACTGATGAAGGCCGTTATTCTTTGTATGCTTAAAGATTTTATAAATTTCTATTATCATTATTTTATTTTATATCTAAAATTATAATAAATAGAATACATGTGTAGATGAACAAACTCCTGGCCGAAACACGTATTAGTAAATCTATTTTATTCATTCAACATTTTCTTTCCTTTATTTTTCCTTTCAACATATCGTCGAAATCATTCCATTTTCAACTTACACACACACACACACATACATACATACATACATACAGACAGACAGACAGACACACACACACACACACACACACACACACACACATATATATATATATATATATATATATATATATATATATATTCTGTACTCCTCCAGAAATTTAGAAACGGCATACTATTCTGTTCGGCATTCATACCGTAAGACTCTATACCAATATTTCAGAGTGTTTGAGAGTCAATTCGAGGACACTGCAGAGGATTTGCAAATAGTTGGATGAGTCCACTGGTGATTACTAAGGTACAGTAGATCGTAAGTCTCACTCTTATCATTCTAATTAGAAAAGAACTCCCGAATTTGTTGCTGAGATTCAACCCAAGACAACGATCCCACCAAGCCAATCAGATCCATAGCCAGGGATATAGGAGTATCTCAGTTTCTTATTAGGCTGGTAGAACATAAAGACTTCGCTATTTCTCAGACAAGATAAAAAAAATGCCATTTTCGTCACAGGCCATGAAGGACAAAATGAAAGACCGCACTGCAAAACTTTTCACCAAACTCAAGCATACTCTCTAATGGAACTTGTTATGATTTTTCTCAGATGAGAAAAAAATTCTGCATTGCTCCCTGGTCCACTCTGACCCGGAGTGGTAGTATCTGTTAGGGTCCCATCTATGGGTTAAATAGAAAAATGTATTTATAAAAAAAATGTATTATCCATTAAGAATTGATTTATTTCAAAACTTTATCGGCATTAAATGACCCACTGAGGTTGATATGCCGTAAAACAAACCAAACCAAACCAAACCAAAAAATTCTGCCCGAATCATATGGTGAACTCACAGAACAACTGTTGTCTTTCTCTGTCCCCATAAGATTAATCTGATAGTGATGAAAACCAAACACTCAGTCCACATAATGGTGTTTGGGATGGTCACTAGGGATGGTGACGTTATATCTCCATTGATCTTCCCCACATGACCTCACAAAGGCCTACATCAAGTGCCTGGAGGAGGTAATGCTTCACTGGATCGAGAGGATCGCTACTGAAAAGGCATACGTCTGGCAACAGGACTCTGCACCATGCAAGATAAGCTGAAGGACCCAATGATGGCTGTAATAAAATTTCTGCGACCACATAACCACTTATATCTGGCCTCCTAGATAGAAGCGCATGGTCTAATGGTTAGAGTCGTGGGAAATGGACGACTAAGCTATTTGCATTTTCACATGGCGCTAATACTCTTGGGAAAGGTATGAATCCAATTCTCCCTCAAGCTATGGGTAAATAGCAGGGTAGACTGGGGTCTTTAACCATGGCTAGGTAACCAGTCTAGGAGAAGGAAAACTCTGAATTCAAACCTGTTAAACAATCCTAAAAAAATTGACCTTGTGTCGCATCCTGCTCGTGCGGTGGGGTTGGTAAATATGTATATATGGCCTCCTAACTCACCAGATTGCAATCCCCTTGTTTGGGGTGTGGTTGAACAAGTGACCAATAAAATTATTTGGTTAAACTTGCAAATCGTCGTCAAAATTAAAACGGAAACTTATTTGGTGGTGATCCATAACAGTTTAACTTCAGTGTATGAATGAACTTTTTTGCGAATTGGGTTACGGTTTAGGGGTCTGGGGATTAAGGTTGTTTTTAATTACGTATTGCTTAAAAAAAACCAAAATTACTATATATTTAACTAACCATTGAAATTCATTATTGAATCCAACGGTAGACAAATTAGTCTCAGTTGTTTGTGTTAGTATTGTAATGTATTTCAATTAAACTTAGTTTTAAAAATATTATTGTTCAACATTAAATGTATAGTAATTTGGGTTTTTGTTGTGTTTTTTTAAGCAATACGTAATTAAAAACAACTTTAATCCCCAAACCCCTAAACCATAACCCAATTCGCAAAAAAAGTCCATTTATACACTGTAGTTAAACTGTCATGGATCACCACCAAATAAGTTTCCGTTTTAATCTTGACGACGATTTAACCAACTCCGTGTAACACCAAAGATGAAATGAAGGCAAGGATAACGGTAGCATTTGCCTATTTAAAGTTTGAAATGAATAATAGTCATATTTTTGCAATATACACATCACGGCCTACTAATATATACGGCCCCATATGTTACCTAAGCAGGCAGATTTTTAACAGGCCTATTCGTTTTATAGTCAATTTATGCCTGTTTTGAAAAATCTTAAAGCACAGACATTTGGTTAGATGGAACCGTAAGTTCTCCTCGAGAAATACTGTTTCTCTGTCGTATCATTACTATCATTGCCGACCATGACAAGGGAATACATTTCACATTGAAAAGCTTTGTTGTTTTGTTTTTTTTCTGATATAACCTGAAATCATAGATAAATTGTTGGTGTGTTTGTTTTGTATAACTGCATAATTTTTTAAAACTATTTTTTTTTTTTGATTGTCTGTTTACAATCTTTTATTATTACATTTCTGAAGAAAAAAGACACGTTTGTATATTTTTAACATTTTTTTCGAAACAGTCATAAATTGATTATAAAATGAATAGGCCTGTTAGAATTCTGCCTGAACATGACATATGGGGCCGTATATATTAGTAGGTAGTGTACATATTTATTAACCACGAGCACGAGTAGGGCACGACACAAGGTCAATTCCTCAACAAGTTTGAATTAGTTTTCAACAGCCAAGTCTGCCCTACTATTTACCCATAGCTGGAGGGAGAATGGCTGGACGTATACCTTTCCTTAGGGTATTAGCATTATGTGAAATGCAAATACCCTTGTCCAGGATTTGAACTCATCTCACCGTGTCCATTTCCAACGAAGGTAATAATATACAACGCGCCTCCACTTACTTTTGTGATGTAAGTAATTAAGAAATAACGCATACTATCCAAAAACAACATTTGTGTTACATAGTGATATCCAGGACAGAAAAGCAACGTTTCAAGAAAATAATGTCCATTTTCTATCATTTTACAACATAAGCAATTAAGAAATAACGCACAAGGAACAATATATATATATATATATATATATATATATATTATTATTATTATTTATATTTTTGCTTGAAGGCAATTATAAATGCATGTATCGTATAAAATTCGATAATTATAGAAAATAAACTTGACAAGTAAATCCCGCAAAGGATGGCACGCCATGCAGAACACCGTACAGACTGTTTCGACTTTATTAAGTCTCTTCAGCGATGTATACTAACGACTCCCCTCCGACAGGAATCGAAACCGGGACTTCACAGGCATAGTCAGAGACCATATCCGTTCGGCCGCCGGTACATAGCGAACAATCCCTGCGAAATTAACCTTGTCAAGGAAACTAATACACGCCCCTGCCATAGCAGGCAAGTAGACGTTTATTTAGTAAACAAACCCGGCCGTTAAGCTCTTCGGCGAAGTGAATAAGACTTTTGGATGCTTGTTTTTAGAAGCAATGTTGAATAAATTATTATTTATATTTTTGCTTGAAGGCAATTATAAATGCATGTATCGTATAAAATTCGATAATTATAGAAAATAAACTTGACAAGTAAATCCCGCAAAGGATGGCACGCCATGCAGAACACTGTACAGACTGTTTCGACTTTATTAAGTCTCTTCAGCGATGTATACTAACGACTCCCCTATATATATTACTATGCAATTTGTATACAATTAAATGATTTTTAAAGTAAATAGTCCTATTTAACAATAATAATAATTTTCTTGCAGTAATTTTTTATTTTTTATCTAATACAAATAATTTGCACACAGTAATATGGTTTCAAGTATACTTATCTAATATTGATATCAATATTTAGTCGACGGGTGGCGTAATGTCGGTATCAACCAGACAGCGAAGGAGTCTATCCCCTTTTCACTAGCGCTAGATCAGGGAGAATGTTTTGGCATATGAGGTGGAGTGCCACGCCTACCACCAGCTTCTCATTTTACCGCACAGAACCCTGTGCTACTCATACGCTGAGTTGGCGAGTGCCGTTATCGATCCAGGAACCTTGCGATTCCTAGGCAAGTGCTCTGCCGACTGAGCTAAACCGGGCCTTAAGACCTAATGCATAAATGTACTTCAAAATAATTGTAAACATTATTTTGCAGAAATCTATTTGACTAATGTGACCATAATCGGTACTACCATTCCAGGTCAGAGTGAACCTGGGAGTAACGGCAACAAATGAGTGACTCCAAAACCCCCATAATTCCAGAAGTTGAGTCTCACCACCAGATGGAGTACATAGTCATGCTCAGTATACTAGATCAAAATTTAAATCACAGATTAGTGTCATGCTCAGGACACTCTCAAAAGTGGGTGAGGTTCTTCATACTCCTCTTCAGGGGCTGTAGTCGACGTATTCGAAGCCCCACTGACAGGGCGCTGTAACATAGGTACTATATGCGGTAACATTAACACCAGGTAGTAGTAGTAGTCGTGGGTGGCAGGGTGGTGGTGATGGTGGTGGTTTTGTGGGGGTGGACGAAGAAAGCAAGATAAACACTTTCAACAAAATATATGGCACTCTTCGCGGAGAACCGTCCCGGCCTCCTGTCTCAAAAAACGCTAGCCGGTGGCTGCTGAAAAAAAAACACCAGCTACGATTGAAGTCCGTAGCCGAAGCGGTCTCTCTTGCAAAAAAACAAACAAAAAAAAAACAACAACTTTGGGCGTTTTTCCCGAAAAACCAACCCCAACCCCAACCCTAACCCTATCCCTAAACCCCCTAGTTAAAATGAACACTTTTATTACAAAATTTGTGGGTTTTGTTTTTCTGTATACAGGGTGATCCAGAAAAAAACAGAGGCCAAATTATTTATTTATTTTCCCATTAAACTAACCCTAAACCCCAACTCCAACCCTAACCCTAACCCTAAACCCTAACCCTAGTTTTTTTTTGTGTGCAAGTGACACCGCTTCGGCTACAGTCTTCAATCGTAGCTGGGTTTTTTTTTTCAGCAGCTACCGACTAGCATTTTTTGAGGCAGGAGGCCGGGACGGTTCTCCGCGAAGAGTGCCAAATTTATTTTAATGATTATTATAGGATAATCATAATTACTTTATTTCTAAAATTGCAACGTAATAAAAGAACTGGTGAGACGTGTTGATGTCATACGATGTAACTGGTTGCTGGTGTTCAAAAGTTTTAAGCAAAAAAAAAAAGACACAAAAAACACCAAACAAACTAGCCGTGGTTTTTATAGAGGCAGCCGGAGAAGTGTGGGATAATTTTGGTTGATGTGAAATATTAGTAGTAGCAGCAGTAGTAGCAGTAGCAGTGGAAGCAACAGCAGCAGCAGCAGCAGCAATTGGAGCAGTGGGTGTGAGTGTGTGGAGAGACTGAATTCCAATGTCACGCCACTAGGGTTCTACTCGAAAAGCAGGCATTCACCCAGCACATTGTTAGTTACGTGATACTTAAGTAGTGCGTGTCCTTCCTTACCCAACATATCCTGGCCACGGCGTTTTTAGCTATATAAAAATGTCTGCACCTTGTGCCCTCCTCTTGTAGAGCTTCTTCTTCTTCTTCTTCTTCTTCTTCTTCTTCTTCTTCTTCTTCTTCTTCTTCTTCTTCTTCTTCTTTCTTCTTTCTTTTTCTTTCTTTCTTTCATTCATTCTTTTTTCTTTTTCTTTCGTTTCTCTTCTTTCTTTCTTTCATTTGTCTTTCTTTTTTTTTTCTTTCTTTTTCTTTCGTTTCTCTTTCTTTCGTTTCTTTCTTCTCTTTTTCTTTCTTTCTTTCTTTCTTTCTTTTTTTTTTCGTTTCTTTCTTTCGTTTCTTTTCTTTCTTTTTCTTTCTTTCTTTCTTTCTTTCGTTTCATTAAATTTTCCCTCAACTATTTTTTCTTTCTTTCTTTCTTTCTTTCTTTCTTTTGCTTCATTCCTAGTCTCGCAGTGCTTTCTTACTTCTGTTTCGTGCATCCTGCTCTTCTTCTTCTTCTTCTTCTTCTTCTTCTTCTTCTTCTTCTTCTTCTTCTTCTTCTTCTTCTTCACCACTTTCTTTCTTACTTTCTTTCTTTAATTTCATTCATCCCCCTCCATTTCCATTGCTTCTTTCTGTTTTGTCTCTTCCTTCACATCTTCCCCCACGCCACCTCTATTCATGTCTTTTTATTTTTAAATGCACACTGCATTTTTTTTCATGGTTTTTCTTCTGCTTTATTTCTGTAAATTTCAGTCTTTCACACTCCTTTCTTTCTTTCTTTCTTTCCTTCCTTTCTTTCTTTCCTTTCTTTCCTTCCTTTCTTTCTTTCTTTCTTTCCTTTCTTTCTTTCCTTTCTTTTTCTGCACCCATTCCTCCCACTCCCCCCCTTTCTTTCTTTCTTTCTTTCTTTCTTTCTTTCTTCTCTCTCGCTTTCTTTTTTCTTTTCTCTTTTTTCTTACTGTATTTCTTTATTCCTCGGTTACTTTTTTCTTTTCTCTCTTTCCTTTCTTTTTTCCTTTCTTTTATTTCTTCATTTCTTTCTTTCCTCCTCCTCCTCTTACCTTTCTCATCGCTTATTTTCATAATCCTTTTTTTTTTTCTTTCATTTTTTTATACTGTTTGCCTCCCTTGTCTTCTACGTATAAATGTGATCATCCACACTCGAAGATATTTCATTTTGCCAGCATACTGAATTGGGCTCCAGTCGTAGTACAAACTACTTCCGCAGACCTATCACTTGACGAGTATCAATATAATGAGTTCGATCCTTACCATAGTGAATCTCGGACTTTATTATGCCGATCAAGCATGTGCACACACATCGCGTAATTTCGTGCATAGAAGAATTTTGATCTGAAATAATCACTATGCAATATTCAATTCGTTCTATGGGAATAGTAATCACAGCTGAAATATATTCAACTTCGTCCTTTCAACGTGGCTTAGGATACGCTGACTTTACCCGCCTGCAGAGAGGTGAGACCCCTCCTAAAAAAAAGGGGGTGTTCTGCGTATGACACTAAACTGCATCTGATGGTGAGGCGCCAGATGTGGAGATCTAGCGAGTGGATTATCAATTCATTTCCATTACTCCCAGATCCACTATGACCTGGAGTCATTGTATCTGTTAGGGTTCCATCTATGGGTCAAATAGATCTGTTTAAATTATTCCTATTTGATAGGACTGAGTGAAAAAAAACAGTTAAGAAATAATTGTATAAAAATTTAAATGCACGATGAACGCGATGAATGATTTAAATGCACGATGAACGCGATTCCCTAACCACAGAACAACCCTACATAGGTTGATATACTGTTAAAGTCAATCAATGATCAATTATATATTAACCCAACCATTTAATGAACCATTTAACCCAACAATTTAACCCAACCATTTAAATGAACGCGATGAATGATTTAAATGCACGATGAACGCGATTCCCTAACCACAGAACAACCCTACATAGGTTGATATACTGTTAAAGTCAATCAATGATCAATTATATATTAACCCAACCATTTAATGAACCATTTAACCCAACAATTTAACCCAACCATTTAAATGAACGCGATGAATGATTTAAATGCACGATGAACGCGATTCCCTAACCACAGAACAACCCTACATAGGTTGATATACTGTTAAAGTCAATCAATGATCAATTATATATTAACCCAACCACTCCACCACAGGCTGGATGCGACACAAGGTCATTTTTAAGCAAAATACAGGTGGTTTTAATTCAGCGTTTTCCTTCTTCTTGACTGGTTGCCTCACTGGTTAAAGAGCTCAGCCAGCCTTACATAGCTGGAGAGGAGAATAGTAGACATGGAGTTGTTAAATCTTATGAAAATGGCTACTTTCAATAGTCCATTAAAAAAAATCCCTGCACCTGACCAGCATCTATACAATATCATCATAATTGATAAAATATAAAGTCTAATTGAATGCATGAGATGGTAAATTTATTATTTGTGGGGATTGAATAATGAATAAAACGAAATGAAATAAAATAAATGAATACAAAGAATAACAATCTCCCTGAATGCCTCTGACATGAAGAGCCACTGAGCATGTTCGGAAAAGAGGGATTTCCTGTCGCCAAAAAAAGAAACTCGCGGCAGCTCTTTACTGGCTCGGGAAGAAAATTCCTCTCCAAGAGTTAGCAGTAAACATTTAAATAAAAACTTGAACTTTGTCTTTTTGTCTCTTCTTCCTTTATTTCTTTTCAACTCGATGACCAACAAGACTACACGTGTTGACGTTAGACTGCTACGTTTAAATTTAAAGTAATGTTTTATCAATTGTTTCCTGGTGCAATCATCTTCATCACCATGGAAAGTTTTTTGGTGGTCCCCAATGACAGTTTAACTAAATTTAGGTTTTTTGGGGTTTTTTAAGCAATACGTAATTAAAACAACCTTAATTCCCTAAAACCGTAACCCAATTTGCAAAATGTTAATTCATAGACTGTAGTTAAACTGTCATTGGGTACCACCAAAAAACTTTCCGTTTTAATTTTCCGACCTAAATCAGAAGTCAGTCCCATTATTATTCTTTTAATATAACCACCCATCATCACGGTGAAGTCTGCTGCATTCTTAATGAAACAAGTAACCACCCAAATAACAACCTAACTCCATATATGAGACGTGAGATGGTGATAAACAAAACCACAAACTCTTATGGTTTAAAATCAACAAAATGAAATCCTTTCATCATGATATGTTGAAATTTGGTAAATTAAACCACAAATCTTTAAAAAAAATCATTACAACTGGACACGAAATAAATCAGAAAATCTAAAAATACGAGGGAGTGTCTAAACTTATCTGCACTTTCGCCACAACATATCTTTATAGTCACACTGCGTTCTGCGCATGCGTGCTAACAGATGGCACTGTTGTGTTCACGTGATCGAAGTTTGAGCCTGATCTTGTCATTTTGCTTACTGTCTTTACAGTGTAAACATGGCCGCTCCACTATCAGGATACACCAATAAAGTAACCCGATTTCTTTGGTCGGAATGAGTGTCAAGGGTTGAAATTCATCGGGGGCTTTTAGCACAATACGGGGACAGTGCTGTTCTTCTACAAGAATTGCTTTGGCATTGAATAACCCGTGAAGCTTCATATGCCATTAAACAAAGAAAGCCTTAGATTTACCTCAAATTTTTTTATTGACACTGATCAAGAATACATCTTATCATAATGGAGATTGTGTGTTTGTCTGTTTGTAACCGAAACTATATTACTACTCAAGTCCCAATTCCCTTAATTATTTACGTTACATCCTCAATGATTTTATTTAAACTTCAATTATTAATAAAATTGTTTCACATTATTAATTATGTTGGCCTTATCTATATACTAATACCATGCAATTGTATTCATATATTCAACAAAATAGCGGTTTACTGTAAGAAGGGGAAGGCTAATTTTCATATTGATATTAGAAATTTGATCTTAAATATGTACTTAGTATTATTGATTTCTAATAGTTTGGTTTTATCTTACTGAATATGACGAAAATCTCAGAAATAAATCTTAAAAGAAATCCGTTAACTAGAAGAAATATACTATAATTTTATTCTATACTTCTTAATTTAACTAGATAATTAGATTAGGAAAATTTAACAATGAAAGACGGGAGTGATGGAAGAGTAACTTTCAGTTGTTCTATTTTTAGATTATACCCCCCTCTGTTTCAAATCTTTTTATCTGCATTCTTATTTAGTTTCGGTAGTTTTTTTCTAATTCAATATAATATTGAAATTACATTAAAACTTAAATACGTGCACCCGGCGGAGGGTACATATATTTACTAGTCAAAATAATAAAGTATTGTCAAAGGTCATTTATATTTCATGAAAAAGCAAAATGGACTAAAGAAAATAAATATGTATGATAGCTTTCAAATTTGTTCATGGCAGCACGCAGGCTTGAACAAATCTTGGAAGCAGCAACCGACAAGAAAGCCGCTGTATGACAACTTGCTCCAAATCATACTAACTATCCAAGTAAGATGAACAATGCGCAGTGGTCACCGATTGAGAAGCAAGGACAAACTCATAAGTGAAGTTCTACTGTGCACAACTACAGATGGACACACCAGTATAGGCTGATCGGCAAAATCTACATTAATCAGTTCTATGCGCATTTAGGAACGGTGACCAATATAGACGGTTAGAGAGAGAGAGAGAGAGAGAGAGAGAGAGAGAGAGAGAGAGAGAGAGAGAGAGAGAGACGTATATCCATGCTGTCAGCATGACCTGAGAATGATAATTAAGATGATCATATTAGATATGGGGTGTTTTTGCACGGCTGAAATTTGTGAAATAGTAGGCATTTTATTAGTGTGGAAAATGACTGATAAATTTAACTAAAGAATGCAGCGGACTCTACCGTGATGATGGGTGTTATGCTAAAAGAATAATAATGGTAGTTAGGTTGATTGCACCAGGAAGCAATTGATAAAAGATATTTAAGAAACATTACTTAAATTTAAACGTAACAGTCTAATTTCATCATCATCATCATCATCATCATCATCATGTCGCTGACACGTCTTCAGCACGGCATCCAGAATCCTGATTGATGTAGGTTTTTTCTTGTCAGCCTACACTGGTGTGTCCATTTATAGGTATCCAGATGGGAACCTCACTTAGGAGTTCGTCCTTGCTCCTCCAACAGTGTCTAGCATGTCTTATTTGTCTTACGTGAATGTTTTGGGTGATAGGAAGTAAGTGTCCGTACAACTGTTTTTTTTTGGAGGGGGGGGGTACTTCCAAGATTTGTTCAAGACAGAATACAGCATCCTTATGTAGTTCCCATCTAGCTTTTTTTCGTTAAAGTCAAAGTGGTGCAGCCATATAGTATCATTGACACTACCACTTGGAATAATTATAGCTTTATTTTATCAAAGAGATCATATTTCCATATGATGTTACATTCAATTTAAAAAATGTTACATGGCAATTCTATTCAAAAGCAAACAACACACTGGTATACATAAACATAAAGTCAGATCATCCACCCACGATCTCAAAAAAGAACATACCTAACCCAATGGCGCACAGACTGGCCATTAATTCCAGCAACGCAAATGTATACAATAAAACGAAAATGTAATATGAAGCAGTTCTAAAAATAGCGAGATATTTAACAAACCGACTTATATCCAAAACAATAACAATAATGAAGATGAATGCACTAGAAATAGAAATATAATAGTGTTCATCCCCACCCAGCCACACAGCCAATCTTTTAGAACAAACGTGAGGAGAATACTTTTCCAGTTAATGAAAAAAAGCACTTAGAAAAAAAATCTGCGACACTTAGCAAATTGTTTAATAAAAAACAATTTAAAAATAAATTATTTTTGCATGGATAATATTAAGAAGCTCCTCAGTAAATACGACTTTAAAAAATCTTAAGTGAAAACGATAACAACCAGAATGCTAGATGTAACTGCAGGTATATAGAAAGATGTCCCTTGAACGGCAATTGCTTGATCGATAATGTCATAATTAAGGCAGGTGCTAATAATGATGTACGTGACCACATATCAAAACGACTTGACTCGGCGTTAAAAAATCCGAAAAGGGTTGATATGCCGTAAAACAACAACTAATCAACCAACCAGCCAACAAAATATACGCTAAAAGTAGCACATTATCAAAATATGTGTTGTAAATAAAAGATAAAACCGGTAAATCCCCCATGATAAAATGGGATAATGGGGAAAATAAACCATGTGTAGGGCCGGGTTAGCTCAGTCGGTAGAGCGTTCGGCTAGAAATCACAAGGTTCCTAGTTCGATACCGGTCCTCGCCAACTCAGCGTATGAGTAGCACAGGGATATGTGCGGTAAAGTAAGGAGCTGATGGTAGGTGTGGCATTCCACCTCAGATGCTAAAACAATCTCCTTGGTCTAGCGCTATTGAAAAGGGGATAGACTCCCTCGCTGACTGGCTGATACCGACTTTATACCACCCCGACGACTTTACTTACTTTATATAGAAATAAAGTATGCGAAGTGGCTTATTGTCAGCATTAGTCGACCTGCGAAGGAGTCTATACTCTTTTCACTAGTGCTAGACCAGGGAGATTGTTTTGTGTCGGATTTTGTGTCCCACATCTACCAGCAGCTCCAAACTTTACCGCACTGATCCAAGCTGTACTATTCATGCACCGTGAGGGTGAGGACCGTTATCGAACCCGAAACCATGTGGTTCTTAAGTAGATGATCTACCGACTGAGCTAAACTGGCCCTTATAATTGCAGATTATGGCTGGAAGAAAAATTATGTATTCTAGAATAGACTGAACATAATAAATTGCTGAATTCATGAATTGTTTTCTGAGTGTAAACATGTTGATAAATTTCTTGTGTAAAACTTACCACCTAATTTTATTACAAGATGTATTTTCCCAACATCCCTAACTATTTTGGACTATTCAAACCACAAAAATCCATAAATAATTAATATTCTTAATTTTTCTTGTATGTGCATATGTCGCATACTTAAACATTTTGCAACTCGACAAAATTCTCATAACTTTTCTTTCTGACGATTGTGTGCTCCACATGAAACTTTAATTAACAGACTCAACAAGAACATATTTTGGATATTTTAGGTTTTAGTTCCGCTCTGTCATAGAAGCATTACGATAAGAAAAAAAGCTCCGAATTATAAAACTAGGGAGTGTTATTTGTCGGAATTTTTGTGATGAGGCTTCATAATTCATATTATTTATATTTCTAAGACTGTTGTCGCGAGTTCAAGAAGATTCCTGAGTTCGACGAGAAGGTTCCCGAAGTTCAACAAGAAAGACCTGAAGAAGGCCGGAGGGAACATTGAAAGAAACAGTGTGTATCTAATAATAAATATAAGGACAACAGTCCAAAAATTGAAATAATACAAACCGAAGGAGTGTTATTCAAAGAATCTATACGATTCGCATATATATATATATATATATATATATATATTATATATATATAACCCAGATATGGGTTAAATAGTAGGGCAGACTGGGCTCTTCAGCCTTGGGTAGGTAACCAGTCTAGGAGAGGGATAACACTAAATTCAAAATTCCTGAGGTCGGTCGTTGATTGGGTTTGTGGCAACCCTTGATGCACCAATTCTTTCCTATCGACTGTGCCAAAAAGTGTGGATGGTCCAACACAAGCCTTCACCACTATAAACAAATCCCTGTGTGGGTGTTCATTGTGTGTATGAACCTTCATACGTCGAAAATCGATGGGTGAGTCCATTATTATATATATATATATATATATATATATATATATATATATATATATATACTTCTAAACTCTACCGTGTGGAAAAAAACCCAGGTAATTCAGTTTTTCAAAATAAAAAAAAATTCAAACTGACACCTGCGGAAAAAAAAATTAAAAAAAGAAAAGACCAACACACACTTTCTGAAAATAATCATCAGTACCGTATGTTGTGGCCAAAAGAAAGAAGAAAAAAACACCGGGGGAGTTTATTAAGTTATATATGTAAAAAGTATTCAATACATTAAGTAGAGCATGATTATAGACAACAGTTCGAAAATTTGAATGATACAAACCGAGGAGTGTTATTCAAAGAATATATATATATATATATATATATATATATATATATATATATATATATATATATATATATCTTTGAATAACACTCCTCAGTTTGTATTAATTAAATTGTACCAAAAATTTGTTTATATATATATATATATATATATATATATATATATATATATAGTGTTTGTGTGTGTGTATCTATATATATGTGTGTGTGTGTGTGTGTGTGTCTGTGTGTGTGTTTACCCAATCTTTGTACACGAGTAGGGTGTGATATATGGCAAATTTCTTAAGCGGAGGTTAACAGGTTTTGACTCATAGTTTTCCTTTTCCAAGACTGGTTGCCTAACCAAAGTTAAAGAGCCCAGTTTGCCCTACTATTTCCCGCTTCTAAATCTATAGTTTTAGGCCAACCTGGCCTTGTTTGATCCTCGGAGTTCTTGCAACTTAAGCAAAACTTCTTGAACTATCTAATTACAGTACTGTGATGAAATGTACCTTCACCTTTCGCACAACAAATGTTTTTGGTTGCTTCCACTGGCCCAGCTCGAACTCGTAAAGCATACGTCCCAGAATTAGCCTACATTGAACGTTTATCTGTGCGGCTTTCAAATCAAACACGGAGTGGAGCAATGCACAACGTGTAAGCGCACCAACTATGCAATCAACCATAGCCACCACGGCTTGAACTGGTTTTGTCACGTGATAAACCGCAAAATAACATGTACCAAAGTATTTCGAAACTTTATATATATATATATATATATATATACATAATTTAAAAAAGTATCATACTTTATTGATCAGCAATTTTAAACGAATAAAAAGAGAGCGAAAGAAGGAGAAACTTAAGGGCCCTTTCGACCGGTGCATTTAAGGGCCCTTATGTTTCTCCTTCTTTCGCTCTCTTTTCTTTTTAATTCGTTTAAAATTGCTGATCAATAAAGTATGATACTTTTTAAAACTATATATAAATTTAGCTGTACCAAAAATGTATCATATATATATTATATTATATTTATATATATATATAATGGAGATAGACTGCATTTTTGTCTGAAGCCGAAACTATATTACTACTTCAAGTCACAATTCCTTTAATTATTTACGTCAATTCTCCATGATTCATTCTTTTTAAACCTTCAGTTATTAATAAAAATTGTTTTACATTATTAATACTGTTGATCATATCTACGTACTAATAACATGCAATTGTATTTATATATACAACAAAATAGCGATTTACAGTTTGAACGAGAAGGCTAATTTGCATATTGATATTTAAAATTTTATTTTAATAAATATGTGCTTGGTATTATTGATTTCTAATTGTTTGGTTTTATCTTAAGAAATATAAACAAAAATCTCGTGATAAATCTTAAAAGAAATTTATTTACAAGAAGAAATAACTGTAATATTATCCTTTACTTCCTATTTTAACTAAATAGTTAAATTAGGAAAATTTACCAATGAAACAGGGGAGTAATGGAAATGATGGAATAGTTAGTTTCAAAGTTGTTCTATTTTTCGATTATACCCCCTCTGTTGCAGATCTTTTTATCTGCATTCTTAGTCAGTTTCATTAGCCTTTCTAATTTAATATGATATTTTATTATATTAAAACTTAAATACTTGCACCCGGAGGGTGCATATATTTGCTAGTATATATAATGTGCTTGAGGAGATGAAAAGAGTTCCTTACCGACCAGACCTCCAACCTAAAAGTCAGTTGATAAGTGAAAGTCATTGTACCCACGGGTAAAATTTTAGCTAACTCCTACAACCAAGCAAAACAATAGAGAATAACCACAAATATTTACTTATTACTTATACTTGAGTAAACACGTGTTTGTGAACAACCCACGTTTATTTATAAATGGGGTGCGCCTCGCGTGATGTTATGGCTTAGTGAGTTCGGCATGCAAACCATCATGAGTTCGATTCTCGCCAGCTTCACATATTTTTATCCATGAAAGGCGCTTTGGGTAATGGTTAGCGTCGTAGGAAATGGACACGAGTTCAAATCTTCGAGCTGAGGGAGAGGAGAAGATGTGTTATACGGCCATTATTGTAGGTAAAGAATAAATATGAAATTTCACCAGTCCTCATATTCAGATTAGTCATTATGCTTTCACAAGTACGTGTATTTATATATTTACCAGACCATCCAGCACGAGCAGGATGTGACACAAGGCCAATTTTAAAGCAGTGTTTAACTAGTTTGAATTCAGCGTTTTCTTTCTCCTAGACTGGTTGCCATACCAAGGTTAAAGAGCACAGTCTGTCCTTGCTATTTACTCATAGCTGGGGATAGAATACTTAGATTCATACCTTTCGCAATGTTAGGCACCCCATTGTAGTGTAATGGTTAGCAAGCTAGTCATTCAGATCCATTACTACCGAATAGCGAGTTCAATCCTAGCTGAATGCACCATACTTGTGACCTTGTGTCACGTCCTGTCCAGTGAATATGTTGGGTAAATACCTCCTTCAATGCATGCAATGGGCATCCCATTGTAGTGTAATGGTTAGCAAGCTAGTCATTCAGATCCATTACTATTGAATAGTGAGTTCAATCCTAGCTGAATGCACCATACTTGTGACCTTGTGTTACATTCTACCTATGGCGGATGGGTTGGGTAAATACCTCCTTCGATGCATGCAGTGGACATCCTATTGTAGTGTAATGGTTAGCAAGCTAGTTTTGCAGATCCATTAATACTACTTTTAAAAAATCAGAACATATTTTTACTATGCATGCATTTACCACCACGGGAAGGATGCAGCATAAAGTAAATTTTTAAGCGTAGTTTAACGGTCTGAATATAGACTTTTTCATCTCCTAGATCGGTTGCAATAACGAGGTTGAAGAGCCCAGTCTGCCCTAATATTCATTCTTAGCTGGGGGAAGAGTAATTGATTCCTACCTTCCTAAGGGTATTAGCGCTACGTGAAATGCAAAAAGTCACTTCCAGGATTTGAACTCGGTTTACCATGTCCATTTTCAATGAGGATAATTATTACACCAGTTGCCTGTCAATTTTGTTCATATTTTATCATAAAGATATTTTTCTACAAAGAAAGAAACAACTATAAAATGAAATGTTATGCTATCATCTTAAAAAAAGAAAACTTAGCTAATGATTTATGTCCATTTGGGTTTTAAATCCTCTAGTAATTTTATTTGTACCGTCTCATTGACATTACTCCCGGGTCCACTCTGACTCTGGGTCGTAACTTGTTAGTGTCTCCATCTATGAGTCAAATTGATCTGCTTCAAAATTATGTTTATTCCATAGGACCGTGATCAAAACGAAAAAGAAAAAAACACTTAATAAACAATATACTCAAAAATGTAAATAAGAACGTACAATGAATGAAATTTCTTAACTCTTGGCATATAACAACCCAAGACGGTTTGATATGCCATTAAAAAAATCAACCAATTAACCAATCCAGTTATAACACCTTTTTAATCCTAGATAAACTCTGAGTGCCTTACTGATCTAACGTCACCAGAGAAAAAAAAATTCTTAACGTACGGACAGGCGAATTATTTACATCTATTGTCATTCCTTTCTTCTGAACACTTCCCACCGGTAGATTAAAAAAAAAAGGTAACTGCTGGAAATGGGAAGTCAGTGCGTGTGTAGATCAGAATAAATATATAGTTGGGTGACCTAGAAGCAATCAGGTTGATGGTGGCTGAGACTAAAAAGGTGATTGGCTTATATCCTTACTTCACTGATTGGACAACATTGCCTCCTTCAAAATAAGGTGATCACCTTTAATGGCAACATTTACAGCGATGCTAGGTATTTATAGATCTAAATTATCGCAGATTTTACTCGTACACGAACGTACTGGACATTGTGGACACAAAGAAAACCGCGTTCGGCCATTTTAATGCCCGAGGCAGAAGTGTACCTGAGGAGGGAAGAGGGGGTGGAAACTTTTTCAAACTACCTACCGAGCCCCTAAGAACGCAAATCACCTCTAAAAAAAGTTGTCTGACTGCTATGCATTATAGACTTGGGTGAAAAGATAGAGAAATAAAATGAAAGAAATATGATTAAGAATTATTATTAATTACTAGCAAAATAAAAAACGCCCTCTGGGCGATGTAAAAGATTTTTTAAACATATTGCCTGAAGGGTGGGAGTTAAAAATTCAATGTCAGCGAGTTTGTACCCTAAGTAAGTAAAATCATCAAATTCATTAAAGGATTAAAAAATAAAACAATTTGAAATGTAAACTTTAAATATGTATTAAAATAAAACAAACTATATATAGATATATAATACCAGTCATGCATTTATCAAAACTTGTTTTAAAAAACAATGCGGACTGTCTAATGTTGCATGTTCAAATTTTGAGTGTATTTATTCTATGTTATGACGATTTTGGGTAATGTGACGTAAACAGTGACGTAGTTTTTGTTACAGACAAAAACCGGAAGCGAATCTCCATTATTGATTATTAACAATATTTCATTTAAGAAATACTGACAATTTAAAACGATTAGATCGACTTGTATGAAATCCTGGATATAACCCTAGACTGCATTCGTTAGTGGGACTCCAGTTCTGGAGCTCTGGGGGTGTGGAGTCACCTCTTTGTTGTCCACTCTGACCAGGAGTGACAATACCTGTTAGGATCCCATCTATAGGTCAAATATATCTACTTGAGATATTTAGAATTGAAGATTTGACCCTTAAAACTTTAATATTGTAACGATTAAGTGTTAGTTTAAAACGATTGTAAACTACATTCAACTGTTTGTTAATTATTATTATTATTAGATACTTGAAACCATGTAATTATTTACAAATTATTTGCATTGGATAAGAATAATTACTCAGTAATATAAAGGTTTGTCAATTATTAGTAATGAATAAGAATTGTTAATTTAAGATATGTAATTGTTTAAAAATCATTATGAAATAGGAAGTTACTTGAAACCATATATGTCCAAACTGTTTGTATAGAGAATAGTTACTTGAAATTGTAATGGTTTACAAATGATTATTATTAAATAGCAATAATTACTTTAAATCATGTAACTGCTTAAAAAAACTAATTTCGGCATCAAATAACCTAACAAGGGTTGGCATGCCGTAGAATCAGCCAGCAAACCAACCAAACAACATTCGTTATCATTACTCCTAGGTGGTCATACATGTTTGGCCCATAAATTCTATGGGCCAAATAGGTCGGTACTATTAGTACTAGAATACCTTAAACCATATAGCTATGTGCAAATTAATTGTATCAATAATAGTTACTTGCATCTATAATTGTTTACAAAAGATTATTATTATTCGTTATTTGAAACAAATAATTAATTGAAATATTTGAAACCATATAACTGTGTGCAAAATATTGGTATTAGATATAAATACTTGATTCCATAATACAGTGTATAACCAAATAATTATTATTACCAATTATTATGATTATTATTAAATGATTATTATTAAATGATTATTATTATCAACTAAGAAACCATACTTTAAACCATATAATTGTGTATACATTATTAGTCTATTTTAATGCAGAAATGACACAGAAATAAAAGTCGGACGTTCAAAAGCATTTCCAAATATGAAATTACACAATTTAAAAAAGACCCTAGCTTTTGAACTTGCCAATTATCAGATACAATGCAGCACTATGGAAACTTGCTAGAAACAGTCGGAACGTTAGTTTATTAGTTTTAAAAATGTCTATGGACGTTTTTATTTTTAAAGCGCTACAACAAAGTGAAAACAGATCGATTTTGATGTGTTTTCACCAGATTTTGGCATCCACAATTCAAAAAGAATAAATAAATAAATAAAATAAATAAAATTTCAATGTTGGTACTTATCAGGTATTATTGAATCCCTAAGAGGCTTGCTAAAAATAACATTCAATATTATTTTACAAGTTTTAAATGTTTCTACACGATTTTTTTTAATTAGCGCAATTACATAAAATTATATTTGAACGTTGGATGTGCACTTATATATATGATTTTTTAATACCCTTGGGAAATGTATTAATCCTACTTTCCCTCCAGCTATTGATAAATAGTATGGCAGACTGGGCCCTTTAACCTTGGTTAGGCAACCGGTCTAGGAGAAGGAAAACTCTGAATTCAAACCTGATAAACTCCGCTTAAGAAATTGAACTTGTGTAACATCCTACTCGTGCGGAGGGGTTGGTAAATATATATATATATATGATTTTTTAAAAATTCCCCTAAGGTTTCTTACCAACTCTCAGATATAATACAACACTATGGAAATAGTTGGGTTATGTAATGCCAATCAAGTATATCATCATCATCATCATCATCATGTCGCGCATGCAGCACGGGTATCCATGACAATCTTTCGCCTCATTACACCTGGAAGCTCCTCTGCGGAACAGCCAGCATCTTCACATAGCTGGTCAATGTAGGTCTTTGCTGGGCGCCCCACACTTACATGTCCATGTGTTGGCTTCCACAGGAGAACGTCGCTTATGAGTTCATCCTTGCTTCTCCAGCAGTGTCCTGCATGCCTTGTCGTCTCACTCGGATAGTTTGTGAGATGGGGGACAGGTGACCGTACAGCTGTTTCCTTGTGGGGTGCTGTTTCCACGACTTATTCAAGACTGAACGCAGCATTCTTGTGCAGCTCCCATCAAATATATAGTTTCAATTAACTTATGATTATCATTTATAGACAATTATAGCTTTAAGTAACTTTAAGTAACTTCTCATAGTACAAATAATTTGCATCTCCTGTGCATGTCACTAAACTGCATTCGGTGTTAAGACTTCAATTCTGGAGCTCTGGGGAGTGTGGAGTATTCGTTCATTGCCAGGTCCATTCTGGTCCAGAGTGATAGAAGCATATGTTAGGGTACCATCTGTTAGGGTAACATCTATGGGTTAATTAGATCTGTTAGTATTGGACAGGAATGCTTGATATCATATAATTGTGTGTAAACAAATGATTATAGACACATGATTAAAAAACGAAGATAATTTAAAAAAATATATATAATGGAACATGGAAAATAGTTTGATTACGATCAAACATTTACAAATGAATCAAAATTTGGTATTAAATAACCCATAAGGTGTTGATGTACCATTAAACAAATAAACTAAACCAAATGAATTGCGCATAATTATATGGCTTTAAGTATTTCTTCTAATAGAAATCATTAGTATGTAGTTATATGGCTTCAAGTATTCCAATTTCATACAAATAATTTGCACACAGTAATATGGTTTGAAATACAAATAATTTTTAAGTAGATCTATTTAATCCATATATGGAACTCTAAGAGATATTAGCTATTCAGACCTCCGGAAAGGGAACCACACCACTTGATACAGTTTAGTTTTATACCCAGACAACTGATTTTTATTTTTCTCCTTTTTTATATTTTTATACTTTTTATTTTTTTTTGTAAGGGGAGTCTTATCTCTCTGCAAGGGATGCAGTCGGTGTATTTTAGGCCCCGACCGGAAGTCTTTATCTTCTGTTCTGATGTCATATGCGACACAAGTCGAGCTTTGATGTTTTCGTTTATTTGGTTTTGATGAATCTGTTATACAGGTTTCAGTTAGCTTACTATACCTGCACTTACTAAGTGGTCACCCATCCAAATACTAACCAAGTTCATTACTGCTTAACTTTTGAGATATATCTGTATTATGTTATTTACTAAACTTTACGTAACCTGGTTTGTAAATTTGAGGTTGCTTACAGCACCGGCCGATACTAAGTGGTCACTCATCCTAGTACTGAGCAAGTTTATTGTTGCTTAACTTTTTAGCATTATGTTATTTACTAAGCTTTCTTTACATCGACATTGGATCGCTAACGATACCCGCTATTCCTAAGTGGTTATTAATCTTTGCTTAATTTGCTATATAGATCTCAGGTTGCTTACAGTATCTGCTATTTCTAAGAGGTCACCCATCAAAGTATTGAGCAAACTCATTGCTGCTTAACTTCAGTGATCTGAATGCATTATGTTATTTACTTAAGTTGTGCTTAATCTAGCTCACTGGCCCCAAGTTGCTTACACCACCTGCTGTTACTAAACGGTTACTGTTATACGTGATATAACCTATCTACATAATGGAATAATCCTACTACTACTACTATAAGTTGCAAAGACAATTGTAGCTTGAAGAACAAGCGACGCGATTCACTTCTAGACTGTATTGTCGGACGTAACTTCACTTTCCTTCTGTAAATTCTACTTTCTTAGTTCAATACATTTGTATCAACTTTAACCAGTCGTTTGTCTTTATTTGTCACCCTTAACAACCCCACAACAGTTACCCATACAAGTGCTGATCAAACTCAATATTGCTTAACTTCAGCGATTTATATGTGGAGATAAACAATAGAAAGTGCACAAAAGGAAAAGACAATTGGAATGTGAATGTAGTGAATGAATTCGGGTTTTATTTTTGGGTAAGTTTTAGTTAACATGCCTTTCATTGTTCCTAGAAATGTCCTTATTAAACGAAGTTTTTTATCTGGAAGTGTAGAATTTGAATCCTGAAATGGCTCCAAGTATTCTTATTCAATACCAATAATTTATGTACAGTATGGTTTCAAATATGAATAACTAGCTTAAAAGCCGTCCAATCGAGCTGAAATTAAACTAGCTCCCAGGGAAGGCTTTTGACTGTACCTTCAGCCAAAAAATGACACTTCTATTGAAGTCAATCAGTCAGTATAGTGTTGGTTTGGACAACAGCAACTGGTTAAGCACAACTGAACTAGTGCCAAGACAGCTAGTACTTATGGACTCAAGAATAGTCCATTCATGTATTTGGGTGATTCCATTCCTTGAGTCCTGATTGGCTGCTTGGCCTCTATGATGTTATGAGGCTTCATAAATACTCAGGCATTCTGCAGTAGGATTATAACAAGGTTAGATATGTATTGAGATACAGCTACTTGTTGCCTTGTCTTGCCAATTCGACGGTAATTCAGTATGATTATTATACAACTTCATCCATTGACTACATATTAGATTTTATCAAACTTGGAAAATATGTTTCAAACAAGTTTTAATATTTAAGCTTACTTTTAAAAAGTTCAACGGTAATTCTTCAGTTGCCTCTTAATTTAAAGACAATTTGATGTACGTAAGTCTTAATAAATCAGACATAATTGTTTATGCGGAAAATAATTTTCCGTAGAAACAATTATGTCTGATTCATGGTTGACTTTCGCTGGATTTCGAAATTAATTTCGATTATTCCCAAAATTTATTTCCAGCTTATAAAAATTGTTATCGTATAAAAAATTCGTCGCAAAAATCATGTAAACATTGCCGAAAACAATCGCAGTAATTAAAATTTGGGTATGCAAAATTTCAGGATTGCTGGCTCTGATTCAGTTTTGAATGTTTTTTTAATTTACTTACGAAGTCAGCCTGCTTCCAAAATGGTATGATATGTTGGGGCTACATCTTTTAGGAATAAAGTTGAAAAATGTGACATAATGAAACATTGACATTCGCATTTATTATATATTTTCAAACAGATCTATTTAACCCATAGATGGGAATCTTGCGAGAATGTAATTGGCATTTGGTTTTGGCATTTTGTGTGGGTCACATCCGAAATTAGAGTCCTCGTAATTTGGGTCCTTTTTGAACGATAGATAAAAAATAGATTTATTTAGAGTTGGTTCTCGTTTTTGTTGGGTGTTGTCTTTTTGCACACGTGGACATTTATTGGGCGTTAATGCCCTGCGTAGAAAATTGAAAAAAAATAATAAATAAATAAAAACGAAGAATAAACGTAACCGTCAACGTTATGATATTCGTTTTGTTTGTTTGTTTTGTTTGTTTTACGGCATATCAACCTCAGTGGGTTATTTAATGCCGATAAAGTTTTGAAATAAATCAATTCTTAATGGATAATACATTTTTTTATAAATACATTTTTCTATTTAACCCATAGATGGGACCCTAACAGGTACTACCACTCCGGGCCAGAGTGGACCAGGGAGCAATGGTGATGAAGGGGTGCTCCACATTCCCCAAACCTCCAAAACTGGAACCTCACCATCAGAAGAGTTTAACGTCATTCCCAGGACACGTTATGATCTAAGAGAGATTTCTTTCTGTCACGAGGATCTTATACGAAAGTCAGGAGAGTTCCACTGACAAGGGCAGTAATAATATTTTAAATTGTTTTCTCTTTATCATCAAGGCACGCATCTTATAAGAAAGTTAGGAGAGAGTTCCACTGACAAGGGCAGTAATAATAGTAGTTTTCTCTTTATCATCAAGGCACGCATTTAGGAGAGAGTTCCACTGACAAGGGCAGTAATAATATTTTAAATTGTTTTCTCTTTATCAACAAGGCACGCCGACAGCACGCATTCCTTTGACTATCTCTATCCGTCACTATCGGATATTGCTCTTGGTAAGTCCTCAAGACAACATCCAGTGTCCACACATAGCTGACCAATGAAGATTGTTGCTGGTTGACCAACACTGGTGTATTCATATGTAGGAGTCGATAGGATAACGTCGCTTATGAGTTCGTCCTTCCTTCACCTGCAATGCCTAGTATATCTTCTTCGTCATTCTCGGATGGTTT
>CM042169.1:56990681-57023181 GCA_023376005.1 Doryteuthis pealeii
CGTGTTTCGGTCAGGAGTTTATCTATGTGTATATTATTCAAACTATTATTATTTTTAAATAATCAAAAGAAATGAAATATTTGCGGAACATTTCTACATTTTTTCTATTATTATTATTTCATTTCTTAATGTAATATTGATTAAAATATTCTTTATTATCCATTCTATACTTTCTTTCCTTCATTCATTCTTTCAACACACACACACACACATATATATATATATATATATATATATATATATATATATATATATATAGCTTAGCACCAACAGAATTATCCTTCAATTCGAATCATAACGTAGCATAACTGGTGTTCAGCACCGCGAAGACGTTATAAATATGAAGGTAAAGTCGTGATTATCACCTCCAGATGAAGCCTTAGTAAGCCATGAAATTTAAGATGTGTAGTTGATGGGGGTTGCTAAAATGCACCGACAAATGGGAAGGGACTCTTTAGTTTGAAGACATTCTCAAAATCCAACTTCTCTTAGTGATAAGAAGACTTTCCTTTCAAAACCTATGCTACCACTACGCCAGTACTCTCTCACCCACCCCCACACACACAGACACACAGACACATACGGTCTCTCTCTCTCTCCCCTCTCTCTCTCTCTCTCTCTCTCTCTCTCTCTCTCTCTCTCTATCTATCTATCTATCTATCTATCTATCAATATCTATCTCTTTCTTTATATCTCTAATAATAAATGCAAATGTCAGTATGTCATATCGTTTCAACTTTACTCCTAGAGGCTGTAGCCCAACATATCATACAATTTTCGAATCAGGTCGATTCCGTGAGTAAATTAAAAACTGAATTCTCAAATTTTCATTACTGCGATTGTTTTCGGCCACTTTTATATGATTTTTTTGTACGATAACAATTTTTATAAGTTGGAAATAAATTTGGGAATAATTGAAATTAATTTTGAAATCCAGAAGTCACCTGTGAAATTGAAATAATTGTTCGTGCGGAAAATATGGACCTACGTACATCAAATTGTCTTTAAATTAAGTGGTAGCAGAAAAATTATCTTAAAAGTAAGCTTAGATATTAAAGCAATACATGCAGCTATCAATTTTGAATTCTTCTCTAGTTTATTTTTGCATATCACATACGGCAGCAATATACCTCCAAAAAGAACATTTCTATCCTCATTATTATTTAGGATTTTTTGTTTCTCTATTTTGTCAGGCAGGTTCTTTCATTCTCATTATAGGACTAGATAGAACAAGTTTATTTTATTTCCTTTTAAAGTTGAATAAAATAACTGGTAGAATCAATTAGGGTACTGTCTAAAAAATTACAAATGTAGGTAACACTTTGTCTCATGGATATTAAAGTTAGTTTTAACCTTTTAATTTATTTTGGGCTCTTGGAGATTGTGGCAGTTATAAATAATAAAAGACTTAATATGATATGAGGTCTGTGTTCTGGATAGAATTTTGTCTTTTGTGTGTGATTGTTTTTGCAAATTTTGCAAACCCATCTATGCAACTATATATATGCATACACACATAAACTCTCTCTCTCTCTCTCTCTCTCTCTCTCTCTCTCTCTCTCTCTCTCTCTCTCTCTCTCTCTCTCTCTCTCTGTTTGTCTGTGTGAAAGTGCCATGCAAATTGAAGCTTTAATATTTGAAATTAAAAAACTTAGAGGAAATAATGTACTTAATCCAGAATTTGAAATTTTAATAAATAAAAAATGATTTTTAAAACATTTTTTTCAATGGATAATTTAATCAATTAATTAAGTGCCGTCCAAATTGAAACTTTATTAATTTTGTGCATGTACATGTCTAGGGTATTTAAAGGCCAAGGGTCCTTTTGGTTTCAAAGGGTTAATTAGTGACTACCGCCCTGTCGGTGGGGCGTTAGAATGCACCGACTGCACCTCTGCAGAGGGGTAAGACTCCCCCAATGGGGCCACTTGTTGGCCGTGGGTGGCGACCAGTGATGCTTAAGGATAGAGCCCAGGTGGATGAGCAGTTCATGACATGCAATATTCCACTTTGGCCCCATCTTGGGCTAGACGGGCGGTCGGAGAGGCCCCCTCCGATCAATCGGCTGGTCACGTCAAGCCCTAGTACCTATATGATTTTCCCAACCCTATTGCCCTTATGGCAAGCCCCAACCCCTTTTTATCATATGGGTGCTAGAAGGCGGTGGCTGCGGGTCTACATGTCCTGGGAATAACGTTAAACTCTATCTGATGGTGAGGTTCCAGTTTTGGAGGTTTGGGGAATGTGGAGCACCCCATTCATCACCATTGCTCCCTGGTCCACTCTGACCCGGAGTGGTAGTACCTGTTAGGGTCCCATCTATGGGTTAAATAGAAAAATTGTATTATCCATTAAGAATTGATTTATTTCAAAACTTTATCGGCATTAAATGACCCACTGAGGTTGATATGCCGTAAAACAAAACAAACCAAATAAACCTTCTATACTGGTTGTTCAAGAATTGGGAATGGAAACAAACTGTTTGTAATGACCTTGAATGGAAAAGGCAAAAATGTTTATCATGCAGCTTTGCAATAAGTTTCAAATAGACAAATGATATTCTTGTTTTTGTGAAAAATGTTAATTGTTTGAAAAAAATATTGTCCAGGTTTAATAAAAATATAATATGCATTCAATGCATAAAAGTGTCATTATTCGGCCAAGGGCATAATCAAGAGCCCACCACAGGATTTAGCTTAATTACCGCCCGATGGAGCGGCTTTTAAACACACACACACACACACACACACACACACACATATATATATATATATATATATATATATATATATATATATATATATACTACCCATCCCCCAGGGTGTTGAGCACTTTGGAGGGTATTTCGCTGACGACCGCCAACTAAAGTGTAAACGCAACGCTCTCCTATAAATAGGATGGATCACTCTATGGTGGCCTTTATATACATACAGATGTGTGTATAAAACTGTTAAAACTCCCTTCCAATTCTGAGGGTGACGATAGCCGAGCGGTTAAGCAGCCCGGTTAAGCAGCTTACAAAATGTCTAGCCACACTGAAGAGACGTGATACATCGAAATACGGTGTCTGCGGATGACTATATATATATATATATATATATATATATATGGAAATACGGTGAGGAAATTAAACCGACAATATGAGAAAAAATATTTTTAATATTTTAAAATATTTTCTTCTTATTTATATATATATATATATATATATATATATATATAAGAAGAAAATATTTTAAAAATATAACAAAAATATTTTTTCTCAAAAAGCAGCGACTAAAAAAGCTGATAATCAAATGATACCTCTGAGATATGGCACAGTTTCGGGTCATTACCATTTAGCTAGTGCACCCCAGCAGTATCTTACCATACCACCAGACTTTGTTGACTTTCCAAAACATCCTGAGAATGCCAGACCGTCATGCAGCGTTGCTGCTCGAAGACCATGTCTTGGACATGAATAATCCAGCTGAGCCCATCCTTCTCCATGTCTACAATTAGTTTGAATTCAGAGTTTTCCTTCTCCAAGACTGGTTGTCATATCAAGATTAAAGTGTACAGCCTGTCCTACTATTTGCCCATAAATAAAAGGAAAATAGTTGAAATCATCGTCGGCTGGGCTGTAGAATACGCCGACTGCACCTCTGTAGAGGGTAAGAAACACACCCAAATGTAGTCACCTGTTGGCCGTAGGTGGTGACCCGTGATGCTTAAGGACAGTATCCTGGTTGATGAGCAGTCCAAGTCATGCAACACTTCACTTAGACCTCACTTAGGCTAGACGGGTGATTGAGAGGCCCTAGCACCTATATGATTGTCCCAACAATATTGCCCTAATGGCAAGTCCCAACCCTTTTTATCATATGGGTGCTAGAAAGCGGTGACTGTGGATCTTCCTGCCCTGGGAATGACGTTAAACTATATCTGATGGTGAGGTTCCAGTTCTGGAGGTCTGGGCAAAGTGGAGTACTCCTTCATCCCCATTACTCCCTGGTCCACTCTGCCCGAGTGGTAGTGCCTGTTAAGGTCCCATAAGAAAAATGTGTTTATAAAAAATAATTGAGTATGCATTAAGAATGATTTTTTTTTTCAAAACTTTGTCGGCATTAAATGACCCACCGAAGTTTATATGCCGTTAAAGAAACCAAACCAAACCAAACCTAACATTTTGGGAAATGCAAAAAGCTTCGATTAGAATGTAAACTTGGGTAGTCGAGTCTACCTCTTACGACGACAACCGTTACACAACGAGCGCCTCATTTTACATAACCAGAGAAGCGCAGTGGGACTTTCATTTTGTTGGCGACAAAGTACTTTAACAAGTTGATCCTCTGTGAATAGGAGATAATCTTTTCCGAAGATTTCTGAAGCGACGGGAGATAGGAATTTCAGACATTTAAGGATTCTCTTCAAGAGTTACAACAACCTGTTCGTGACTTAGAGGTCAGACAGGGATAAAGATCTTTTTTTTTTACTTTAAAGGATTCCATTGAAATTTATTGAAATTCATATGGCTGCACTTAATAAATTTTTGGTGTGTTTACAACAAAATCTATTAATAATGGAGATTGTCTGTATTTCTGTCTGTAATAAAATCTACGTCATAGCTCTACGTCACAGCTTACGTCCCAATATTCTTATGCTATATACACCCAAAATTTGAGTAAGCAATTTTAAAAAATGTTTTTTTTACTCTCGTTCTTTTTTTTTTTTTACAGTAACAAGAAGTTAACTAAAAAGTTTACAAATAAATAAATACCTACGATTTTGTGTAAAATTGATGCGGAAAATACTCAAATTAATTGTTTGATTATTACATGCAGGCAACATTTTATTTGAGAGGGACGGGGCTCAGTTTTCATTTCAAATTGTTCTAGTATTTTTTTTACTCCTTTAATAAATATGAGGAATTGTCTTACTTATGATACAAACCCTCTGACATTGAATTTTTAACTCCTACCCTTTCAGGCAATATCTTTCAAGAATTAATTTTTACGACGCCCGGAGGGTGTTTTCTGTTGCTAGTCTAAAGAATAAACTTTTAGTCAATAACTTACACCCTTATACCAGTTAATTGAAACAACCACTTTAGTTTCCTCTCTTTCACCATACGGCCAGTTTTAGACCCACTGGAGTAACAGGGTGTGATCGATATCTATTTTTTCACTCAGATTAAGCCATTTGCAGTGGTGTACAGTAACATGAATCTATTATGAAATTTGTTTGGTCTTGGAAAATATTGCATCATGCGTAATTGTATCACCCGGACACTATTGTCGATTAGTTGTCCTACGGCCATGATCTGCGATGGACATTACTCCAAGGAAGTGTACGAAAATTATAACGCTGCACGAACACACTGACAAGCCTTATAGACAGATCGCGGACATTATAAAAATAACGGAATTACTGGTTTCGTTTCAATTAATTTGTACAAGGATGTTGTCAAAAAGTAATCTAATACTAGACACACTGCAAACTCGGCGGGCCTCAGTTGTAACAGCGGTCCGTGATGTCAAAATTAAATTGATAATAAGCAGAAGAATAGCAAGTATAGGTTATGTATTGACAGAGATGAAAAGGATAATCACATAATACGCGAATGCAGCAACCTGGCATAAAAAAGACTATAAGACTAAGCACAACCGAGTGGTAAAGGTGATCAACTGGGAATTAAATGTACAAGAGATTGAAATTTGACCATACTAACAAAGGATATATGCACAAATCAACATCCGTCCTAGAGAATATGACGCATAAAATTCTCTCAGATTTCGAGATAGAAACTGATCACATAATCCCGACTAGAAGACCAGACCTAGAGTTAATTAACAAGAACATCAGAACTTGCCATTTAGTGGATTTTGCCGTCTGGTGGGCCACAGTGAAAATCTTTAAAAAGCAAAAAGAGAGACAGATACTTGGACCTTGCCAGAGGGCTAACAAAAACTGTGTAACGGTGATGGTGATATCAATCATAGTTGGCGCCTTGGAACGATCCTTAATGTTTTAGAAAAAGAAACACTGGTGGAATTGGGAATCAGAGTAAGAATGGAGACCATACAGAACAATTAAAATCGGCTAGAATACTAAGAAGAGTCCTGGAGATCTAAAATAACTTGTTGTCATACAGATTCCAGTTAAAAGCCACCTGCTAACACTGTAGTAAAAACTCTCGCAAGAATGGATATAATAATAATAATAATAATAATAATAATAATAATAATAATAATAATAATAATAATAATGAAAGTGATACCAATTGTGGTTGGTGCACTTGGAACAGTCCCAAAAGGATTAGAAAAGGGTTTGGAAAGTTTGGATATCAGGGGAAGGATTGAAACCATTCAGAACACTGCACTACTGCAATCTGCCAGAATACTCAGAAGAGTCCTGGAGACCTGAGGAGACTTGCTGTCACTCAGACTCCAGTGAAAAACCATCAGCTAATGCTGATGTGAAAACTCAAAAGGAGTAAATAATAATAATAATAATAATAAATAATAATAATAAATTGCCAGATCCACTCTAATCTGGAGTGGTAGTACCTGTTAGGGTCCCATCTATGGATTAAATAGATTAAAAACAACGCGTTTAAAATGTGTTTAGAAATGAGTTTACAAAAAGATTGAATACATAACAAAAATGAATAAAAACAAAAACGTTTCTGGCATAAAAAAAGAAACCCTATGACATGCCGTAAAACCAACCAACCAACCAACCAACCAACCAGCCACCGCTGTTTTCAAGAAACAGCTGTCGAGTCAAATTGTAGGAAAAGTGGTTGCACCACAAAAACCACCAACATAACCAAACAACTTCTCAGACCCCACCCCCTACAACCACTGTGCCATATCCGGCCACATATCTCGTGCTGGCCTCATCAGCCACCAGCGTGCCTGTGCCAATCGAAGAACGCCTTCGTGCATCTTCGTTCGCAAAGCCGAAAGTCATGCTGGTAATGATGATAATAAAAAGCCTGGAACCTTTACATCTGAACATACGACTGTTCACACACAATACACGCCTGTGTAATCCAAGTCACGTGTACATAGAACATCCGACTCTTTATTCACAAAAAGAATACTGTCGAGAAGTATGTTTACGAGACAAACAGCTCCGGAGCTTTGTGATGACAAGAATAAAAGGCTGATTTTGAGGGTAAGGTGGTTGCTTATACCATAACTATGTGAACAGACAGACATAAATAAATAAAAAAGGGGAACTTAATATCTATGAATTGAAACAGTTGTAGCTACCTACTATCAACGTATTCGGTATTTGGTGTGTGTCACGCTATGGGAGAAGGTAAGGGAGAGATAGACGATCTATATAATGATATCTCACCACAGGAAGTGCGTGGTGTAATGGTTAAAGTCATAGGAAATGGACTCATCGCTCCGAGTTCAAATCCTTGACGTGGTAATTGCATTTCACTTAGCGCTAATACCCTTGGGAAAGGTATGAATTCTACTCTCCCTCCAACTATGGGTAAATAGTAGGGCAGACTAGGCTCTTTAACCTTGGTTAGGCAACCGGTCTAGGAGAAGGAAAACTCTGAATTCAAACCTGTTAAACTCCGCTTAAGAAATTGACCTTGTGTCACATCCTGTTGGTAAATATGTATAATGATATCTCAGTATTGATACCTTTATGACTACCTACCTACTTACCTACATACATACATACCTTAGTCCATACATACATACCTTAGTCCATGGGATTTTACGTACGTCATACTAGGCGTAAGAAGAGATAGTCTATTTAGTAATACCATTGTAACAACCTACTTCCTTCGTCATCGGGATTTGGTGTTCAGCACGCTAAGGTAGGGGGAAAGAGAGTCTATGTGTTAATACAATTGTAACTATCTGACTATTCATTCTCGATATTTGGCGTGCGTCACACTAAGAGAAAAAGAGATAGCCTGTCTTTGTATTAATACTGTTGTAACTACCTAATTACCTTCGTTCTCGGGATTTGAAGGGCATCACGGTAAAAAGGGTATTAATACAGTTGTAACTACCTACATAACTTTATTTTCGACATTCGTCTTCGGCGTGTGTCACACTCACGGGCTGGAGATAGATTAACCTAACCAAAACTGATTATGAAATTACTATCAGCAAAGAAAGAAGAGCGTGGCGAGTAGGTTGCGAGTTTCTAGTTTTACATTATCATAATATGCTTAGTTGGATTTTACGGCATGTCAACCCTTTTGGGTTATTTTATGCCGAAGACGTTTTGTTTTATTCTTTCTTGATAAGTAATTATTTTTAGACTCAATTTTTTAAAAACACATTTTTAACTGATTTTTTTTTTCTGTTTAACCCATAGATGAGACCCGAACAGGTACTACCACTCTGGGTCAGTGGGCCTGGGAGTAATGGCAATAAAGGGGTACTCCACGTTCCCCAGAGCTCCAGAATCGAAGCCACCATCAGTTTAACGTTTGATCCAGGACATTAAGACACTCAGCCACCGCCTTCTAGCACATATATCATAAAAAGGATTGGGGCTTGCCATAAGGGCAATAGGGTTGGGGCAATCATATTGATGCTAAGGCTTGATGTGACCAACCGATTGGTCGGGGGCGGCCTCACTGACCGCTCGTCTAGCCTAAGTAAGGACTAAGGTGGGGTGTTGCATGTCTTGGACTGCTTAGCCATCAGGGTTTCATTCTTAAGCATCAGGGGTCGACACCCACAACTAACATGTGGTCCTATTGTGTGTATGTGGGGGGGGGGTAAACATCTGTAGAGGTGCAGTCGGTGTATTCTACAGCCCCCGCCGAATGGACGCTATCATAATATGTATAACATATAATGTAAAAATGAAAATACATAAAATCTTTCTGTATTGTTTGATATCATTATTAGTATTTGTTACGATTTTTGTGAACCTCGCTAAGTCTATAAATTTAAGTGGTGGATTGCAGCACACCTTATATACCAAAATAATGGCGCGTGGTCAAATGGTTAGAGTTGTGGGAAATGGACTCGTCGATCCGAGTTCAATTCCTGGACGAAGCTGTTGGCTTTTCACATGACGCTAATACCCTTGGAAAGGTATGAATCCAATTCTCCATCCAGCTATGGGTAAATAGAATAGTAGACTGGGCTCTTTAACCATGGCTAGGTAACCAGTCTAGGAGAAGGAAAACTCTGAATTCAAACCTGTTAAACTCCGCTTAAAAATTGACATTGTGTCGCATCCTGCTCGTGCGGAGGGGTTGGTAAATATATATATATATACCAAAATAATCCAACAGTATTATTAATATTAGTGTTATGACCTGTAAGGTCAATAAATAATAACCAACATGGGATAAAATGTAGGGAACAGATTGTATTCAGCAATATATCAACGTACAATGAAAAGGGTTTCCTTGTTACAGCGTACACGAAGAACATGTATCTGCTACTTCACGTTTAAGTAGCTTTGCTCTGTTAATATATACCCTTTGGGTAAGTTCATGTTCGTGTCATAGGTGAGTCACCTACAACACCCCTTCCCCAAGCCTAAACTCCGAAGGAGTCTCAATATTTTTTTCTTTTTTGGGTTAATATTGATTAATTCAGTCCTGTTCCTTTTTCTATTAGATTGACGTTTTTTGGCGGCAGGTTGCGGAGATGGTAGATCAAAAGTATCAAAAATTATGTCCATGGTCTTCTCTTGTTCTGGTGGGCCACTATTAATGTCGTCTGACCATCGCTTCCTCAGTTGGTTCAGATGTCTCTTGTGCGAGAATTTTGGTCCGTCGATAATATACACCATATTTCCAATTCTTTTTCTAATGGTGCCTAATTCCCAGAACGTTTTATTTGCTTTGTAAATTTTGAAATAAATATTTTCTCCTGGAACGTAGCATTTTGACGCTGTTTGATTTCTACTGGGTTTGATGTGTCTGGGAAGTAGTTTTTCAAATACAGATCTTACTTTGCGTGCGAACATTATTTGTGCGGGAGGTAATTCTTCTGGTGTGTTTGCGTTAGGTGTAATCCTATATACTTGCAAAAACTGTTGAAGGGCTTTGTCTGTTGGTGTGCCCTTGGCTTTTTCAGGGTGCGCTAATATATACCCTTTGGGTAAGTCTATGTTCGTGTCATAGGTGAGTCACCTACAACAATTAGAGGAATTAGTGTCGTGAGCATGAGGTTAAACTGCATTCAATTTCTGGAGCTCTGTGGAGCATGTAGTAACCCTTCGTTGACATAACTCCTACAGTGGTAGAATCTGTTAGGATCCTATGTATGGGTCAAAATACATCAAAAAGGATTTTTTTTAAGTATTTTAAAAATGTGTTTAAAAAAGGTGTTTAAAAATGAGTTTTAAAAAATGATTTTTTTTTTAAGTTGAATACCAAACAGAAATGATTAAACAGAAATGTCTTCAGCATTAAATAGCCCAACAAGGGTTGGCATGTCGTAAAATCCAACCAACCAACCAATGAACTAACCAGTTCCATGACTCAAACTCACACCACTTATGTTTATATTTAAATTTACGGACAAACTGTCAAACAATCTCTCTTCGTAACTAATATTGTGTTTTGTTCATTATATATTTCTGCAAAATAAATATAAACAATGTAAACAATGTCATATATATATATATATATATATATATATATATATGTGTGTGTGTGTGTGTGTGTGTGTGTGAGAGAGAGAGAGAGAGAGAGAGAGAGAGGAGAGAGAGAGAGAGTAGAGTGTACTTAATAAGTAATATAGGCTGACTTCAAATTTAGGTCGGAAAATTAAAACGGAAAGTTTTTTGGTGCTCCCCAATGATAGGTTAACTACAGTCTATGAATTAACATTTTTGAAATTAATTATTGAATCTATTATTGAGACAGTTGTTTGTGTTAGTTTTGCAATGTATAATTTCAATTAAACATTAAATGTATAGTAATTTGGGTTTTTTGTTGTTTATTTTTTTAAAGCAATATGTAATTAAAAACAACCTTAATCCCCTAAAATCGTAACCCAATTCGCAAAATGTTAATTCATAGACTGTAGTTAAACTGTCATTGTGGACCACCAAAAAACTCTCCGTTTTAATTTTCCGACGTAAATCAGAAGTCAGTCTGTATATTACGGCTGACTTCTGATTTAGGTCGGAAGATTAAAACGGAGAGTTTTTTGGTGGTCCACAATAACAGTTTAACATTGCTTATCTATAGAAATGATTCCGTACAAAATTTGAAATATCTTTATTTATCAAGTTTAACGTATACTTTATCCCAGTAGTATCATACAATACTTAGGAGGTGTTGGTTGTGTAATGGTTATCCTAGTTGAAAACAGACATGGTGACCTGAGTTCACGAGGTTGTTTTAATTTCACATAGCGCTAGTACCCTTAGGAAAGGTATGAATCCAACTATTCTCTCTTCAGCTATGGTAAATAGTAGAGCAGACTTATCTCTTGGTTATCGCAACCGGTCTTGGGAGAAAGACAACTCTTAATTCAAATCTGTTCAACATACGATACGTTAGAAATACTAAAAATCCTGGAATTCATCATCATCATATCATCATCATCAAGGCACACCGACAGCACGGATTCCGTTTTACTCTTTCTTACCGTCCGTTCCTATCGGCCATCGCTCTTGGCAAGTTTTCTAAACGGTATGCAATGTCCACACTAAGACGATGAGTAAGAGTTCGTGGGAGAACATCAATTATGGGTTCGTCCTTACTTCAGCAGTAGTGTCTAGCGTGTCTTGCTCAGGATAGTTTGTATAGCTGCTTCTAGAATTTGTTCAAAATAGCACGCAACATCATTGTGTAGGTCCATGTAGCCTTTTCTCCAAGATGTTTTTATTTTAAATTAAACAAATCGCCAATTGTTATTGCTTTTGTTGATTAAAATTTGTTGAAAAACGTCACTAATTATGCACCAACCCAATAGAATTTGTTTTATTAGGATTGAATTTCTTTAATGGCATATAAACCTTTGTGGGTTATTTAATACCAAAACAACTCTTGTAAAAGAAGTGGTGGTATTATGTAAACCCATAGTTAGGGGATGAGTGGATTTATACCTTTCCCGAGGGTATTAGTCCGAAAGGGAAAGTAATAGCGAGACTGGAATTTGAACTCTCTTACTCCGATATTGCCGTCTAGCACGTTAACCACTACATCGCGAGGACTCCCCCTTTCCCTTGTCACATTAAAATATGATGTTTTTAGTGGAATAACAAATTGATTCTGATGATGCTATTCATATAGCGAAACATATAAATTTGATTTTTCATACTTTAAGCTGTATTTACCACGCATCCTACGCGTGTGAGTCAGGTACAAGGCCATATTAATATGGGACCACCCACGAGCCGAGACTCATGGGTGGCAGGTGTAAAGAATGCGTTAATTACGTCGGCATTCCCCCTTAAGGGAGTTCCTCAGGCACTATATAGTAGTACTGATACAGCTGTATAGTAGTACTGATACAGCTACAGCTCCGAAGAATCCCAGTTTTATATTATCAGAGATCAGATTTTCATCTGGTTTTAACCCATCAGTAGATGATGTTCATCCCTTTCCCATGCGTGTGTTGACATCGCTTTCAGTAGATAAGATATTGCTACCGACGTATATGAACTTGCGTGGCCGCCTCACGTGGTATTAATGGTTAGCAAGCTAGATTCGCTGACCATTGGTTTGTGAATTCGATTCTCACTGGGCGCCTCATACTTCTGGCTTTGTGCCACATCTAAGCCAAGCTTAGTAAATAACTATAGGAACTTGCCTACTAATTTCAGAAGCTTGTTATTCAATGAAGAGATTATACCACCCTGATTAGATCATATCAACTCTTTTTTTGTTAAGTTTCTGACCGCCATCCTTGGCCAGTTGAAAAGGACTTAAAGTAAGTAAGTCCTGAGCTATAGAATCCTTTGGTAAGTGAATAAGTCCTGAGTTATGGAATCCTACGTAGTGTCAAAGGTCCAGTGATATAATCCTACGTTCCGTCGTCCACAAAGGTTCAAAGCATTGTGCGTAGGTATGACCAGAACAGCCGGTATAAATAACAATATCAGCAGCAGAGTACTGCCAGTGATTGGCCAAGAATATGGTCACATGATTACCGCCGAGTCTATAAATAAGAGTAGGCATCTCGCACACACCTTATATACAACAACGCCAACAGAGTTCACGTAGAGACCAATGCATTTTGCTGCCTGGAACAGGTAGTAGACTCTGATATGCTATTTATACCTATTCTAATGAACACTTAAAACATATAAACAGATACTTTCCTTTGAAAATCTTTATCTTTAATACACAAAATTCAATTTGAGGTAATTTCATTCCACAATTGAATTATATAACGCTTCCCGATTAAATATGGAATAAATTTAGGCAAAGACAACAGTCAGAAAATTGAAAAGCATTCAGCTGCTGCTGATTTTTTGAAAGGGAATGTGGGCCTTGCTCATTGCATTTTTCGAAAAAACAAAATGCCCGCTGTAAATATTTTAATTTTCGTTTCGGTTGAATTCATTACTTATTATCATATTTCTTGAACGATGATATTTAACCTAAATAATTTGATAATGCAAACAGAAATTATTATAATTCAGTGGTATTAGCTTTTTAGAACCTGTTAAATTTTGTTTTGAATGTTATGCCCGGGGGTTAATAATTGTGCACATAAACACTCCTTGTTTATATGTTGCATTGATGAAAAATCATAACAGTGTCATTTGCCCAACCCAGCATATTTTTCAGATCATGCCACTTATAATATATATATATATATATATATATATATATATATATATATATAAAGGCAACGCTCTTCTATAAAACGGGTGGATAACTCGCTGGTGGTCTTTACATATATACATATGTATGTATTTATCAGTTAAAATCCTCGTTCCAGTTCCAAGGCCAAGTGGTTAAGAAGTGTGACTGATGATAAATCGATCGGGTTTCCATCTCGGTTGGAGGCAGCCTGCTAATGTCTAGCCACACTGAAGAGACATGATACGTCGAAACACAGTGTCTGAGAATGACTATATATATATATATATATATATATATATATATATTCGCATCTGATGAGTCGGGAGAGTTAGACTATTTGTCTAAGCTCCCTGAAATATACTATAATGCTAAATCTCTAAGTCTTTTGTTATTTCTTTACTTATATATATATATATATATATATATATATATATATATATATATATATATAACGGTTCCAATCCTTTCAGGTCGCCGAATGGATGATGCAATATAGTTATTAGCTATTGAATTTGTTCCCAAGTATTTTCGGTCCGATCGGGGGATGTGTATATTGTGAAAACCAATACAACTTTGTAATTTCCTATTTATTATGATGTTATGTAGTAGCGTTTTTTTTTGTTTTTTTTTTATTCAATAAATATTTATTAGTCAATTCTGTACGGATATTGTAACATCCATTCGGTAACTTGAAAGGATTGAAACAAGAATATGTAGACAAAAGATAAAATATCTATACTATTTAACCATATATATATAATATATATATATATATATATATATATATATATATATATATATCGTCCATATTTTGGACTGCTATATTTTCATAGTTTTGGTCTCCATTTCAATGCTGTAGATTGTAATAATGAAAAATACTTAATAATATCTTTTTTGATAGCATAATATTTCTCTAGAAATCATAAAATCTTGGTATCTTTGATTTAGAAGAAAATTGATGCTTCATTTAAAAAAATGATAGGGGTATATATATTTGTGGGCATCTCTATCTATCTATCTATCTATATATATATATATATATATATATATATATATATATATATATATATATATATATATGACAAATCAAAAAATAGTAGTGCTAGTGTGTCATATTATTTTTCAACTTTACTCGTAGTCCATAGCATACCATTTTTGAACCAGGCTGACTCCATGAGCAAATTAAAAACATTCCGGGCCGAACCCGGACCCGCAATACTGAAATTTTGCATTCCCAAGTTTTAATTACTGCGATTGTTTTCGGCGATTTGAAAAAAGATATAATAACAATTTTTATCACTTGGAGATTAATTTGGGAAAAATCAATCTAGCGCCTTCCGCAGGTGCTAACTTAATTGCCTCCCGATTGGGTGGCTTTTAAGCTAGTTCTTAAAAGATAAATACAAAATAAGAAAAACTAAAAGCAAAAATGTACACAAAATTATTTTAATTTTCTAATCTAAAATACTCATGTTCTTTAATTATACTAACCTCATCATCTTGCAGCACCCTCTGGTTAAAAATAAGACCGTTCAAATCGTCCAAGATGAAACGCAAACATCTAATCCTGATTATCTGGTGTTGCTTATCCGCCAAATTTTTATTTCTTATGAGTGTTAACTGAATTCAATAATGGACCATTTTGTTTTTATTATAAAGAAATAAAGGGAAGGAAAACGACATTGCAATACAGAAAAAATATAATATGAAAGAAAGAAAGAAAGAAAGAGAGTAGAGGAAAGATAGAGAGGGGTGGTTAGCGCGCGGAAGCGATAACACTAATCTTTTTCAATCGAACGTAATGAAAAGATGAATAGAAGAAAAAAAAATGAGAGATAGTTCAATCAAGATTATTGTACATTTTGCATATTGAACTAATTTGCATATAAACTTATTAAACGTTGTAATTAAATTATCATTGTGGTATATCCACAGGTCCTGCTAGTATGAATTAATTCATTTGTAAAATATTTAATTTGATTCCCATGGGCACTGACTCTACACTTTGACAATAGGAAACATACACAGATACTACACCCTGATCCTCGTCAGAATTGTCAAACTATACGTAAACAAATGCGTTATTTCTGATGGAAACAGTGCCAGTAAACAAATAATTTGTTTTACACGCAATAAAGTAAATAAACAAATGTGCATACCAGGCTATTCTCTCTCTGTCTCGGACCCCATCTCTCTGTCTCTCTATCTCTGTCTCTCTGTCTCTGTCTCTGTCTCTTTTTTTTTCACTCTTCACTCGTTTCTCTTTGTCTCACAGACTCTCTTTCCCAACCCATTTCTTTTTTTTTCTTTTTTTCTTTTTTTTCTTTTTTCTTTTCTTTTTCTTTTTTCTTTATTTCTTTTTTTTTTAATAGTTGTTATTTACTAAGCTTCGCTAAGTTATGACACAGGCCAAATAAATGACACAAGTATTGCTTAGATTTAGTAAAAGGTGAAAAGTATGGGACACCCAGTGATAATCGTTCTCACTTTTAAAACTTTGAGGATAACTTAGATCTGACACAAGGCGTAAAGTATGAGGCACCTGGATCAACCTTTCAAATTGTGTTTAAAACACTAAGGAAGGCTTAGGTTTGGCATAGGGTGTGAAATATGAGGCACTCAGTGTGGATCGAAATCATTAGTAATGGTCTTCAAAACCTTAAGCATTGCTTAGATTTTGGCGCAAGGCGGGAAGCATGAGGATGGAACTCATGATTAATGGTCTTTAAAACACTAAGCATTGATTATATGCAATAAAATTAGTATAGATGCCCTGGTGAGGATTGACCGCCCTATTAATGGTTTTTCGAATACAAAGTCTTGCTTATGTTTAGTAAAATGTGGGAAGAATGGGACACTCAGTGAGAATCGTACTCACTTTTTAAAACTCTGAGAATAACTTAGTTTTGGCACAAGGCGTGAGGTATGAGGCATCCAGTGAGGATCAACATCTCAAATGATTTTTAAAACACTAAGGAGGGCTTAGATTTGGCATGGACACCCAGTGTGGATGGTTCTCGCTATTTAAAAACTAAGGATAACTTAGAGTTGGCACAAGGCGTGAAGTATGGGTAATAAACAATTATAGCTTCAGTGACTATTCCAAATTCTAATAACAATGTAGATAATTTTCAAACAGACCTATAGATGGAACCCTAACGGGTACTACCACTTTGGGTCAGAATGGCAATTAAGGGGTACTCCATATTCCCCAGAGCTCAAAAACTGGATCATCAGATGAAACTTTAGTATCCTACCCAGGACACACATTTGGGGGGGGGGGTGCCCCTACTACAGAGGATGTAATCATCATATTCTACGCCTTGTCAACAGGGCTTCCTATTTAATACAACTAATTTATAAATAATAATATGGTTCAAAGTAACTATCCCTTTTTTTTAAATAATCATTTGTTTGCATACAGTTAGATAGTTTCAAGTATTCTTATCTAACACTGATATTTTGGAAGCATCTACATAGTTTCGAAAAATTAATAATAGTAATAATGCTAAGTAAACAATAATACGGTTTTAAATGACTATTCTTAATACAAATAATTTGCACACGGTTATATGGTATCAAATATTTCTATCACATACAAATAATTTTCAAACGGTACAACAAAAAGATGTCAGGGTGGACTTGGGAGTAATGGCAATAAAGAGTCAACTCTCTACTCCCCCAGAGCTCTTGAAGGGAAGTCACACCACCAAATTCAGTTTTGTGTCCTACCCAGTGCACCCCTTTGGGCGTTTTAACCCTCTACATAGTATACGTATTCTAAACCCAGCCGACATGGCGTGCGACGAAAAGAAGTAGAAAAACACGTTATATATATATATATATATATATATATATATATATATATATATATATTGCCACATTTATTCTGATATTGGGTTACTGAAACTTAACTGTCATTAGAGAAAGTAAAAGACATTCTTTCATCATTCTTTTATATGGTGGCCCAGAAGAGCCAAAAACGACTGAAAAACCGCAGGCTTTTCAAATTATGTGTATTTGCAATCCTCTAACTGAAAAAGCCCAATCTTCTGCCTTTGTCCATGTTAATTTTGAAAAACCTTCTTGTCATGTTTTGGTTTTCATATATTTACTGATACGATCACCAAAAAATGTCAATCATTAAGTTACTGTTGAATAGGCTCGATCAGATCTCTCTAGTTTAAGTTTAAGTACTGTTGAATAGGCTCGATCAGATCTCTCTAGTTTTTAATAACTTATAGATAAACTGTCTTAAAATTAAAAACTATCTATATAGACAATAGATGCAGGCACGTTGTGTAATGGTTATCGTCGTAGGAAATGGACCCGGCAACCGAGTTCAAATCCTGGACGAGTCTGTTTGAATTTCATATAGCTTCTTGGGAAAGAAAAGCATCCATCTATTCTCCCTCCAGCTATGGGTAATTGTAGGACAAACTGGACTCTTTAACCTTAATTAGGCAACCAGTCTAGGAGAAAGAACACTCTGAACTTAAAGTTGTTAAATTTTAAACATCGTAAATTTATTAATTTACGATGTGTTAAATCCTGCTCGCGTGGAGAGGTTGGTAATATATATATATATATATATATATATATATATATATAATATATATATATATATATATATATATATATATATATAATTGTGATGTCCTTCAAAGAAATTTTCTGGGGGAACGAGTAAAAAACTCCCAGATATACCAACAATTAAAAAGGATGGCTGGCATGAACTCTTCCAAACCTGTACACCCCAATCTAATGGAATTTATCAACCAAACGCGATATTGTCGAACTTTTGAGAAAAATTCCTATCAAGTTCGCCCTTTGCACACTTGTACGATTGATACACGAAATACATTCGTCCCTGAAAAACAATATAGCTTACTCAACAGAAAGGAATAGATGCTCAAGTGAGACTAACACATGACGCGGGTATTTTAATCTCTAAATAGTGTTATCTCTGAGGAGATACACCGGAAGATACCTATGAAGGCTGTAACGTTTCAACATCGCGAAATTTATAAAGGGGGTGTAATATTGCCGATTTGGTTGGGAGTGTAGACTGGGTTATTTAATGATGATGTAGCAACCAATCTAAGAGAAGGAAAACTCCTAATTAAAATCAATAGAAGATTTTGAGATAGATGCCAAAAACACGGCATATGAGTAGCGACTCTATGACCAAACCAGAGTCCGAGATAAGTCTTCCCTCTCTTTACACATGCATTTACCAACCACTCCGCACTTTAAGGATGTGACACAAGGTCAATTTTGTTTTAAAGCGGGGTTTAACAAGTTTGAATTTAGAACTGTCGTTGTCCTAGATCGGTTTCCATATCAAGGTTAAAAAGACCATTCTGCTGTACTATTTATCCATAGCTGGGGGGAGAATAGTTGGACGTATACCTTTCCCAAGAGTATTAGCTCTATAGGAAAGGCAACCAGCTTCATCCAAGATTTGAATTCGTATTCATTATCTGACGATAACCATTATACCGGGGGTGCCTCTTCATGTGGTATAGGAAAAGTAACTTAAAATCATATGAAAGTCGTCGGGTTGGCCTAGTCAGTATCAGCCAGCTAGCGAGGGACATTTTTTTTTTACTTTTGCTAGACCAAGGAGATTGTTTTTTAGCATTTGAGGAGGAGCGTCACACCTACCACCAGCTCCTCACTTTACCGCACAGGTCCTTGTGCTATTCCTACCCTGAGTTGGCGAGGGTCGGTATCGAACCAGGAACCTTGTGGTTGCTAGGGGGACACTCTACCGACTGAGCTAAGTCCTTGCAAATTAGATAGAAATCCTTGAAACAGTAAACTTTGAAATTTCACATTAGTTTATCTCATATTTTTCAAAGATTGATGCGAAAAATACGTCCGTCCTCTAAAAATCACAAGAATGGATTCTCGAATGAGTCTAGGGCATGATGCATTAATTTTGTTGGCTAATAAATGAGTATAAAATGTACACGTAGGTAGAATCTACCCTCTTAACCTTGGAATTGCGAATTACCCAGGATGTTTGTTTTGCGTCGACTGACGAACACGCATGTGTGCTTTGCCGAATAACAGCTTTTGCTTAGACGAAAACAACAGAAATGCACTTAAAGGTTGAGGATACACTCTAAAAATTTTAGGGCGACCTTTATCGCCTCTAACCTTTACGTGTCAGAACAGCCCGATGGGTATAAATATCTCAAAGAAAGCTTCATTCCATTTTCACCAGATAACTCGTATAACACCGCTTCACAAACTCCGACTCAAGGACGCTGCCGACAGTGAGAAGAGGTTAAGAAATGGGAAGAGGAGCTGCCACAGAAGGCACAGAAAAAAGTAAAGGAAGAAGGAATTATAAGAAAGAAAGAAAGAAAGATCTAAAAAAACAGAAGAAGAAAGAAAGAAAGAACTAAAGAAAGAGAACAAAAGAAAGAACGAGTGAAAGAAAGAAAGAACTAAAGAAAGAAATAGATGAAGAAAGAATGAAATAAAAAGCGAACTAAAGAAACTGAAGAAAAAAGAGCTGAAGAAAGAGAACAAAAGAAAGAAAGAAGGAAAGAAAGAGAGATCTAACGAAAGAAAGGAAGAAAGAAAGAAAGAAAGAAAGAAAGAAAGAAAGAAAAAGAAAGAAAGAAAAAGCGAACTAAAGAAACTGGAGAAAAGAGAACTGAAGAAAGAGAACAAAAGAAAGAAAGAAGGAAAGAAAGAGAGATCTAAAGAAAGAAAATTATTATGAAAGAAAGAAAGAAAGAAAGAAAGAAAGAAAGAAAAAGCGAAAGAGAGAACTGAAGAAACAAATAAAGAATGAAAGAAAGAGAACGAAAGAAAGAAAGAAAGAGAACAATGGAGAGGAAAAAAGAAACAAACAAACAAATAAAAGACAGAAAGAGAGGAAGAGAGAAAGAGAAGATGAAAAGAAAGAAACAGAAAGAGAGAAATAATCAGAGAAGAAAGAAAGAAAGAAAGAAAGAAAGAAAGAAAGAAAGAAAGAAATGAGAAAAATTGAGAGGGAAGGTACTGTCTTTTAGAAATAGCAGCGGCGGTAGCAATGACGTCATTACGAGTGTAATCCCAGAATTCCTTGCATCAACAGGCCCTCGTTGTGGACGGCGATCAGGTCACCAATGCAATAAAAAATAAATAAATAAATAAATAAAACTGCCAAAAATAGAAAAAAAATATCATCAGTTAAATAAGAGTAGAAGAATAGAATAGAAGAGAAGATAGAAGTTGAGATTGTTTTATTTTGCGCCGCTAACAAAGATGGTGGTGTGAGAAAGAAAAACATTTTTAAAAAAAGAACCACACATGTTGCATTTTTTTTTTTTACAGAGTGCCGACGTTGCGTGTTCATTATTAAGTTCAATTTGAAAAATAGATGGAAATTAATCCGACAGTATGAAATTTAACATTTTTGAAAAAAGCAAATGATGTTATATACTTGCTGACAGAAATCTGTTTCGACCGGCTCGATAAAATGGTCATCATCAAGAGCAACATATGAAAGAAAGACGGGAAAAGGAAAAAATAGCCGTTAGAAGACTGTTTACAAACAAACGCTATATTCAATACTGGAATTTTTTTAAAATGCGTGTTCTGTTTTAAAAATAAAATAAATTTAATTTTTAATTTTTTAAATCATAAGCATTATAGTTCATAGTAAAACTCAAAAGTGTTTGATGTAAAATTATATAAAAAGTGTATAGTGAGTATCAAAATTGTTCAGGATATATTCCAGCTATTAAAAAAAAATTTACAAGTCTACAGCGTAATTGAAGAAAGATGTTTCAAATCACTTGTGGTGTTGATAAATCCGTAGTGTTGTAGATGAAGGTCTTCAAAGGTGTAAAATTCCAGGTGTAAGTTCAATTTGCAGACCAATTCTTTATCAAATCCCTTACGTTTTGTCGGTAGGGCCTAGGATAACCTCTATGCAAGGGATGCAGTATCCCTTGCCCGGGTCGTAAGAAACCCCCACCCAAACAAAAAGGTGGTCCCGAGTATGACCCTAAACTTGCACCAAGTAGTCAGGGTCCAGTTCTGAAGCTGGAGTACCTTTTTATTGCCATTACTTCCAGGTCCACTCTAGCATTGAGTTGTAGTACCGGTTTAGCTCAGTCGATAGAGCACCCGCCTAGGAATCGAAAGGTTCCCGGTTCGATACTGGTCCCTGTCACATATTGTACATATTGGTTAATCTGATGTGTGCCGTAAAGTAGGGCGCTGGCGGTAGATGTCGCGCTCCACCTTAGCAAAAACAATCTTCCTGGTCTAGCGCTAGCGGAAAGAGGATATACTCCCTCAATATCTGGCTGACACTGACAATAGGCCACTCCGCCATCTTTTCTTACTTTTACCTGTTAGAGCCCCATTCTATGAGTCAAATAGATCCGAAAATTATTTGTATTAGATAGGAATACTTAAAACCATATAACTGTGAAAACTTTTTTTTTGTCGTATCGGGGATTAGAATACGATGACTGTATCCCCAACAGAGTTATAAGACCTCCTCCTTCCCCCAAAAAGGGATGCCCTTGGTATGACATTATTCGGACTATTGTCCCCATCTTCATTGAAGACGAGGACAATAGTCCGAATAATCCAAATAATACTAAATTATTATTATTATTATTATTATTATTATTATTATTATTATTATTAAATAGGAAATAGAAATTTAAAAACATATAAGTCCTTGCAAATTGGAAATACTTATAACAGTATAATTGTGTATAAAGTGAGTTATTCGAAGCTCCATATTTTTATACAAATGATTATCATTAGTTACCTGAAACTATATAATTACTTGCAAAAGCAAACTGACTTCGGCACTAGTAGCGTTGTCACCGATTACAGCTATGTTGGTGATGGTAATCGTCTAGAGGTGGAAGAGAAACACAAAAACACAATTTGCCTAAAATTTAGGACATTCTGTTGTTCATTCTGTTCGTTCAGTTGCCGAGGTCGTGGAAATTGATGACGGACACGGTGTTTGGGGTGGATGTACAGGTCCTTCTTTCTTCTATTAGGGACCAGCTCTTCTCGTGTATTTGATTGGTTCTTTCTCTCTCAGTCCACACTACGGCTGGTCTCGTTTGCATACCCAGCTACAAAAGAGGGCGAATCAAAAAAATCCAACTATTGGGATTCTCAGAATACCGAACCCCAAATTCTGCCATCGTGGGTGTCTTGTTACAATTCATGAGAAGTCATAAATTGTGAACAGACCTGCAGCTAAGAATTTGAATTAGGGTCTGTTGATTTAGAATCAGGGAGTCCTCGTGGAAAATTACCGGTGACTGTTAATAACCCTTGACCCCTTAGACGCGCGCGATTTGGATGCAATAACAGACACGTGACAGTTTAAATTCAGATTCGACCTAGCTTTGAAGGACGGCAGACGTGATCGCCGACCCTCCCGGGTCATCTCATCCGGAATAATCAATATGGACTAATAAGACTTGATCAAGAACAAACAAGGTATTGTTGTGTTTGTAAATTATTAAGACAATGACCAGTTTAGCCCAGCTTAACAACGAAGAACAGAAGAAGCCAACAGATTGAAGTCAACTAGACAAAAAATGGCAACCGAAGTAGAAGCAGTTAGCAGCAACAAGTCAGCGCTAGGCAGATAACCAGAGAAGTTATAAAGTAAGATCTACCATCCTTATCTCTAATATATTATTATATACGCGATGTTTATAAGGACTATATAAAAGTCTAGCCTGACTATAACCACATAGAAGTGGCTGATAGTTTGATGATTTCAGCAAATTATCGTTGATTGTTGTTTTCACAATGATAATATAAAGAATATCATTATGTTTTCTAAACTCAAAACCGTGCTGACTTGAGCTCAACCAATTATGGATATTATTCAAACTTACTTCTTGCTCAGAAGACTAACAACAAAAAGGATTCTGGATTTACAAGAAAGACTTAGCGCTAATACCCTTGGGAAAGGTTTGAATCCTACTCTCCCTCCAGCTATGGATAAATAGTAGAGCAGGCTGGACTCTTTAACCTTGGTTAGGCAACCGGTCTAGGAGAAGGAAAACTCTGAATTCAAACCTGTTAAACTTCGCTTAAGAAATTGACCTTGTGTCACATCCTACTCGTGCGGAGGGGTTGGTAAATATACAGAAAGACTTTAGGAATTTTGGTTTCCCTTTAACCTCACCAAAACGAATGAATTGTCCGTAGTAAAACCTGATGTTTTGCTGCTTTTTTTTATTTAACAATCGTTCTTTTATATGTAAGCACGCATATGCACTTACTACACATTTCACATGAAACCACCATAAATTAAGACCCAATTATAGGAAACAATAAAAACCTATACTGTAAGCAACCTGATGCCTGTGTGTATAGAGGTGGCTGATAGTTTGATGATTTCGGTATATTATCTGTAATTGTTGTTTTGACACTAAAATGACAAGATGAGGGATGTCATTATATTTTTCTAAACTCAAAACCGTGCTGACTTGAGCTCAACCAATAGTTACCTTCTTATGTATATTATTCAAACTTACTTCTTGCTCAAAAGACTAACAAGACAAAATGATTCCAAACTTACAAGAAAATCTTTTGGAACTTTGGTTTTTCTTAAACCTCATCAAAAGGAATAAATGATCCGAAATAAAACTCAAAGCTTGTATTTTGGGGGGATATTGCTTCTTTTATCTAACACTTGTTTTTTTATAAGTGAACACGGACACGGACCAAATCAACATTTCACCTGAGACCACCATAAGTTAAACTCACTGTATTAGGGGGTGCATGTGGCGTAGTCGCTAACATGATAGATTGCGCGATCATAGCAAGCGAGTTAGAACTCCAGTCGCATTATGACATTCACTTTCGGATTAATACCATTGGGAAGAGTATAAAGTCAGCCCCACTAATCTATGGATTAAATAGTACCACTACTGTTCTTCTATATATTGAACTACTAAGATAAAAATTAAACAACAACAAAGAACAAAAACAAAACACGGTTACGTAGTGGTCCTAAAATTTTCTCTCCCTTTTTGTTGGCGTCAAGATATAAATTATAAAGTTAAAATATAGCCTTTTTTTACATGTGAGTTCATTTGAAAAAATCTGTAATAATTTATTTTTCTTCTGTCAAGATATCTTATTGAAATCTGACTTCTAGCAGAAGTACTCGTATAATTAGTGGATCCTTTCCTTTTCTTTTAAAAGTCCGTCGCAGACGACAATGATGTCACTCCATGTCTTCAACAGTTGTGGAACCTCTGGTGGTTAGTGTGGCGAGAGAAACCACGAACGTAGTAGTTCGAAGCGTGCACGACTGTGTTTGGCATGCAGAATGAGATCAGAGACGAGTGGGGAGATTGAACTCGCATTCTCCTGATCGTGAGTTGTGGCCTGGCACATGGGAATTGCTAAACTATCCAGAGTGGCCCGGATGTGAAGGATTGACGCGTGCTGATTAGTGTCGCACGTGCTGCACGGGCAGGTCAGAGCAAGGAGCCCGGATGAACACTGTAATTGTGTATTTATTGACCAGCCCTCACAAACCGGGAGAAAAGCTTGCAGTAGCATTTTGGCTGTGGCGACGAGTGGACGAGAGAGAAGATATTTTGATAGTGTTGGTGAGAAGAGTGCAGCATTGCTGGGAGAGTAAAAGTGTCGGACTTAACTGTGCCCCCCAGAAAACATTCTTATTAGAGCTAGTTAGTCCAATTCCGGCCTTGCAGATGCGGTCACACACATTGCAAACAAAAAAAAAAGACACAATGACACCAAAAGTCATTTGAACAAATAAGCCAAATCAAGATGTTTAACTTATCAACTTGTCTCTCTTCTGGCTACAGATTAGTTAATGACTTAACTATTCACACCTCGCAACCACACGTTTACAATGTTACGCTTTAAACAAACCAAAAAAAGGTTGATATGCTTTAAAATCAACCAACCAACAATAAAGAATAGATAGAAATGAACACTTCTTCATGCTGTCCCGATCATAAATAGGCCCGTCACAACTCCAACGCTTTGATAATAAAAAGCAAAGAGACTGCTGAGAAAGACTAAGGTGCGCTTGTCTCTGTGTAAATCGCTAAAGAATGTTGAGGTCTCATTCAGCAATACATTACTTTTAAACTAGTGTGTGAGAGCCTGTTTCCATTTAACTGGAGTGCAGCACGACAAATTTAGCACATTTTCTGCTACACCTGCAAAACAGAAACTGTATTTATGCGATTGTTTGTTTGTTTGTTTTGTTTTACGGCATACCAACCTCAGTGGGTCATTTAATGCCGATAAAGTTTTGAAATAAATCAATTCTTAATGGATAATACAATTTTATTTATAAATACATTTTTCTATTTAACCCATAGATGGGACCCTAACAGGTACTACCACTCCGGGTCAGAGTGGTCCAGGGAGCAATGGTGATGAAGGGGTGCTCCACATTCCCCAAACCTCCAAAACTGGAACCTCACCATCAGATAGAGTTTAACGTCATTTCCAGGACCCGCAGCCACCGCCTTCTAGCACCCATATGATAAAAAGGGGTTGGGGCTTGCCATAAGGGTTATGCGATTGTATCAAGGCTATACCAAGCCAAGGTCTAGCAGCCATGCAACTTGGTTCGTTGACTAGAGACGGCGGCCTTAATTACAACTAATCAACAATCAGTCAGAAAATATTACAAGGGATTTATCAGTGATATCCAATAATTAAACAAATATCAGCTTTACCAATTATTACCACAAGAGTCTTACATCCTTGTCGGTGGGGCTTAGAATACGTTCACTGAAACCTGCAGACGGGGTAAGACCACCCTCTCCCCAAAAGTGTTGATTGACACTAAACTGTATCTGATGGCGAGGCTCCGGTTCATTGCCATTACTCCCAGATCCACTCTGGATCGGAGTTGTAATTTCTGTTTGGGTCCCATTTATAGATCAAATAGATCTGTTTGATGGATTGGATTTAATGAACTTGATAGCATCTCAACCTGTCAATGGTTATTTTAGGCATAGAAGTTATGGAATCGCGTTCATTGTACGTTTATATTTACATTTTAATGTCATTGTCTCTGAAGATTTTTTGGCACACGATCCTATACGAATAATTTTAAACAGATTTATTTGACCCATAGATAGGGCACTAAGAGGTGCTATCACTCCGGGAAATAATTGACCTGGGAGTAATGGCAATTAAGGGGTACTCGAACGCTCTAGATCTCTAGAACTGGAGCTTCACCATCAAATGCTGTTTAGGATCACACCCAAGACACACTCTTAGGGAGATGTTTAAAATCATTATGAAATACATTAATATATTGTCAATTTAGATTGATTTAAAGGGACAGGGCTGGGTTTATTGGCCAGTGCATGAGGCGCCCCTTTGAGGAGGAATGTTGATGGGATCAACGCATTTTTGCACCCGCCATCCATGTGTCACGACTTGTGGGTGGTCCCACATTAATAGGGTCTTGTGCCTAACCCGTGCACGTGGAGTACTTGGTAAATATAGTATGCTATTTAGTGGCATCATTGCTATAAAACATAGCAGTTGCAAGGAGTCTTCCAAGAAGATGCCTCTTTGGATTTTCATCTCTGAACATTTTCAGATATTCAATTATCTAAGTTCACAAGACCATATCATAGGCCTTTCCGTAGTCAATCCATGTCATGATTACATTTTGCTGCCTTGTTTAAACCTCTTTTCAAATGTGTTGATTTATATATGGGGCATCTATTCTTGATTCTTTGCGGCACCCTTCCTGTTAGCTGCATGTGTGCGATTAGAATTTTCCTCATCATATGTAGACACGTTATTGGTCTATAGTTGCTGGGGATGATTACTTTTTGGTAGGTCTTTCTGGATCAAGGTTGTTTTTTTCCTACAGACTTTCTTTAATATTCTTTCTTTTCTCATATTTTTCACCAAAACGTTTTGTCTCCTTTGCACTCAGTTGTTCATTTGTCTTCTATTATTATTTCACTCCTTGTAAGTTTTTCACACTAGCGTAACCTGATGGAATTTTACAGGAGTTTGAGTGACAACAAGTTTCCTCAGGTGTCCAGGTCTCTTCTGAATATTCTAGCCGATTTATTATTATTATTATTATTATTATTATTATTATTCATTAGAATTTTTCACAACTACCTTAGACGGTGGTTTGCTGGATGATGATAGACAGCAAGTCTCCTTAGGTCTTCAGGATTCTTCTGAGTATTCTAGTCGATCTTAACAATGTTGTAGTTTGGATGGTCTCGATTCTTCCTCTGATTTCCTGTTCACATAAACTCTTTTCCAAGCCATGGGGGACCGTTCCAATGGCACCAGTTACAATTGGTATTATTATTATTACTAGTACAAAATTAAAAAAACATCCTCCGGGCGATGTAAAAATAGATTTTTGAAACATATTGCTTGGGCGGTGGGAGTAAAAAATTCAATGTCAGCGAGTTTGTACCCTAAGTAAGTAAAATCATCAAATTCATTAAAGGATTAAAAAATAAAACAATCTGATATGTAAACTTTAAATATGTATTAAGATAAAACAAACTATATATAGATATATAATACCAGTCATGTATTTATTAAAACTTGTTTTAAAAAAACAATGAGGATTATCTAATGTCGCATGTTCAAATTTTGAGTGTATTTATTCTATGTTATGACGATTTTGGGTAATGTGACGTAAGCAATGACGTAATTTTTGTTACAGACAAAAACCGGAAGCGAATCTCCATTATTAATAAGATTATTGATCTTTAAAAATTTTCTATAGAAGGTTGGTTAAAAATTATAGTATATTTGATCCGAGACGTAATTTGGATATTTTTTGTTTATGCTGATTGGTTGGTTGGTTGGTTGGTTGGTTGTAATTTTGGTTGATAAGTTAATTTATGCCTAAGTCAGTTTAACTATTATGATCCCCAATTATATACAGTATAAAATGTATCTTTACAATCATCTTAGATAGATAAGCATTTTATTATTTGAATCTAACAAGTACTATCACTTCGGGTCAACATGAACTTGGAGTAACTCAATACTCCTCAAAACCTCAGAACTAAAGACTCACCACCAAATATAGTTTAGTGTCATACTCTTTTTGGGGAGGGGGGGTCTTAGTAAAAAATAAAGTCAGTATATCCTAGACCTTACCAGCGGGCTTTGTCAGGTTATTTCATGCTGAAGTCATTTTTTCATAAACGATTCTATGGTTTCAAGTAACTAATGATAATCATTTGTAAATAATTACAGTAACTATTCTTGATACAAATAATTTGCACAGTTATATGTTTTCAAGGTTTTTCCCATCTAATATCTAATATTTGACAAGAACATTCTTTGGGGACTAAAGGGAAAATTGGTGGGAAAAGCCATGTCCTTAAAATAGTGGTTGGTTTGTTTTACCCCATGAAAACCCTTGCTGGGTTATTTAATGCCAAATTCAGTCTTTGTTTTGTTTTTTTGTTTTTTGCAAGTTATTTTATGGTAAGTAATGAAAAAATTGTAGCTTTAAGAATAGTTACTATTCTTAATACGAATGTTATATACCTCTTTTGTATCGGGTATATATATATATATATAATATATATATATATATATATATATATATATATATATATATATATGAAATAAAAATGAAACTTAATCCGACAGTGTGAAATTGATATGTTGAAAAAACAAAAGATGTTTACAAAAGCATGGGATCATCAGGAGAGAATGTGCAACCGTTTCGGGGCCTTCCTCTCAACGGTTTTAAAAAGCAACATCGCTCCCCCTCACTGATGTGAGGTCCCGTCTTATTTTTTGTTGAAGACCGATCCACATGCGGTAGATACAGATATTCTGAGGGACCTCACATCAGTGAGGGGGGGCGATGTTGCTTTTTAAAACCGTTGAGAGGAAGGCCCCGAAACGGTTGCACATTCTCTCCTGATGATCCCATGCTTTTGTAAACATCTTTTGTTTTTTCAACATATCAATTTCACACACACACACACACACACACACACACCACACATATATATATATATATATATATATATATATTATATATATATATATGTGTGTGTGTGTGTGTGTGTGTGTGGTGTGTGTGTGTGTGTGTCGAGAGGAGAGAGTTCTTAGGAGAGTTCTATGTCCCCGACTGGCCATCTTCATTTGGGTGATTTCTTCTTCTGGTTGAGTGCCCTATTGCTGTGCTGTATGCATGTATAGTGCAGCTCCCATCTAGTTTATTCTCTAATCGCTTCGTTAGGGTCCAGGTGATGCAGCCATACAGCAGCACTGGTACGACAACAGTCTGGAAGAACTGTCTCTTTAACTTGTCTGTGACATTGGATTTCCATATGACCGATAATTTATTTATAGCGGCCCATGCCTTTCCTATACGTGCATTAACGTCGTTTTCTGTGGAGGAGATGTTACTGCCTAAGTATCTAAATTGTTCTACCGAGTTTAGGAGTTTGCCATCGGTTGAGACGTGGAAACAGCACCCCACGAGAAAGCAGCTGTAAGGACCTTCCGAGAATGATGAGCGATAGGGACGGATGGAGAGAGATTGTCATGGATATCCGTGCCAACAGCGCGACTTGATGATGAGAATGATGATGCATGTATAGTAGAATTCTTAGCGTTGTGCCTTGTGCAAATGCTGAATCCCTAGTGATGTTCCGTGTACAGACATAGGCGAATTCTTAGCGCTGTGCCAAGTGCAACTATAGTCGAATTCCACTTTTATAATTCTAAAATATCATTTATAATTAGTATTACTAGTACAAAATAAAAAAAACACCCTCCGGGCGATGTATAAATAGATTTTTAAAACATATTGCCTGAGGGGTGGGAATAAAAAATTCAATGTCAGCGAGTTTGTATCCTAAGTAAGTAAAATCATCAAATTCATTAAAGGATTAAAACAATTTGAAATGTAAACTTTAAATATGTATTAAAATAAAACAAACTATATATAGATATATAATACCAGTATTGTATTGGTTAAAACTTGTTTTAAAAAAACAATGAAGACTGTCTAATGTTGCATGGTCAAATTTTGAGTGTATTTTGGGTAATATGACGTAAGCAGTGAGGTAATTTTTGTTACAGACAAAAACCGGAAGCGAATCTCCATTATTAATAGATTTGGATTATTCGGACTATTGTCCTCATCTTCATCGTTATCTGTACAACGTTTCGGCCGATGTGCCCTCCGGCCTTCTTCAGGTATCTCTTGTCAGACTCGGGAACCTTGTTGTAATCGGGAACCTTCTTGTCGTAATATCCTATCAATAATTTTAATTGATTTTTTTACCAACAGATCAATACATTATTAATAATGTTTAATTAATATTTCACGGAATCTCGCTGAAAATGTGTCTCATAATAAAAAACATGTTTTTAATTTAATAAAAGCAACAAATCACTATATTATCAATTTGTTTAAAATTGATTTTCTACCGGAAGTCTTCACAAATTAAAAGCCTAAAGAGAAGAGTCGGCGCCGTGAAACCAGAGACTCCTCCGTTTGCCAGTCTTCCTCTTGTGGCCGTCGCGGTACTTGTCTGTTACATAGAGGCCGACTTAGCCACCAACCGCAGCATTAAACGTTATTAACAATACGTAAATACAATTAGAAAAAGCAGACAGTGCTCATGTAATCGATGACGGCCAGCCGGTATGAGGTGATCCGACTAGAGAAGAAGGAATAACAACATCACAGCGAATAAGAAGCACGAGATGCAAGCAGTGACCCGAGAGAAGAAAGGAGGCGGATAAATAGAACAGGAATAGACGCACAAGCATATATATATATATATATATATATATATATATATATATATATATAATATATATATATATATATATATCCATCCATATATATATGCATATATATATATATATATGTGTGTGTGTGTGTGTGTGTGTGTGTGTGTGAAGTCCTTATAAATTAATAAATATGTAAGAGTTTTACACTAAGAAAGGACAAAAGAATGTTCGAAAAGTCCTTATGTATTTTTCATATATGGAAATATATTTTCAAAAATAAAAAATAAAAACATGAATTTTGGTCAAAAAACTTTTTCAAAGATTTTCTCTCTCTCTCTCTCTCTCTCTCTCTCTCTCTCTCTCTCTCTCTCTCACACACATACACACACATACACACACACATATAATGTAATATATATATATGTGATATCATGAAATACATGTTTTATGATATATAATAACATATATATATATATATATATATATATATATATATATATATGATATGTATGATATATAATATATATATATATATATATATATATGCGTGTGTGTGTGTGTTTGTAACAATAATAACTATAATGATAATGATAATAATATAGGATATTGATATTATAATATAATACTATTTATGATATATTCCTATTATTATTATTATTATTATTATTATTATTATTATTATCCCCCTCCAACTCACAAACCTTTAACCCTACCAACTAATATACACAACAAAACACTCTATGACAAACTAACCAGTCTAGTAATAAAAGACATACAAACTACCTCCCTAACAATTAGGAACCTCACCATATATATATATATATATATATATATATATATATAGTAAAGTCTTTGGGTGGCCTAATGTCGGTATCAGCCAGACAGCGAGGGAGTCTATTCCTTTTTCACTAGCACTAGACCAAGGATATTGTTTGGGCGTCTGGGGGCGGAGCGCCTCTCCTACCATCAGCTCCTCACTTT
>CM042169.1:57028181-57058181 GCA_023376005.1 Doryteuthis pealeii
TAGTATTTAATTTTTTAACTTTCAATTTTTATTTTAATGATATAAGTTATGTAATTATTTTTCCTCTTAAAAATCTTTGAAAATTAAATTATTTTCTAGAATTTCAAGTTGTAACATGTAATTACTTTAACTCTAAAAACATGTACGGGTGACAAGACTATATATATATATATATATATATATATATATATATATATATATATATATATATATATATATATATATATCAAAAACTAATACTATTGACGTAATAGTAAACGTGGGGAGAATATTTTTCCAATTAATAAAAAAATCTGCAACGCTCAGCAAATTGTTTAACGAAAACAACTAAAAAATCGTGAGTGGACAATATTTTTTAATATCATAAGTAAACATAACTTAAAAATCTTAAATGATTTGGTTCTGTTTGGGTTTTGTTTAACGGCATATAAACCCAGTGGGTTATTTGATACCATATCTTTTTTTTGTATGCATTATTTGTATGATAATAAAAAAAGTAAAGTCGTCGGGTGGCCTAAAGTTAGTATCAACCAGACAGCGGGGGAGTCTATCCCCTTTTCACTTGCGCTAGACCAAGGAGATTGTTTTTGTGTCTGAGGTGGAGTGCCATACCAACCAGCAGCTCCTTACTTTACTGCACAGATCCCTGTGCTACTCATACACTGAGTTGGCGAGGGTTGTGGTTCCTTGGTCGATGCTCTACCGACTGAGATAGTTTGTAGGTAAATATTTTGTTTTTAAACAAATTTTTAGAGTGCGAGACAATAGTTGGTAATTAACTTTGCATTACAGGTGTATTTTTGTAAAACTCATTTTTTGATCTATTCAACCCACACATGGAACTGGGAGTAATGGCAATGAAGGGGTACTCCCTATTCCCAGAGCTCCAGAATTGAAACTTCACCACTAGATACAGTTTAACGTCATACCTGACACATTACGATCCTCATTTACAGTCTTCTAGCACATATGATAAAAAGGTTCGGAGGTTTGCCATGAGGGCAATTAGGTTGGGACAATCATATAGATGCTAAGTTTGACATGACCAGCCGATTGATCGGAAGTGGGCCTCTCCGAAGGCTTGTTTAGTCTAAGTTAGGTCCCAAATGGGTGTTGCATGAGTGTTGCTCAGCCCTAGGATTCCATACTTAAGCATCACGGGTCGCCTATCACAGCCAACAGGTGGCCCCATTGGGTGTCTCTCTATGTCCCGGAATGCAGTCGGCATATTCTACATTCCAGCCGACATTGCTAAATTTTCAATGAAAAAATAACAAGCAGAATGCCTAGATAGAACTGGAAGGATATATATATATATATATATATATATATATATATATATATATATATATATATATATATATATATATATATATATTTAAGCGGTAATTGTTGGATTCATGATTTACGATATAAATTGCAATATATGTATCTGTGTATCTGAGTATAACCAGTTGGCATCTACACCAGTGAGGTGAGCATGTTAAGGTAATATTGAGGAATAGGACTGGCTGATTGGATTTCAATAAAAAATCAATACTGAAACTCATGGGGACATCTCTACAATAAGGGAGGAAAAAGAAGACGTTTCAGTAAGGAAGGAGAAAGAGGAGATACTACCACTGTTAAACCTTTCCTCCCACGACTCAATTTCCTATTCTTATACTTTTGTTGAATAAGTTCGTTAGTCTTCATGTTCAAATCTTTCCGGTTTATTTACTCTGAATAAAGAAAGCTGAATGGAAGAAGGAATTATGACTTCCATTGATAGTTCCACACAATAATGATCTATCATAGACACATCTAGCAAAGAAAGCCATTGAAAATCCAGTATGGACTTCCATGTTCGCTAGTATTTTCAGTCGCACTATGAGTTACCCACCTTTCTCGAGTGTTACCGGGTATTGCAGCTTGTGTTATATATGACTTATATATAACACAAGCTGCAATACCATCAGAAAGGAAAATATCAAGGTGTATGAAGACCAAACTCTTAATACCATAAATAGTGCGTACTCTCTTCTGCACGTATAAAAAGGCTGTCACCTGATCTAAATTAGTCCGAAGACAAAGGGCCAAGCGAAAATTTGTTTTTGTATCGACACTTAGATAATCAAATTTCTTGTTCGCTAGTTTGTTGGGTTCAGGGAATCTAGTTATATTCAACTTTCAAAACATTATCTCTAAGATTTTGAGCCCTTTTTACAGACATATGTTTTCTTTTAAATTTTTCCACTGGACTTTAATGCCTTTCGCATTTTTTAAATTCATATATTACTAAAACATGTCCTGGGTATGATGTTAAACTATCTGATGGTGAGGTTCCAGTTCTGGAGGTCTGGGGAGTGTGGCGCACCCCTTCATCACCATTGCTCCCTGATTCACTCTGACTTGATCCACTCTGACCTGGTGTGATGAAGGGGTGCGCCACACTCCCCAGACCTCCAGAACTGGAACCTCACCATCAGATAGTTTGACATCATACCCAGGACATGTTTTAGTAATATATGAATTTAAAAAAATGCGAAAGGCATTGAAGTCCCATCTAGAAAATGTGTTTATGAAAAAAAATTGATTATCCATTAAGAATGAATTTATTTCAAAACTTTACCCGCATTAAATGATCCCACCGAGGTTGATATGCCGTAAAATAAAACAAAGAAATAAATTACTAAAACAGCGCATGAAACGCTTATTTTCAAAGGATGATATCTCATTATAAGATTTTTTTATAATCAAGGTCTTTCTAAGCGTGAAACTTTAAGTAGTGAGTGAACCTGGGTCAGGGCTTTTCGGACGCACCCCAAAGAACTCTCAAGTCTGTCTATTTCAAAGCATGTCATTTTTTCTTGACTTTAGTTGAACTCAACGTCCTGACTCGAACAATCATGAATAATTATTATAACTCTGTAACAAATAGAAAACAAAAATATCGTGGCTAGTTATTCTCGGTGCATGAAAATTAATCCATAAAGAATAAACGAAATTCTTCGGATCATATTATCTTTAGGCACCCCTTTTTGATCTCGATTAAGAAAGGACATGTTTTTCATTTACACCGTCAATATCTGGTTGTTTGTTAGGGGTTAGGGTTAGGGGTTAGGGTTAGGTGTTAGTTTTATAATTTTTTTAAATCTAAAAATCGTCTGTTAAAACAACCGGATATTGACGGTGTAAATGAAAAACGTGTCCTTTCTTAATCGAGATCAAAAAGGGGTGCCTAAAGGTCATATGGTCCAATCCTTCTAATAACCTGACTCAGACGTATAGATTTCTGGTTGAAATAATTAAAACTTATATACAGGGTGACCCCCCCCCCCAAAAAAAAACAGAATTTGGGTTCTGTTTTTTTTTTGGGGGGGAGGGGGTCACCCTGTATTAATACTCTTGTTCTTTAATCTTCCGACTGTTATCATTTGGCAACACCCTCTGGTAAAAAAAAATCAGACCTTCCAATTCATCCAAGATGAAATGCAAAAATGTAAGTACTGATCATTTGCTGTTGCTTATCTGCCGAATTCTTATTTCTTATGAGTGTCCTGACCTCAGCTAAATAATGAACCATTCCGTTATTATAATCAAAGGGAAGAAAAGGGACATGCTACACAGGAAAATATAAGAAAGAAAGAGCAAGGGAAAGATAGAGAGAGGGGTTGAGCGCGGAAGTGATAACGCAAATCTGTTTCAATCGAACATAATGAAAATATGACAAGAAGGAAAGAAAGAAAGAAAAATTGAGAAAGAGTTAAATCAAGATTATTATACTTTTTACATATTGAAGCATATTTCAATAGCTCTTAAGTAAACATATCAACAGGTCCTGCTAGTAGTCTTTAAAAATCTCAAATGTGGTTTACTACACATTTTTTTTACTTTGCTTTAACTTAACAGCTAATTTTTGAAGGTAAGCGTTTTTTTTCTGTTTATGATCAAATTATATGAGGGAAATTTAATAATACAGCATCGGGTCCAAAAGATTCAAGTCCCATCTAATTTCTGTGTGTGTGTGTGTGTGTGTGTGTGTGTCTGTGTGTGTGTGTCCGTGTCTGTGTCTGTACATATGTGTGTGTGTGCCTGTGCATATGTGTGTGTGTCTGTTTGTCTGTGTCTGTTTATTTATGTGATCTGTTCCACTGATTCAAACATTTAGTGGTTAACATTTGGTGCATATATAAAAGAAATCGGTTGGCTGAAAAAGGAAAACATCCTGGTAGACCACAAAAGCCATCAAAACATCAGGATAGAAAAACTCAAAGTAATATGCCTTGAAAATGGATAATGTATGTATTTACCCCCCCCCCCAACCCACCCCCGCACGAGCAGGCCAGTTTTTTAAGCGGAGTTTAACAGATTTGAATTCAGAATGTTCCTTCTCCTAATCCGATTGCCACACCAAAATTAAAGAGCTCAGTCTGCCCTATTATTTACCCATAGCTGGGGGAGAATAGTTGAACGTATACATTTCATAAGGGTATTAGCGCTATGTGAAATGCAAACAGCTTCAATTTCTCTGATTTTTTTTAGAAGTTTGATAATTTAGATTATTTGGATTATTCGGACTACTGTCCTCATCTTCATTGTTATATATACAAAGTTTCGGCCGATGTGTCCTCCGGCCTTCTTCGGGTTCTTCTTGTCGGACCTGGTAGCCTTCGAGTCGAACTCGGGAGCCTTTTCGGAACTTCGAACAGCACCTTTTTTTTCAATCCACGGGGGTAGACTGTTCTCATTCCGTTAACCATGACCGGGTACAAGTGTTACGCTGCGTTAAGTATTTCATGTTACTATCGCCCTTGACAAGGATTGAACCTGCACCCCAGAGATGATTGTCACTTAGAACTGTATTAACCCGACTCCTATATTAGTTGCGCCATGTGTCCAACTGGGTGAAACGCTGTGCATATAGCAATGAAGATGAGGACAACAATCCGAATAATCCAAATAATACAATGCAAACAGCTTCGTCCAGGATTTGAATTTGTGTCACCGTGTCCATTTCTTATGATGATAACCATTACAACACAAGCGCCTCCAAAATGGATAATGTAAAATAAAACTGTTACATAATCTATGCGGTTGCATAAGATTATTGTCAATCCCCTGTAATTCTGAGGGGATGAACCCTTTCATACCATGGCCGGGTCCTTCTATGGAAAATTACAGAAGCCCGCCAAATATGTGAAGTCACGTGGGACCTTTTTCAGAGTCCCCAGTTTGCAGTTAGACGTCAGGCAGAGCAGTCGGCCATGACGCTCTGTCTAAAACTGTAACTCTGCATACGCGCGCTATGTTATGTCTGGGTTGGGGACTTACCGAATAAAGAACATTAAAAGAAAATCGAAGTCTTGTGTTTACTAAAAACTAACAATGACACAGGGTTTCTGATAAGGAGAAATCCCTAACAGAAACCAGACCCGAAATCCCCATAGAAGACCAGACCTTAGAAGATATACCAAGTCAACACCAGACGCTAGACCAGACCAAGATAGACGATCAGAATAGCAAAGCCGGTCAGAAGAAAAGACGACTAGAAGTAAGAAGTAAGAAAAGGGTATACAACATTATATCGATTTGGTACTGTGAAAACCTCAGTACGTAACAAAACAACGTAAAAACAAATGTGTCGAAACAGGAATTAATGTTTTGTGTCAGAACTGTGAGAAATCGACAGAATAAAATATGACTGATAAAGAAAAGCAACACGAAAACAAACAGAAGAAAATGAGGTTAAAGTGGGCTAAATAGAAATAATCAGGAAATGTGGACAATTGGATGAAAGTGATATTCAGTGATGAATCAAGAATCTGCATGGGCCAAGTTGATAATACTGAAACTATTGTTTGGTACCGTACAAATGAAATATCTAAAGATGACTGCCTGAAGAAAATATGTAAGTAAAGTAAAGTCGTCGGGGCGGCCTAAAGTCGGTATCAGCCAGTCAGCGAGGGAGTCTATCTCCTTTTCAATAGCGCTAGACCAAGGAGATTGTTTTAGCATCTGAGGTGGAGCGCCACAACTACCATCAGCTCCTTACTTTACCACACAGATCCCTGTGCTACTCATACGCTGGTTGGCGAGGACCGGTATCGAACTAGGAACCTTGTGGTTTCTAGCCGAACGCTCTACCGACTGAGCTAACCCGGCCCCTAGAAAATATGTAAATTTCCCAAATCGTTTATAATATGAGGTTAAATCTGAAGTTGCATTTAATGGACCTGAGGTGATAGCAATCATTACCCCAACAATCAATGCACTTGGTTTCTGATGACCCCAAAACCAAATACATAACAAATCAAAACAAACATAACAAAACAATCACGGAGTTGAACTTCTTGTCGATTTTGCTATTGGAACGTGGGTGCATTCTACAGCCCGCTTGCTTCTGGTGAGTTTCAGTTACTTATCAAATAACTTTCTCCTGACTGTCTGAAGAAAATATTTAAATTTTTCAAGTCATTTATGATATGGGTTTAAATCTAAGATTGAATTTTAAGAGACCTGGGGAGATGGCAATCATTACCTCAATAATCAATGCATTTGTTTTCATAGAAATCCTAGATAATTATCTCATTCCATCGATAGAAACTTGGTTGGTGATGATGAACTCATTTTTCAGGCGGATAAATGCAACGAGGATTTAACTTTTCTTCGGGAAAGGCATTTAAATCAATGATAATCCCAACGTGTAGTTTGAATAAAAATCCAACTGAAAGTTTTTTGGTGAATATTTTATTAAAATGGTCAATAAGATGGACCCATCAATCAAAGAATATATATTAACTGCCAATCGGGAAAGTTGGAACTATTTCAATCAAGAATATCACTATACCGGTATACTCAGCATATGAGAAGCGCGGGGATCTGTGCGGTAAAGTTAGACGCCAAAGCACTCTCCTTGGTCTAGCGCTAGTGAAAAGGAGATAGACTCCCTCGCTGTTTGGGTGATACCGACTATAGGCCACCCCGACGACTTTACTTTTACTACTTCATACTGAAGAGAATTAAGGTTATCATTAAAGCTCGAGGAAAGGCAACTAAGTATCAATTTTTATTATTATTTATTTACTTATTTATGTCATTGAATTTTACTAGCAGGACCTGTGGATATACCACAGTGTGATAATTATTACAACTTTTGATATCCTTACTTTAGAGCTATTGTAAATAGTTCAATATGTAAAATGTATGATAACATTGATTTAACACGCTTACACTTTTTTTATTTCCGTATTTTTCCTTTTTCCATTATGTTCGATTGAAACAGATTAGCGTTATCGCTTCCAAGCGCTCACCTTTTCTCTCTATCTGTCCCCCTACTCTCTTTCTTTCTTTCTTTCTTTCTTTCTTTCTCTCTTTCTTTCTTTCTCTCTTTCTTTCTTTCTTATAATATTTTTTCTGTGCAGCATGTCATTTTCATTCCCTTTCTTTCTTAATAATAAAAATTAAAATTCGGTGGATAGGCAACACCAGATAATAAGGATTTACATTTTTGCATTTCATCATGGAAAATTTGAACGATCTCATCTTTGAAGGTTTTGCAGGATGATAACGGCCGTATTTTTTAGGAACACCAGTATTAATACATGGATACTTTTTCCTCAATATTTAGTTATTTCATGATATCTTTCTGTGTGGCTTGGAAAAATTATACCATTGATTTTAATTATTTAATTCAGTGTATTTAAGAAACATTTTATGAAGCCAAATATTATAGCTATGAAATTGCAAATATTTTGCGTTTTATCTGTTATTAGTTTATTTACTGCTAAATGAAAATCCGGGGTTAACAAGTGTGTCAATTTTATATTTTGCCAGGGATAGTATATTGTGCTCTTATATATCAACTGGCTGACAGCCAAAATATATTTTGTAAATACACACATATGCATATTATGTAAGTATGTATGTATGTATGTATGTATGTGTGTGTGTATGTATGTATGTCAGAGGTTAAGCTATGCTACGATGGTGTGCATAAGCTGAACAGGTTTAAGTGGCATGTTTAAGTCTCTGCCCAAAGATTTTCTCGTTCGTAAACTCGTTTTTGTTTATTTCATCTATGTATACGAACAGAAAAGATCTCTAGTGAGAACCTGTTATTACGTCTTGGACTAAGCTTCTCTCACCAACTAAGTATACAAACAAGAGTATGTGCCAAACATAGAACTTCTAAGTAGAACGTGGCATTGTTTAGCCGATCTTATTTGGGCCATGTGTACGAAAATGTGTGAGTGTCTGATTTGCATATGCGTCCGAATGGTGATGATGGTGATGGGGTTGAGTAACTTGTTTCAGAGTTCATATGGTTATTCTAGTCCCTTTCAAATAAATGGTACGCTCATCGAAAAGGTTCGGTCAATACGTTACAAATATTCTCAGTTAAACAATGTTGATTATGATCAATGGGTTTGAACGCGTATGTGTGTGTCAAACTTATATAAATCTATTATAAATCTATATATCCATCTAAGTATGTTTATATCTACCTGTGCGTTCGATATCAATCTATCACTGCTCGTCCATCTCTCTCTCTCTCTCTCTCTCTCTCTCTCTTCTTCTCTCTCTCTCTCTCCTCTCTCTCTCTCGATTTTTCTCTATAAAGCTAATAGTCTGAATAACTTTTTTTTTTAAATTGATATTTTTTTTTGTAAAAAAAAAACATGAATTCTGAATTCTTCCTAAAAAAAATGTCAATATTATGATATAAAATTATTTCAAAATACTCAAAAATTTAAGATTGCATTTTAAAAAATATTTTCAATATTTAAAAAAATCCTAAAATAAACACTGTAATACATATATTTTCGGTGATGTTTTTTTAATTTTATTTTTATGAACACCCCCTGGTGTTCCTAAAAATGTTTTCGTCCGGTCATGGCCCGGGTACTTTTGCTAGTATATATATATATATATATATATATATATATATATATATATATATATATATATATATATATATATATATATATATATATTTACCAACCCCTCCACGCGAGCATCATCATCATCATCATCATCATCATCATGTCGCGTCTTTTGGATTCTCATGACTCTTTCCTGCCACACAATCGGCCATTGCTCTTAGCAAGTCCCCCGCATAGCATCCAATATACGCACAGTGCTGATCAATATAAGACTTTGATGATCAGCCCACTGTGGCGTGGGTATATGTAGGTGTCCAGAACGCCACTTATTCTCCAACAGTGTCCAGTGTGTCTTGTTGTCTTTTGAATGCTTTAAGTGACCGTAAAATTGATTAAAGAGGGGTGTATATATAAATATATATGTGTGTGTGTGTGAGAGAGTGAGAGAGAGAGAGAGAGAGAGAGAGAGAAAGAGAGTGAGTGAGGAAGGGAGAGAGAGGGGGGACTTTAGTAATTTATAGATGGGTAATACATGATAGAAATGAACAGAGGCAAACAGAAATACTTATTTATTTATATCAGTGAAAAGTAGATGTGATCTGTAATAATAAAAGAATGTTTAATTTTTTATTGATTTGATAACTTGGTACTTATTTAGAATAGATCTCTGGGAGAAAAGGCTGCGGTAATATCTTTTTTTTTAATATAGAGAAAGTTAGTACTTACATTCCTAATCCAGTTAAGAATAAATTTGAGTTAGTGTCTTTCTATTTTTTGAAGAAGTTTCATTGATTTTATAAACAGCGGCCATATTGATTTCCAGTTGAGGGATGGAGAATTGTTTTGACTCTTGAAAAAATCAATATGGCCGCTTTTGAACTTAAGACGTATTTGGGTTTGTTTTAGTGCTTCTAAGTTCATGAATAAAAAGAAGACATTGATTGAAAGTTATTCTTATCTGATTGATTGATTGATTGATTGATTGATTTCAATGGCATGTCAACTAAACAGGGTTTATTTTATACATACAGGTGAGGGAATCGTGTTCATTGTACGTTCATTTTTTACATTTTTTCCGAAGTTCTTTCCTAAGATTCTTTTAGGATTTTTTATGCACGGTTCTATCGAATACGAATAATTTTTAAACAGATTTATTTGAACACTTAATAGAGGCCAAACAGGTACTACCGATCCAGGTCATAGACCTTGGATAGCTGATATTCAGGGATGTGTACACACGCTTTCATAGTATATATATATATATATATATAAGTCGTCGGGGTGGCCTAAAATCGGTATCAGCCAATCAACGAGGGAGACTATCCCCTTTTCTCTAGCGCTAGACCAAGGAGATTTTTGCGTCTGGGGGGAGCACCACACTACCATCAGTTTTTTACTTTATATATATATATATATATATATATATATATATATATATATATATATATATATATATATATATATATATATATATATATATATTGAAAATAAACCCTGAACTAAGAGATATTTTCAAAGAACCCGGTATAGTTACCTATCACCGACCTCATAACCTCAGAGAAATGATAGGAAGTAACAATATATTAAACAATAGAGTAGTCAACATGAGACCCATAATTAACTCCACAAAATTCTGTCGGCCCTGTAGTACAAAAAACAACCTATGCTGCAAACAGATAAAAACAACTGACACATTTACAAGCTCAACAACAAAACAAACCTTCAAAATCTACCACGAATCAAACTGCAAAAGCAAAAACGTAATTTACCTACTCGATTGCATCAAATGCAAGAAGCAATACGCTGGGAAGTCTGAGTGGGCATTTTATTTTAGGCTTAATAATTACAGATACCGAACAAAAAATACAGATCACAGCAAGCTCATCCCAGTCGAGCAACACTTCCGACTAGATGACCATGACTTTGACAGAGACGCCAAATTTACCCTTATTGAAAGAATCCAAAGCGACACTAACACTAAATCTGTCATCGAAAATCACGAGTACAGATGGATAAAAAAAATAAAAAGTTTTCATCCGTTTGGTTTTAATAAAAAAATAGACTCATCATTTTAATTATGGCAATAAAAGTCGAGTCAACAACTATGAAGGGGGCCGATGACACCAAAATAAACAAACACTGACCGCCACACATCAAACAAGCCACTTTTTACCCAATTAAAAATCTAAAAGTCATGCGCACAGTACCGAGATACATACACACACTCACATTCACACACATATATGTATGCACACACATACATTTATATGTATACATATATGGTCATATACACAACTCCCAAGAACGCTCCCTCACATATATAAGAGCATTCAAAAAATAACACACCTCAAAGAGGTTTTTCACGGAACAGATGGACTTGCTACTACTAACACACTCTTCTACCCGGATTTTAATAGCATGCCAAACCCTCAAAAATACTGCAATTTTTATAGTTCTTCCATAATGCCCCCTTTCGAAAAATCTAAAAACAATTTCCTCAAATAAAAAATGTCCTCCTGACGATGACCTAAGGTCGAAACTAGTTGAGAATAAATAACACATAAAAAATATTCCTGTTTGTCTTATTACTTTTTGTTCATACTATATATATATATATATATTATGGACTCTCCCGTCGATTTTCGACGTATGAGGGTTCATACAAACAATGAAAACCCACCCAGTGATTTGTGTATAGTGGCGAAGGCTTGTATTGGACCATCCACACTTTTTGGCACAGTCGATAGGAAAGAATTGGTGCATCAAGGATTGCCACAAACCCAATCAACGACCAACCTCAGGAATTTTGAATTCAGAGTTATCCCTCTCCTATACTGGTTACCTACCCAAGGCTGAAGGGCCCAGTCTGCCCTACTATTTAACCCATATATATATATTTGTGAGTCAAAAGTTTTGCAATATTTTGTTACTTACTAGTTTGCAGAACGTATATCACAAGACCGAAGCACTTCAAGTCATAAAAGATACCAGCTGTTGTTGGTAGAATCGTGATAGTTGATGCGATGACATACTGTGCATTGCTTCCCCCACTGTGTGATTTGAAAGTCGCAGAGAAGAACGTGTAATGTAAATCTTATTTGGGAATTTATGCTTTACGAGTTCGAACGGGGCCATGACGCCACAGAAGCAACCAAAATCATTTTTGTGCGAAAGGTTAACCACAGCACAGTAATCAGGTTGTTCAGGAAATTTCGCTCGGGCTGCAAGAACCTCGACGATCAGGCAAGGTTAGGAAACTTAAAATCGTGGATTCCGAGGCTGTGCTCCAAGCCATAGAGGCAAATCCGGCGAGTATCGGGTGAGCTCAGCATTTCACAGTCCAGTGTGATACGTCACTTTTACGACCTCCTCAGCAAAATAGCATCCGGACTACTGAATGGCGCAAAATATTGCAAAACCTTTGATTCAACCGAGTTTTGTTTTAATTGTTTTTATAATAAAAGAAGAATGTAATCCAACTATGCAAGTGATTGTCGATGTACTCCAACGAAGGAGGCCAGCCACAATCATGAAAAGGGGTAGATCACGACAGTAATGTTTAAGCTACCCCGCAATGCAGACAATTGGTGTTAGGGGAATAAAGACAAATCTGCAAACACTATTACCATCATTCTCATTAGAATCATTACCCTCCGTCAGACAAGGTTTTCGTCCCTGTTTGCTGGCAGCCGTGTGGGTGTCCTGTCGAACCCCCGAATGTCAGCCGTCCTATGATATCACTCAGAGCGCACAGAGAAAAAATAAGGAGCCCCAACCCACATGTGCGGACTCCCAATCATCGTCTAACAATCAGTGCAACCTCCCTGGAAACAGTGAGTGGGGGTGAGGTGAGGGATGTCCCTCTCGGGTTTAGAAAGAACCCGGATGTGTCTTTTTAAATGAAGACTGCAATGTTATTTCTTACGATTACGTGACTTTCGTATACGACGACGGAACATGTACAAACCTTTTATAATGTCCAGTGCATTGTGGTAATTAATCGTTACAGTTTGTGTTGTTAAGAAAATCGTGTACTGCCTCGTCTCTCCGGTCATGATCCTCCACAGCTTCCATTGTTTTTCTTTTTTTCTTTACATTTTTTATTATTGGTAATAAGAACCAACATATTGAAATATAACTAAGATATTAAAATATAAACTGACAATTTTTTTTTCGCTATGACTCAAAGTTCAACGTAAGTCATTCTTTTTTATAAATGTTGGCATTGAAAAAAAAAAAGAGAAGGAAAGAAAAGAAAAAGGAAAGAAAAGGGAAAGAAAAGAAAAGAAAAGGAAGAAAAAGTGAACAACACGCTTATAGAGGGGGGTTCGGGGCAACTATAGTGGACACATACACATGGATAGACCAGTATAAGCTGACCAACAAAAACCTTCTTCAATCAGCTTTTCGCGGATTCTGGATGCTGCGCGGTGGACTTCTCAGGGGCGATGACTGATAAGAACAGTTGGAAAGAGGGGGTCATGGATATCCATGCTGTCAGGTTGATGATGATGATGATGATGATGATGATGATGATGATGATATCTGTGAGTTTCGTGAAAATATGGATATGCGCTCGGATCTCATCACAAGCTTAGTCAAAGTTATATGGATGACAGGCAGTTGCTCATGCAGCAGATCTCCCCTCTTCACCGGTATTGTCTAAATGAAGAACAATGTGATTTAAAATGTGTTAGTGTCATTGCAGAAATGAAACACAGTCGAACTACTCCCAAGTGCCCCATCTTCTTGTGTTGTCACTTCACTGCTGCAATTTACCCTCCCACACAAGGTAATGGGTTTAAATTCAGTTTTCTTTCTCCTAGATTACCCTTACCAACACCCCATCTACCTCACAATTTTACCCATAGTTAGTTGGAGAAAAAAAATTATGTATTTCAAAAAGGCATTAGCGCAAAGTGAAACACAAACAACCTCATCTTGAATTTGAACCTGACCAGCCGGGTTCATTTTTACGATAATCATTACGCCAAATCACGTCCAATAGAAATAGTTTACATACTGCATTTCTATTAACATCATAAAATAATAAATGTTGCTGTTTAGCTCGGTCGGTAGAGCACCAGCCTAGAAATCGCAAGGTTCTGGTTTCGATACTGGTTCCCGCTCTTGAAGAAGAATAAGAAGACATAATCTTTGTTGGCACATGGTGATCGAAGCCATCTAGCCAGATATTGGGACATATTAGTAAACTTTGCTTAACCTGGGAACTGTGAAGGGTTATCGCTGCTCTTCGGTGTTCTATAGTGGACATGTATTTACTAAGCTTTGTCTAGTCTGGTGCACAAACCTCATTTTGCTTATCATGCCTGTTGTGAGGATCCATTTAAACACTGTGTAGAGTGATGGCTGCTTAACTTCAGTTATATATAGTATTTACTAAACTCTCATTAATATGATAATCTGGCCTTCGTTTGTTTACGGAACCTGGTGTAATGACCCATCAGAATAGTGTGTAAGGACATCGTTGTTCTTCTTCAGTGATCAATAAAATTTATAAAATTTTGCTTAGTTTGGGGCCCAAGTTTCAGTTTTCTTCCAGTACCTTTTATTTTAAGTGTTAATCCACTCAATTAGTGTGAAAGATCATTACTGTTTATATTGTATGACATAGATAGACCTCTTCAATATACAGATGAAATCAACCCGGCAATCATTTTAATGAAGACTTTCGTTTGTTTTTTTTTGTTTTTGTTTTTTTATTTTTTTACTAATATCTAGAAAATCTGGTGGTCTTATACTCTGGTTAGACTGAAAGCAACGATTGTCGCCAGATCCTAAAAGTTAAGCAACAAGGAGTCTTCTATTATTTAGATGGGTTACCTAAGTATGGTAAACAAAGCTTAGTAAAGTCATGTCTAATATAGATCACCAAAGAAAAGAAGCGATAACCCTACCCAATACTTAGATGGGTCACCACTTAAAATTAGCAGGTACTGGAAGCAAACTGAGACCTGGATCTCAGACGAAGCAAAGCTTAATACTAGTGAGTTCGAGCCATTTACATTCGGCCTTGTTCCACATCTAAACAAAGCTTAGTATATATATATAATATATATATATATATATATATGTGTGTGTGTGTGTGTGTGTGTGTGTGTGTGTTCCGAATATCTGACTAGATAGCTTTGGCCATCGCATACCAGCATAAAGTTTATGTCTTCTTCCTCTTCTTCAAGGTGAATGCAAAATGAATGGCCCCGTCAATCAGGAGCCTGGGATCTCTCGGGATCCAGTCCGCTGTTCTACCAGGCAGCCAACCAGCCATGCCCACAAGTGCAAAGGAACGCCAATTTAAGACGCAGTGGCAGTCTCGGCAACGGGGTTGGTGTGACGGTGCTTAGAAAAAAAGCCTTTCTGGCTGTCGGTGCTTCGGTGTCGGGATAAGCAAGCGTCGACGTGAGATGATTGCTTGAACAAATGGGCGACAACGTGGGAGGCGAGACCTTGTGAAATGTCAGAAACTGGAGCGGCTGAAAAAAAAAATCCGCTCATGAAAATAGTCCACTACACATCGTCTGCTGCGATTAAAAAAAAAGGTTTATCAGAATCCATTTTGGTTTTTTCAATAATCAGGAATTGCTCTTTGGTTTGGATTATTTGTTTAACGGCATATCAACTTCTTATGGGTTATTTAATATCGAAATATATGGAAGCCGTGATTTAATGGTTACCGTCGTAGGAAATTGACACGGTGAGACGAGTTCAAATCCGGGACGGGGCTGTTTGCATTTCATTTAGCACTAATACCTTTGAGAAGGTATGAATCCAACTATTCTCCCTCCAGCTATGAGTAAATAGTAGGGTTGACTGGACTCTTTAATTTTGCTTAGGCAACCAGTCTAGGAGAAGGAAAACTCTGAATTCAAACCTGTTAAACTCTGCTTAAGAAATTGATCTTATGTCACATACTACATTGTGCCGCATACTACACGCGCGGAGGAGTTGGTAAATATATATATTTAATGCCAAAATATTATTTACCTGTAGATGTAATCATCAACTATATTTTCAATGTTCCATTGTAATTTTTTCTTTCAAATTGCACCTTTTATTGTTGTATAATCATTTGTTTACACACAAGGGCCGGTTTAGCCCAGTTGGTAGAGAGTCCGGCTTGGAACCACGGGCTTCTGGTTCGATACCGGCCCTCGCCAACTCATGAATAGCACAAGGATCTGTTCGGTAAAGTGAGGAGCTGATGGTAGTTGTGGTGTCCACCTCAGACGCCAAAACAATCTTCTTTGTCTAGCGCTAGTGAATAGGGGATAGACTCACTCGCTGTCTGGCTGATGCTGACTTTAGGCCACTTATATGATATCAAGTATTCCTAATACAAATAATGGTAATTTATGAGGAAGTGCGTCCCGGTCTCCTGCCTCAGAAATTGCTACCTGGTGACTATTAAAATAACGTCCCCAGCTATGTCGTCTCGGTGGTGTTACTTGAAAGAAAACAACCAACTTAGGACGTTAAATGTATTTTAGAGGGGGGGGGATTCTCTATTGTTGTCGTAATTCTTATTTATCGTAATTTGTTTAGAAATTCATTTATAGAAATTTGTCGTAATTCTTGTTTATTTATAGAAATTTGTCGTAATTCTTGTTTAGATATGAAGATGGATATCTATCTATCTATCTATCTATCTATCTATTTACCTCATTTTGTTCATTTTTTACTTTGTTTATATATATCTATCCACCCATCTCCATTTGTTCATATAAAAAAGAGAAGCCCCCCCCCCTCTAAAATACATTTAACGCCTTAAGTTGGTTGTTTTCTTTCAAGTAACACCGCCGGAGCGACATAGCTGGGGACGTTAATTTAATAGTCACCGGGTAGTAATTTCTGAGGCAGGAGACAGGGACGCACTTCCTCATAAATTACCCAAATAATTTGCACACAGTTATACGCTATAAATTATTCTACTCTAACACGTATAATTCATACACAAATATATAATTTAAATTAAATGTTTCTATTTAACAACAACCATTTGTTTTTTATGAATTCCTATCTAACACAAATAATTTGCAAGCAATTATATTGTTTCAAGTAACTAATAAAAATACTGTGTAAACTATTATAACTTTAAGTAATTTAATCTATTATCTCTATTAATAATGGAGATTCGCTCTTTATTTGTCTGTAACAAAAACTACGTCATTGCTTACGTCACATGATCCAAAATCGTTATAACATAGAATAAATACACTCAAGATTTGAGCATGCAACATTAGATGATCCTCATTGGGTTTTTTAAAACAAGTTTTAATAAATACATGTCTGGTATTATATATCTATATAAAGTTTGTTTCGTTTTAATACATATTTAAAGTTTACATTTCAAATTGTTTTATTTTTTACTCCTTTAATAAATTTGATGATTTTACTTACTTAGGGTACAAACTCTCTGATATTGAATTTTTAACTCCCACCACCTCAGGCAATATCTTTCAAAAATGTATTTTTACATCGCCCGGAGGGTGTTTTTTAAATTTGCTAGTACAAATAATTTGCATACAGTTATATGATCTCAATATTCTTATCGACGACAAATAGCTTTCAAACAGATCTATTTGACCAGAAGATGGGACCCTAATAGTTACTACCACTCTGGGTCAGAGTGGACCTGTGAGTAATAGCAGCGAAGGGGTATTCAACACTCTTCAGAATTCCATAAATTGAGCTTAACCATTAGATGCAGTCTAGTGACATACCCGGGACACTCCCTTCGGTGTGGGTCTCTCTCTCTCTCTCTCTCTCTCTCTCTTCTCTCTCTCTCTCTTCTCTCCTCTCTCTCTCTGCAGAGGATTCTATCGACGAATTCTAGGCCCTGCCGACAGGGGTTTCTTTAATTGTTATTAGTCATAAGAATTTTGATGAGTTTTCCCTCACCATCAAAATTTGTTTAAGATGACAAATGATACGTTTCTCCGAAAGTACTAGTAGGTATTTACCCGATATTATCGCCACGGGCAAGATGTGGCACAGTGTCAAGTAATGGGGCATTCAGTGAGAATGGAACTCACTATTCAGTATCCATTGATCTGCTAACTTCGAAAGGGCTAGTTGATATTTACGCAAACCGTTTGCCAATGGGTAGAGTGTAACATAAGGTCGCATACAGAGGCATCCAACGGGGATCGAACTCACTGTAATGGATCAGCGAAACTGTTATATACCCACTGCATATATATATATGGTATATAAATGGCGAGAGGAGAAAGGAGAGGAGATGGGTTCTTTCTGGTTCTGCTTCTTCGGCGGCCTTCTTCTTCTGTTGATTTCGTGGGCTGGGTTGTCTGTGCTCAAAAGGGTTGGTAAAATTAAGCAAGACTTAATTGCTTTACAAGACGTCTTTATTTTTTATTAAAAACCCGAAGCCAACAGGGATTTCAACTGCGTGATGAGAAGTTGGCATCTTAGGACAGACGAAAATTACGTCTAGTCCGTTTGACTAACGGCCAAAATCTAACTAAATCAGTTTACTTTTTGTGCTCGCCTTCAACCAATCATCAATCGGCGTCCAGGTCAGAGAAGGTGAACTGCCTTGTCAATCACTTTTACAACTTCCTACAACGGTCAATGGTAACTTTCCATTTACTATACCGTTATTTGAATTTTACTACACTTACATACTTAAATACTTCTAACCGTTTGCCTAACCAAGGTTAAAGAGCCCAGGCTGCCCTATTATTTACCCAAAGCTGGAGAGAGAGTAGGATTCATACCTTTCCCAATGGTATTAGACATAATTCGTAGGCTACCCACGAATTATGTATCAAAACTAGCTTGCTAACCATTACACCATGTCGGCCCTCCTTCGACATGTACAGAGAGCGAATAAACCACCCAAAGATACGAGAAGAGCTGAGCTGGTTCTTAGAATTGAGAATTTTACCCCGCACATTATGTTCGTTATCCGTATCTTGGTGTAATGGTTAACAAGATAGGCACGCAAATTCTTTACTATTGAATAGTGAGTTCGATCCCCGCTGGATGCCTCATATCTGGGACCTTGTGTCACATCCTTACCCATGGCGAACGAGTGAGGTAATTACCTACTGCCACGGCCCCAGACACTGAACGGTGGAAATAAAGCAACTGGGGGGGCCTTACATTTGAGACGAGTGAGTTTTGTGTTTTCCCTTACCCACTAGACGAATAGCCCTCACCAACATAGCAGTTGTCGTTGATGCTACTAGATTATACACGCACGCGTTTCCGTTGCCATGATATCTATTGTAGGACGGTTGCTTTATGCTGTAAGGTTAAATACATCCGGGTGCATACCTTCAAGCATGTGTGGACAAGGGTTATAAATCATTATGGTTTGTTCTAAACTATAATGATTTATAGCCCTTGTTTACAGCTATTACCAGACGTATGGGGACCGTAAGTGTTCCAGCGCGACTCTGATCACTCCCATACGGCCCGCGTGTATCAGGGACAGCTGGCTCAGAATTTTCACGATGAGGTCTTATAGTTCTTTTGATTTGAATTCTCTGGACTGTAATAGTGCTGGTACGTTAGAGAGAGAGAGAGAGAGAGAGAGAGAGATAGAGAGAGATAGAGATAGAGAGAGAGAGAGAGAGAGAGAGAGAGAGAGAGTAACTAGCGATCACAGAATATGAAGAACTCGCTGAAGGGTCACTTTCGTGTACATGATGACGAACATGAATGAGAACTATCTCCGCAGTGAGTTCTGAATTTGTGTTGCGATCGTTCTCACCAAGGCCAATTTTATTGATGTTTTTCTGGTTTTCTTAGTTGAGTACGTGTACAATATTTTAGAAAAAATATACTAATTTTTTCTGTTGGATATCTCTTTTTTATTTATCTGAATTGTTGACATGTGGCTTGATTTTTATTATTGGGATTTTTCGGACAATTGTCCTCATCCTTATTGTTATATACACAAGGACTCTCAATTATGACATGAAAGCTCTCGAGTTCGACGTGAAGGGCCCCGAGTTCGAAGAGAAAGTTCCTGGGTTCGATAAGGAATACTAGAAGAAGGCCGGGGAGCACATCGGCCGAAACGTTGTGTATATAATAAGAAAGATGAAGACAATAGTCCGAAAAATCTAATAATATATTTTTTAAATATAACTAGCAAAATAAAATAAAAACCTCCGGGCGATGTAAAAATAAATTTTTGAAAGATATTGCTTGAGGAGGTGGAAGTTAAAAATTAAATGTCGGAGAGTTTGAACCATAAATCATGAAATCATCAAATTTATTAAAGGAGTAAAAAAAAATAAAACAATTTGAAATCGAAACTAAGTTCTATTAACTTTGAATATCTATTAAAATAAAACAATCTGTATATAAATATATGATACTGGGGATGTATCTATTAAAACTTGTTTTAAAAAACAATGAGGACTGTCGTTGCATGCTCAAATTTTGAGTGTATTTATTCTATGTTATGACGATTTCGGGTATAGTGACGTAAGCAGTGACGTAGTTTTTGTTACAGACAAAAACCGGAAGCGAATCTCCATTATTAATAGATGTATCAATTAGTAGGTATTTAAGCAACCTGTTCATCACGCATAGCATGTGACACAAGTTCACTAGTAAAGGGTTTCCAGCGAGCATCGCACTCACTATTCTGAACTATTCAGTAGTAATGGGTCTACAAGACTAGCTTGCTAACCATTACACCACAATAGGACGCCCATAGTATATCAGATAATATAAACATGATTATGCATCTTGTATAAGATATATTTGAAAATCGGCCTATAAGTCTATTTCCTACGATGAAAATCATTCCGCTACGAAGCTGTTTGTGTTTCGTGCTGATGCCCTTGGAAAAGGTATGAATCATTCAATTCCGCCCGCCAAGTTATGGTTAGATAGTAGGGCAGACTGGTTTCTTTATCCTCAGTAAGGCAACCTGTCTATGAGGAGAAAATATTCTGAATTCAAAACACGAGGAGTATTATTCAGAAAATGTATGGCTCTCTGGTTCTACATTCTTCTATCATCAACCCATCCATAAAGTGTGGGTGGTTCTATACAAACCTTCACCGCTATAAACAAATGACCTATGTAGGCAGTTTGGGGACACACAAACATGATCTTCACACACAACAACACACACACACACACACACACACACATATATATATATATATATATATATATATATATATATATATATATAATAGCGGTCATCCTAAAGCGTTGTTTGGGCCTCTCTCGTGCCAAACGGTTAACTATTCCCTCTTTCTTTCATAAATACAGTTGTTCTTGAGGATGACCGTTTTATTAAAAGGTCGAAACAGATATCTGTCAGCATACTAATATTATCATTTGTTTTTTCTATAAATTTTCTATGATATATATATATATATAATAAGATAAATATATAAAGGTTTTGCATATCTATTTATTAGATGACAAAGGAACATTCACGACCATATTGGTTTCATGCGATGCAATCATCAGGTGAAGATGTTTCAAATGCATATATATATATATATATATATATATATATACTCGCGCGAGCGGGTCGTTAAAGCGGTAGTTGATAGGGACGGATAGTGAGCTAGAGTCAAAGGAATCCGTTCAGTGTTCAGTTGATGTTGATGATATAGTAGACTGTAAAAAATTGTCTCAGCGATCTAGGTTCAAATTCTGAACGAGGCTTGTTTCCCTGTGCGATAATGTTTTCGGAAGGCAATTTCTTTTAAAACCAGAGGGTGGGGTTAGTAATCAACCCGTAAAATCATACTTAAAAATTTTCACACTATCGCTGACATTGTATGGCTGTGACAACAATAAGATGAAGAAAATATTACTCTAAGAAGTTATAATGAAAATATTTACACTATTTACTTTAACGGTCGGAGAGCATTCGACCTGGACGTTCATGATAAAAAGAAACTAGAAAATTAGGAAAAGTCTAGAAATAGAATAATAATAAAATCATATTGTCGGTTTGACTGCGTCCCCCCTGCACAGGGGTAAGGCTCCTTAAAAATGGTATGACACTAAACTACATCTGATGATGATGATCCAGTTCTTGAGGGGAGTGTGCCAGGTCCACTCTGAACCTAAGCAGTAGTAATTCTTAGGGTCCCGTCTATTAGTTCAATAGATCTCTTTAAAGAATACAGTATTGCCCTAAAATGACTTTTTCGTATTCGATAAGACCACGTGCAAAAACATTGAATTAAAAACAACATTTTTTTTTAAACTTAAGATATATCACTAAGTAGGACCATTCTACAATTCTAGTAGTGATCATCCCAAGCGGAGATTTAAGAGGTTTGAATTCAGAGTTTTCTTTCTCCTAGACTGGTTGCCAAACCAAAGTTAAAGAGCCTAGTCTACCCTACCATTTACCCATAGGTGGAGGGAGAGTAGTTGGGTTCATACCTTTCCCAAGAGTATTAGCACTATGTGAACTATGGCTTCGTCCAGGATTCGATGAGTCCATTTCCTATGACTCTAACCAGTACACCACGCGCCTCATCGGTTACTACAAGTCATATGACCCCCCCCCACACACACACACACTCAAAAAAAGAATGTCTTGTGGTTTTTCAGTCAATGAAAGAAAGACTTTTTTTCCATGTATAAATCCTCACACTTCCCAATCAATAATAATAAAAATACGCTATTGCAATGGTCGAAGAGCATTCGACCAAGAGAGTAATGATATAAAATAACAACAATTGATTTGCATAATGTGCAGACAGTAATAAATAATAAAATTAGGTTTGCTTTCATTTTTTTTATTCTTATTTCTTTAGATCGTTTCATTATATCTCTCTCTTCTTCTTCTTTAAAATCTCTCTTTTTATTCTATTTCTCGCCTTTTGCGTGGGCGTCTCTCCCCCATTATGTTCGCTAGTTTGTTTTCAAATAATAAACGACGCGTTGGTTGAGCGGGAAGTCATGGTAAAGGGTCTTTTTTTTTCCCTTTCCTCAAATCAGTTAAAGGTTTTGGCGCTTTCGGCAGGTGGTTTTGGCTAGGCGGGTCTTCTTTGGCGACAGGGAGGGGGGATGGTAACGGTCACAAGGCCCCACGCATATCAATAGTTGCCCTAATTATTTTTCGGGCTTTTTTTATGATTTGCCCTTTTTTTAAATACAATACCGATTAAAAAAAAGGAACAGTTGAAGCGGGGGACATCGTTAACTCAGGAGACAACATAAAAGAATAATAGTTTTTGTGTGGGGTGCTGCGTAAAAACTGATGTAGCTATCGTTGTGAAAATCCTTTCGTAAAAGGGTCGACCAGAATTTTGTTTAAGGTACACTCGATACCCTGCAAAAAATGTCTTTGTTCCTGTCGAGCGATATGTTGTCAGATCACTTTCTCTTTCTCTCTTCTTTTTTTTCTTCTTTTTTTTTTTTTTTTTTTTTTTTGTTCCCCCAAACGTTTTTATTTTTAGCCAAACAATAAACCGGATGTTGATTTAGTCAATTTTTACATCTTTACATTGAAAATAGGGCCGGGTTAGCTCAGTCAATAGAGTGTTCGGCTAAAAACCACGAGGTTCCTAGTTCGATACCGGCCCTCGCCAACTCATCGTATGAGTAACACAGGGATCTGTGTGGTAAAGTTAGGCGCTGCCGGTAGGTGTGGCCCTCCACCTCAGACGCTAAGATTATCTCCTTGGTCTAGCGTTAGTGAAAAGGGATAGACTCCCTCGCTGATTGGCTGATACCGACTTTAGTCCACCCCGACGACTTTCCTTTTTTATTTACATTGAAAAAGTTCCCGTGTCGTAGCGGTTAACAAAGTGGATTGCGATATTGTAGTAAGCGAGTTCGAACACTAGTCGCACTACTACATTACTTTCGGACTAATGCACTTGTGAAAAGTATCAACCCCGCACATTCCTCCAATTTATTTGGTCTAGAAAAAGAAATTTCTATAAAATAGAGTTGTCATTTTTTAACTATACTGTATGCTTAAACACGCATGGAGAAACTTGATATATATATATATATATATATATATATATATATATATATATATACAGGAGAGAGTCAGAGAGAGGCGAGCAGGTAGGGAGAGAGGGAGAGAGAGAGAGAGAGATAATTCATATAATGATATCATTTGATGATTTTTGGTTTAGAAAAAAATATTTTCTATCAAAATTGTTATCATTTGTGAAACATAGTGTATGTTTAAACGTGCATGGAGAAGCTCCAGTTCTGGAGATCTGAGAGTCTGGTGGTTATTCCATTCATTGCCATTACCACTTTCACTCGGAGTGGTTGTACTTGGTGGAGTCTAAATCATGGGTCGATAGAAGTGTGTGCAACCAAAAAATTAAGAAATAACATTACAAAAATGTAAATACGAATGTACAATAAACGCGATTCTCTAACCTCTAAGCATGAAATAACCCTAGACGGCTTGTATTATTTAAATTTTTGGACTGTTGTCCTCATCTTTATTGTTATATACACAACATTTCGGCCGATGTGCCCTCCGGCCTTCTTTATGTGTTTCTTGTTGAACTTGGGAAAAATTTTTGTCGAACTTTGGAGTCTTCGTGGAACCCTTTATTTAATCCATTGGGGTAGATTATCTCATTACATTAACCATATGTTAAGCTATGTTAAGTATCCTATGCTATTTTCGCCTCTTGTCAGGATTGAACATGCAGCCTCCAGATGATTGTCACTTAAAACTGCATTAACCTTAACTTAGAACTGTATTAAACCCTTATATTTGGTCACATTGACCGAAACGTAAATATAACAATAAAAATGAGGACAACAGTCCTAAAAATCTGAATAACACAAATGATCAAGAGTCATCTTAAAAGTTCAGAAATATAACCCCATATGGGTCGACATGCCGATAAAAATCAGCCTGGAACTTGGAATAGTATTTCTATAGTGTTTCGACGTTTAAGTCTCATCAGTGTGGCTTGGCCTTTTTTTAACAGCTACCTCTATAGCCGGGAGCGAAACCCGACAGAATCTTCATCTACCAAGCCTTACCCTTACGGCCGTCATCCACTGGCAGTCTGGGGTGAACAACTAATTGATACATACTTACAGGATATATATATATATATATATATATTATTATAATGGAATTGTGTGATTTTCATCTGTAAAAACTAAATCACTACTCAAGTCACTATCTTAGTAAACGTCACATTCACATGAAATCCTTATTTTTAAAATTATTAATAAAAATTGTTTACATTATTAATACTGTTAACTATCTACATACTAATAACATGTATTGTATTTATATATACAACAAAATACGGTTTACATGTGAACGGGAAGGCTAATTTGCATATTGATATTGTAATTTTAATAAATATGTGCTTAGTATTATTGATTTCTAACTGTTTGGCTTTATTTTAATGAATATAAGCAAAAATCTCTTCACTTAATCTTAAATGAAATCCATTAACAAAGGGAATAACTGTCATTTTATTCTTTACTTCCTCTTAACTAAATACTTAAATTTAAAAAAAATGAAAGACGAGAGTGATGGAAGAGTAAATTTCAGTTGTTCTATTTTCGATTATATCCCCTCTGTTTCAAATCTTTTTATCTGCATTCTTATTTAGTTTCATTAGCGTTTCTAATTTTAATACGATATTTCATTACATTAAAACTTAAATACTTGCACTGCATATATTTGCTAGTATATATATATATATATATATATATATATATATATATATACATATATATATAGCGTGCGATGGGGAAATTGTCGCCATTTTAAATAATTTCGCGCGTACGCTTTGATTTTTTAAAAATGTTTTGTTGACTGTGCAGCAAACTAAAGTCAGTTACATTGTCTGCTAAGAAAGTAGCATGTTGTATTGCTTGGCATTCACACCGGAAGATTTCAGAGCGTTCGGGTGTTAATCTTAGGACAGTGTAGAGGATTTGAAAAGAGTTGGATGTGTCTAATAGTGATTACGAAGGTTATTTATAACATTTCATAATCTAATAGCTTGATTTTCGTTTAAATTAATGATTTTAACAGTATGTGTAGAAATAATGCAGAATTCTATTTCTAATATTTGAACTTTTCCTTTCCATTGAATGACATTTCGATCAGGTGTTTCCATTTTAATATATATATATATATATATATATATATATAGAGAGAGAGAGAGAGAGAGAGGGGGGGGATCAATTGACAAGTGATGACCCTGAGATCATTGCAGAACTTGGCTGCGACTGGATAATGTTTTATTATTTCCATTGTATGTGCATTTTTAAAACATTCCATAAAATAAGCACCATTTTTTAGATGCAGTATTTTTATGGTTTTGGAGAAAAATCGGCGGTATCCTATAACTGAAAAACTTAATATGATATAGAAAAACTGGAGTCATTTTTGGATTCCAATTTAACGAAAACTGTGTTGTGCAAGATGGTGATACAGCACATAAAATTATTAACGGGAGGATAATGAATTGTAAAGATAAAACCAAAAAAATGTAACTTGTAAAAATCATTGACTCATCATTATCAAGTCGTTCTGACAGCACGGATTCCCAAGACTCTTTCTCTCTCTCTCTCTCTCTCTCTCTCTCTCTCTCTCTCTCTCTCTCTCTCTCTCTCTCTCTCTCTCTCTCTATCTATCTCTCTCTCTCTATCTCTCTCTCTATATCTATCTATCTATCTATCTATCTCTATCTCTATCTCTATCTCTAACTATCTATCTATCTCTACCACCCTCGCTCTCTACCCCTTTCTCTCTCTCTCTCTCTCTATATATATATATATATATATATATATATACGGGTCGGTCAATGCGAGTGTGTCCAGGTGTATGCGTCCATAGGAGAACGTCACTTATGAGTTCATCCTTACTTATCAGTGTCCAGAAACAATGATAATAAGGGTTGAATAACAGTAGAAGTATTCAGAATTTTTAATTGTATCTACACATGGATTCTTTTATGGTCTCTTAATATTTCAGTTGATAACTTCTCAGTTTCTTTGTACGCCTCTAGGTCTTGAGATGTCAGCTTCAGTAGTTAAGGTGATATACCAGGGAGAGTCTATGAGAGAAAAATTATCTGGCTGCTGAAACTGACACGAGTGTGCCAACGTTTTAAGACTAAAATCTAGGTTTTAAATTCGAAGGCATCAAAATGTGTTGATAGTTTTCTAAAAGTTGTCATTTTTTTTTTTTTGGAAAAGGCCAGCGTGACATATTAGATCTATTTTCCCACATTGTCATTATCATTTTTCTCATGCGATGAACAAGAGTCTGCATGTTGTGTCCGTTAAAAGAGAAAATGCACCTGCAGCGGCGACCCACTTTTTTCACGGCGGTGGCGTCATGCTCAACCCAGTTATGTGTGAAGTTGTCCTTTCCTCGTCTGTCTGGCATTTGCTGAGCAATTAGTCAATGTTTCCTTTGTTGTCAGTCGCCGATTCTAAAAGGGGGTGGGCCGGTTTTATTGCTTGGTGCCTCAGGCGCCACAAAAGGAGAATGCCGGTGGCACTACGCATTTTATGCACCAGTTATCGATGAGCTTCATTTTGTGGTGGTTCCCCATGTTAAAAAGACCTTTCCATATTTCCAAAAATTCAAATTCTTTTCCTTCTTTTTCTTTTTCTTCTTCACTTTTTTATTTTTATTTTACTAGGGCGAGCTCTGTCCTTTTTTTCTTTGTGGTCAATTTCTTTTTCTTCTTACTCTCTTCTTCTGCAGATAGATTTTGAATATGTGAGATATCCCTAGCGAACTGGGTAATTTTATCGTCAATCAATGGATAAGACGATCCATCATTAGCGAGAATGTCTACGGCAATTTTCTTTTAACCTCCTCGCAATTATGAAGTTTGCTTTCAACTGGCGATGCAATTCGCAGTTCGGCCTTTTTCCATCCGGTCGCGTAATTCCTCGGACAGGCCTTAAAGGGAATTAAACAAAGTACCATAGATTGATCACATTATAACCGTTGTATTAATTTCGAGTCAACAGCAGTTTATCAGTACAGAAAGAAAGAAAAAAAGAAAAGAAAGAAATAATAGAATAGAATAGAATGGAATAAGATGGTAAATCGCTGAGATTCGTGTCGACATCCCGCCTTTTTTATTTATCAAAATTAATTTTAATTAATAAAAATATAAGATTGCATTATAATAGTTACTAGCAAATATATGCACCCTCCGGGTGCAAGTATTTAAGTTTTAATGTAATGAAATATCGTATTAAATTAGAAACGCTAATGAAACTAAATAAGAATGCAGATAAAAAGATTTGAAACAGAGGGGGATATAATCGAAAAATAGAACAACTGAAATTTACTCTTCCATCACTCTCGTCTTTCATTTTTTTATTTTATTTAAGTATTTAGTTAAGAGGAAGTAAAGAATAAAATGACAGTTATTTCTTTTTGTTAATAGATTTCATTTAAGATTAAGTGAAGAGATTTTTGCTTATATTCATTAAAATAAAGCCAAACAGTTAGAAATCAATAATACTAAGCACATATTTATTAAAATTACATTTTAATATCAATATGCAAATTAGCCTTCCCGTTCACACTGTAAACCGCTATTTCGTTGTATATATAAATACAATTACATGTTATTAGTATGTAGATATGGTTAACAGTATTAATAATGTAAAACAATTTTATTAATAATTGAGGTTAAAATAAGGATAAATTCATGGTGAATGTGACGTCAATTACTAAGGGAATAGTGACTTGAGTAGTGATTTAGTTTCGGTTACAGACTGAAAATCACACAATCTCTATTATAATAAGAAGATATAACACTGAGAAACAAAAAAAAACATTATCTTTTTAAAATGGCTTCAGATTCTTAAAGCTGCTTTGGGGTGGAGTGTCACATAAGTAGGTTGGGTTTGTATTATTTACAGTTGATTGGTTGGTTGATTTTACGGCATGTCAACCTTTCTTTCCCACTTATAAATCGTTGCACTACGCTTAGGAGATGAGGGTGTCGCTGTCTGGTTCTTAACTGCCACTGAATTTTAATCTAACCCATTGAATAAGGGTTCATGCCTTTCTCACAGTGAGAACTGCCAGAAATTGAACTTAGACAGTTCATCTGTCAATCACGCCTACACATTTCCGCTATATTACTGAAGTGTAGGTGTTAGTGGTGTTTCTAAATGCATTTCTCTTCGCACTAATGCCCTTGTAAAAGGTATGAATTTAACCCTTCTTCTCCGGCCCTCCAACTATTGTTTACTAGTAGCGAAGACTGGGCTTGGTAATACAACCGATCTAGGAGAAGGAAAAACTATGAATTCAATACCAGTTGTATAATCCAAATAATACAAATCAACAACTCATAGGAATATCAGAGTTAATTGAGAAATGATAGGAAGAAACACAACAAGTATTAAGGATAGAGAAAAAGGTTTACTAAGCAAAAATATAAGGTAATCAGTAATTAGCAATTGCTAGGTTGAATTACCAAGTCCCTTGAAATCTCATTGCTTTCATTATTTATTACAGTATTCAAAATTTAATTTTACGATAAGACAAAACAATATTTTCTATTTATTGAATGTAATAGAAATGTTACTTGTATCTTCATTACAAATCTAAAAATGACTATTGATGTAGACTTTCTCACCAAGACGCAAGAGTTGATAATCATTTTTTTTTAATAAAATACATTGACCAATGATTTTTATGATAAAGATAACATGGGTCATTATTATAGAAATATATTGCTAATGATTTAAATAATTCCAATTTTTTTTTTCTGTGGACAGTATGAAAGGTAAAAATGGATATCTGTGCCTCGTAATTAATGATATATTTATTTCGTTTTTCCGCTTACAATGTTGCTTTGATAGAGACATATTCATAATGTCGAAACAGATTTCTGTCAGCAAAACTTTTAACATCTTGTTGGTTTTTTTACATTTAATACTGTCCACAGAAAAAACAAAATACCAGTTGTATATGTATTTAGCCTAGCCCCCCTCAGCCACGTGTGAGGTTCGGCAAATGCTCTGAGGATGGTCTGAATGAATAGCGAAATATTAAGAGTACACATTCTTTTTTGAAATCAAATATTGGAAACTTGAAAACTTTGGTAATCGAATGCAATTGATGCGATTGAGTCAGCAAAGTGTATCGTTACAATTTAACATA
>CM042169.1:57060681-57080681 GCA_023376005.1 Doryteuthis pealeii
TGCGACCTTATGTCACGTCCTACCCGTGGGGAATAAGTTGGGTAAATACCTACATCTAAAACATCATTTAAAAAATGTAACCCTAAACTCGTGAATGGTTTGAAACAACTTTATTTTTCTAAAGGTTCTTCCTTGCCTGTTAAGTTACAATAATAAGAAATGGATTCATTCCATTTGTTCTCTTTTTGCCCTATAAAAATGTAACAATAAAAAGAAATCAAGAATTAAAAATGTAACATTTTTCGTATTAAAATTTCTTTTTGGTTTACTTTTAAAATAGTATTATCTGCGTTATTCGGACTATTTTCCCTATCTTCATTGTTACTTGTACAACGTTTCGGTCGATATGCCCTCCGGCCTTCTTCAGGTATTTCTTGTCGGACTCGGGAACCTTCTCGAACTCGGGAACCTTCTTTTCGAACTCGGGAACTTTCTTGTCGTATTCGGGAGCCATCACGGAACTTTGAACCTAACCCTTTATTTAGTCCACGGGGGTATCCTGTTCTCATTCCGCTAACCATAGCTGGGGTAGGAGTTGTGTTAATTAATTATTTTTCTAACAGCTTTCACTCAGGATTGAACTCGGGTTCCAGAGATAACTGTCGCTTAGAACTGTCTTAACCTAACTACCTTATCCACTCGGACATGTGTCCAATTTAAATAGTATTTTTAATAAAGGTACCACTTGGTTTGAAACATTTTCCTGAGTTTTATTTAGTTCTAAAAAAATGAAGATTTTTTACAATTAGTTCTAAATTACAAAGCAAGAATCTGGAATCCGTGTGATTTAAACAACTGGGTCCTTAAGACATTTTCTAATAGTTATGAAGAACAGTGACGAATTCCACAAATCCACACATACACATTATATATAGTCATCCACAGACACCGTGTTTCGACGTATCACATCTCTTCAGTGTGGCTAGACATTTGTAAGCTACATACAGCCGGGATAGACACCTGATCGATTCAGCATCAGTCGGACAGCTTAACCGCTTGGCTATTATCACCTACAGAATGGGAAGGGGATTGAGTATATGGGTGTATGTGTGTGTATAGGTATGTGTGTGTACCTATAAACACACACACACACACACACACACATATATATATATATATATATATATATATATATATATATATATATATTGTGTTTTATAATATAACATTTCCCCATCTGGCTTGTAACGTCATTTACGTAATAGTGATTCGTCCTTGTATAGAAGTCATCCTGCAATTGTCTACATTCTGCAGTCGGTTTGTACGAGACCTTCGTTGAATATACCTGAAAATAGCTACACATACACATACGCACACACTCACACACACACGCGCGCGCACACACTCACACACACACACACACACACACACACACACACACACACACACACACATACACACACATGTATGTCTGGAGTGATGCTTATATAGAACAATTGCGAATTGAATCATTCGATCTATCTTAGGTAACTAAATAAGTAGAAGCTGTTTTTCCTGTTTTCTCCCTGAGTTTGTAGGTCACCCATTTTCCTCAAGTGCATCTTTCCCAACGAACTGCGAGAATAGACGTAAGTTCCGTAGCCGAAACGGGGTTGTGTTTTTTTTCTTTTTTTTTTTTCTGGGGGTCGGAGTGGAGGGTTCTATCTGAAAGCAACCACATCTACCGAGCAGGATATCCTCAGCGCTTCTAGATTATCATATCCACGAAATACTGCTGCTACTGATATGCCTTGAACTTTACTTATATCAGATTACAAAAAATAAACTATGTACATATTTCTCCGTCTGTTTTAATCTCTGTCAATGTTGGATTAAGGTATGATCTTTAGGACCCCCACGAACTTGTAGGTGGACCTCCAGTAATAAACTAACCAGTTATTTTACTTATGAATGTCTAAGTATAAATATAACAAGCTTCTGATATCCATACCCTTGTAGTAAATTATTGATTTACTTCAAATTTTGGAATATGTATTTACATAACTTCTGAATTTTTAAGTGGAGTTTAACGGGTTTGAATTCAGAATTGTTCTTTTCCTAGACTGGCTGCCACACCAAAGTTAAAGAGTTCAGTTTGCCCTACTATTTAGCAAGAGAGAGAGAGAATAATAGATTCATTCCAAGCACGAGCAGGATGTGACACAAGGTCAATTTCTTATTCGATTAATGAATAACATTGCTTCATCTAAAAATTCGTATACTATTACATCTAATACTACAAGTTTAATTATGACTGGCAGGACCTGTGGATGTACCACAGTATGATTATTTAATTATTACCACGTTTTATATGTTTACTTAAGAGAATTGCAAAATAGTTCAATAAGTAAAAAGTATAATAATCTTGATTCAACTCTCTCTCTCTCACACTTTTTTTTTCGTATTTTTTTTCTTCCTTCTTTTTATCTTTTCGTTATGTTAGATTGAAACAGATTCGCGTTATCACTTCCGTGCGCTCATCCCCTGTCTCTCTATCTTTCCCTTTCTCTCCTTCTTTCTTTTTTATTATATTTTTCGGTGTAGCATATCCTTTTTCTTCCCTTTCTTTCTTTATAATAAAAACGGAATAGTCCATCATTTAGCTGAGTTGGTGATACTCATAAGAAATAATAATTCAGCGGATAAGCAAGATTAGATAATCAGGATTTACATTTTAACATTTCAACTTGGACGGTCTCATTTTAACCAGATATGATAAGTTGATAACGATCGGAAGATTAAGGAACACGAGTATTTAAATATAGATAATAGAAAGATATTTTCAAAAATATTTTTAACAAAGACAGAAAATTATGGAAACTTGTAATTGTTTGATTAGGGGTCATAATTCTTTCATTTCAAAACTTAGTTCGATACTTTGGTGGATTCAGAAAAAAGTATGAAACATATATATATATATATATCCTATAAATATAATAGTAAGACAAACTGAGCTCTTTAATTTTGGTTTGTCAGACAGTGTAAGAGAAGAAAAACTGAATTCAAAGTTGTACTTTAATACAACATTCACATAATTCTTTCATTTCAAAACTTAGTTCGATACTTTGGTGGATTCAGAAAAAAGTATGAAACATATATATATATATATATATCCTATAAATATAGATAGTAAGACAAACTGAGCTCTTTAATGTTTTCCAGCAGACAGAAATAGACACTGAATTCAAAGTTGTACTTTAATACAACATTCACATAATTCTTTCATTTCAAAACTTAGTTTGATACTTTGGTGGATTCAGAAAAAAGTATGAAACATATATATATATATATCCTATAAATATAAATAGTAAGACAAACTGAGCTCTTTAATTTTGGTTTGTCAGCCAGTGTAAGAGAAGAAAAACTGAATTCAAAGTTGTACTTTAATACAACATTCACAAATGAAGGGGTGCTTGTGTTCAATGTTTATCGTCATAGGAAATGGATACAGCGAACCGAGTTCAAATCCTAGACAAACCTGTTTGTATTTCACATGGTGCTAATATCCTTGGGAAAGATATGATTATAATTATTCTCTCTCTATCTATGAGTAGATAGTAAGGCAAACTGAGCTCTTTAATTTTGGTGTGGCAGCCAGTCTAGGAGAAGAAAAACTCTGAAATTCGAATAATATTTCTGATTTTTAATTGGGGAATCTCCAAGATTAGACATCGAACAGATCGACAATGGCTCAAGAACAACGAAACAGATTAGTTGTTATTGCAATTAAAAATAATGTTCTCAACAATTTTAGGGGTTGTCAAATATATATTAGATAGTGTTATAGGTGATACACCCTATTGGCCAATGGAATGCGCCGACAGGTTACTATAAATAACACGGACAATTGTGGCTTAGCAGTAAGCCAATGCGAGCAAGCCAATACTCTATTGTCGGACGTAGTTTTCCACATCTCTCTATTGTATTTGTCTACTTTCTGTTAATACATTTTTCTACTTTTGTTACCCGTCGTTTTGTTCTTATTTGACCCCTTAAAACCTCACAACAGATAGTAATACTTGAAACCATACAACTTTGGCCATGTTATTTGTATTAGATGGCAATGCATGATATCATATAACTGTGTGAAAATAAATAATTATAAACAAATAAAAAAATAACAATTTTTGCACAGGTTCTTATTGAATCTGAATCATTTTGATTCATAGATGGGACCCTAACGGGAACCACGACTCTGATTCAAGATGGACCTGGGAGTAATGACAATGAAGGAATACTCCGCACTCCCCAAGTCTCCAGAACTTGAGCCGCACTGCAGTTTAGTGTCTTACACATGACACTCCTTACTGAGGGATCTTACCTCTCCGCAGGGGATACAGTCAGCATATGCTCAGCTCCACCGACAGGTAAATCTTAAACATAATTTCAATTAAATATATATTTTAGGGGGGGGGAGATTATGTGCTTAATTAAAGTCATACCTAATTTGTTAATTGATTAATTATAATTAAATGAATTAGGCGTGCATATAGGTTTAAATGTAAAGCGTAAACAAATGAAATACGTATCAGTTTAAAATAAACGAGAAATTCTGGGGAAGCCTGTTAGTGTAATGGTTAGAATGTACACCTGTCAGCCTGACAGGTAGGGTTTGAATCACGCTCAAAGCACTGCCCTGTCTATAGCTCTGTTGGTGAGGCCTAATAGGCTGAAATGTACATACAGAGATCGACTTTTTCTCGATTTGTTTACGCTTTACATTTAAACCGATATGCACGCCTAATTCATTTAATTATAATTAATTAATTAAAAAATTAGGTATGACTTTAATTAAGCACATAATCTCCCAAAAATTGTCGGCCTTCGCCATTTCAAACACATTGTTTTATTCACTTCATATATATATATATATATATATATATATATATATATATATATATATATATACCTCATACTGTCGGATTCTACTACATCCATCTTATATATATATATATATATATATATATATATATATATATATATATGCATGTATATATATATGTGTGTGTGTGTGTGTGTGTGTGTGTGTGTATGTGTGTGTGTGTGTGCGCGCGCGTGTGTGTGCGTGCATGCTCCTGCGCTTTTACGTGGGAACAGTTTTCGCTTCGTTATTACTCGATTACAAATATAATCTGAACTGATCGATATGTTGATTATTGGGATTTTTATGAGTTTCGTAAAATAGAAATTATTACGCACATATAATTTACGAAGAGAATTACAGTTTAAAAAAAACCTTTGTATTGCTACCTCCATATGCGAATATATTTCGACGAAATATTTTATTCATATTGATACTGCGCGTAACGGTTATCATTGAAGGAAATGGAATCCTGTACGAGGCTATTTGCATTTAACATTTGTGATAGTACACTGAATACTCATCAAAATCTCATTAAAATGCGTCATTTAAACAAGCCAATTGCTCGCAATTATTCAATATATACGTATCTGCACACACACTTTCGCACACAAACACACATACATACACAGACACAGACACACTACACACACACACACACACATATATATATATATATATATATATATATATATATCTCTACTTAGGTATTGAGCACTTTTTACTTATTAGCTCATTTTCCTAGCGGTTGTATGAATATATATATATCTTATATACATATATATACATATAAATTGTTTTTTCTTTTGGCCAAATACTGTACGAATAGATTACTTTTTGTTGGTACGATTATCTTGGTCTTTTCTTTTTTCCAAAAATTTTTTCTCCCCGGTTGATGTTTGGTAGTATATTTTTGCTGGGTTTTTTCTCACGTCGAGGATTTACCAACACGCTTGGTATATCATATATACATATATACATATATATATATATAGAGAGAGAGACAGACAGACAGACAGACAGTGAGAAAGAGGGGAAATAGAAAGACTAACTAGAACATTGCTAGTGAGTGCGTTAGCATGAATATGAAATGCAAACAGCCTCGTACAGGATTTGAACTCGGGATGCCGATTCCATTTCCTACGATCATAACCGTTATGCTAACGAAATCACTAGCAATGTTCTAGTTAGTCTTTATCTCCCCCCTCTCCCTCTCTCTCTCTCTCTCTCTCTCTCTCTCACACACACACACACACACACACACACTCTCTCTCTCTCTCTTTCTCTCTCTCTCTCTCTCCCTCACACTGTCTATCTGTCTGTCTTTTTCCCCCTCTTTCTCTCTCAAAAGTACTTTATTAACCCCATTGTTATATACTAGACGATATTCGTTTAGTATATAAAAAATAGATTATGATACCAGGTGTATCTTTACATGTAAACTAAATAGAATAAAGTTCTATAATAGTAGTATGATATAGAAGAATAAAGTTTTATATTTATTATTCTGGCTTCTCTTTTCAACGACCCTGTGAAAAGCATATATCTATCTCTTCTTCCACAGTTATAGGTAAATAGTAGGACAGACTGGGTTTGTTGTAGTCTCTCTTTCCTTTCTCACTTCTATTATTCTTCTGCTCATCTTTGGTATCTTACGTTCTTCTTCTAGCGTTTCTTCTAACGTCTCTGTTCTTGCTGGTTGGTCGTCCTTGATTCATTTCTTCTTCTAGGTCAGTCTTGTTGCCAAGACATTCATCAACCACAAAACCATATTATTTATTTAAACCTTTATTTACTTAACTAAACATATTTCTCTAACTAAACACAACGTGCGTGTGCAAGTGAGCTTCCAGCTAAAGCAGATACATCTTATCTGCCTGACGTCCAAGCTGAAACTGAGAGCCAACCAGGTCCCACGTGACTTCACGTATTTCGCGGGCTTTCTGTAATATTCCATGGAAAGTCCCGCCCGTGATACGAAAAGGGACCGTCCCTTCAGAAATACAGGGGGTTGACAATAATCTATGTAACAGGTTAAGCAACCACTCTAGAAGGAAAACTCTGAATTCAAACCAGCAGTGGCCCGCTTAAGAACTGACCTTGTGTAACATCCTACCCGTGTCGGAGTGGTTGGGTAAAAACATTCTTATGTTTTGGTGGAATTTATTTCAAATGCAAAGCAAATGTTTGAATTTTAATTGCGAGTTTTCCTTGTGAAAATAGATTTAATACAATGCTACCTTGACCTAAAAGTTTAATTTGTTCCGCTCGTAACTTAATTTACTCGTATATCAAATCAGTTGTCTCCATTGAAATAAACCGAAATGCCATTGATCCGTTACAGACCGCCCCCCCCCAAAAAAAAACACCCTATTTTTGTTGTGTTTTTTTAATAAGAAAATAGCACATTTATAAAAACAATAAAATACAATGTAATGAATTATTTGCCGTAATATGTTTTAATGTTTATATTTTTTATAGATAATATTTTTCTTTGGCGTACTAAATTTTGAAACTTAAATGTTTTTAGTGACCTTATTAACATAAACGTGTCTGAAGCTCGCTCGTAACTCAAATTTTAGCTCTCAACACAAAGCAAAAAATTGACCGGGTGGCAGCTCGTAACTCGGAAAATTCGTAAGTTGAGGCAAAGCAAAAGTCACAAAGCTAAAACTCGACCGAGTGACTCGGAAAATTCGGAAGCTTGGACACACATAAGTCAAGGTACCACTGCATATCTTTAACTATTTTTATATATACAAGGTGTGTCAAAAAAGTATCGAGATTTTCGATACTTTTTGACACACCTTGTATTCTAGAAAAATTCACGTTCCATTTATTTTTCATTCTATCTTGGTAAATACAGCTTTAAAATCTGTACTTTTTGACACATATTTCAGAAAGAAAAAAAGTAATGTTACATTTATTGTTCATTCCTATGTTGGTAAATATAGCTTGAATCTCGGTACTTTTATATATATATATATATATATATAATATATATATATATATATATATATATATGTGTGTGTGTGTCTGTGTCTGTCTGTGTGTGTGTGTGTGTATTTCCTTTTTCTCTGAATTTTTTAGGTAAGGCTTTTTTTTTCCTTATTGAAAATATCATCGGCGCTTATACAATCACTGTAACTCAGAGGCCCACGAAGCCTTCATCCGGTCCTTCCTGTTCTAAACTAAGTTTACCTTTAATAAATGACAACTTTAAAAGTAACTTATTATTATAGCAAAGTATTATTTTGTATTATAATCCTGATGGTCTGGGTACCGTTTCACTGCCACTTTAGCTTATCCCGCACATGTTAGTAGTGTCAGCAGTAGCTGAGTGAAAACGTAGACATCAACACGGTTTGTACGTGGTAAGGGCGTGATGAATAGAAGCCCAAGTACTTTGTCGGTACCACACCCTAAAAGGCCACCCCCGCATTAATAACCTTTCATCTTCCTAAGAGTTTTCATAAATAGTAGCTGAATCTAGGGCACCTCACGTTGTGTAATGGTTAGCGAGCTTGGCTAGCGAATTATATTCCGAGTGAGTTTTCCTCACGAGGCGACTCTTTACTTCTAGCCTTGAGCCAAACTAAACTACAGATGAATACTAGCTGAACACGTGAAAATTCCACGTTTTGATTAGTGTTGTAACGGCCGTTCCTACAGTGGAGAATATACACCGGTTCTCACTATAAATAGTGAGACACCGAGTGAAAAGATTGTACTGTTACCGTACTGTTACTGTTTAGCATCAAGCTAGCCGTTCTTGTACCTTATTGTAAATACACTTGTCTCTTTTTACCCTACCTCGACTTGACTTCTTTTTTACTGTTGAACTAACATCACAACAATTAGTATATATAAATAATATAATTATATGAAATAAAATGGTTTCACACTAAAAAAAAAGTGGGGGGGGGGGCATAAGCAGACGTTATCCCGCAGAAACTATTACGGATACAGACAACACAGACTATCTAGAGCTTATCGCAAATACACCTGCTCAATCCGAATCTCTGCTACATAGTCTGGAGCAAGCTGCATTGGCCTCTACATGGACTCAGATAAAACAGAGTTCACGTGTTTTAAACAAGATGATGTCATATCCATATTAAATGACAAGACTGGAATTTGTAAACAAGTTTACATACCGTGGTAGCAATATCTCATCAACTGAAAACGATGTCAACATACGCATAGGAAATGCATGGAATTCTACGAATATGTTATCGACAATATGGAAATCTGATCTCTCAGATAAAACAAAACAGGAATTCTTCGAAGCTGAAGCCACGTCAATACGATTGTTTGGTTGCATCTCAAGGATTTTAATGAAACGCTTGGAGAAAAAGCTACATGGGAACTACACAAGAATTTTAGGTGTTGTTTTGAACAAATCTTGGAGGCAGCACTCTAAAAACACCAGATGTATGACAACTTACCTCCCATCTCACAAACCATCCAACCAAGTAAGACAAACATTAGGCACTGCTGGAAAACAGAGACAAATAAGCGACGTTTTTCTATGAACGTGGACACACCAGTGTTACGATTTTGTGGCCATCCTTTAGGCTTCAAGCAAGATCCTTTGTGTTAAGCAGAATGCGATCTTTAGTGAAGAATCATTTGGTTGTTCCTTGGTGCTCCTCAGTCTTGCAGGTCTTCATCAATGATTGCAAATGAACGTCTCTCAGTATCAGCGCTTAATAGTTAACCAGCCACGTATTCAGGCTGTTGATTGGTTGAGATTTAAACCACATGACCTCGCTTAGTCTATAAATTTAAGTGGTATATTGTAGCACATCTTATATACAAAAATATTCCAACAAGCCGACCTGAAAAAACTTACATTTATCAATTCTGTACTGACACTGGATGCAGTCGAGGGGACCTGCCAAGACCGATGACCCAATGGAACAGATGGTGAGAAAGAGTCAAGGGAATCCGTGCTATCGGCATGATTTGATCATGATAATGATGATGATGATGATGATACCTTGGAAAAATTATCTCTATTAATAATGGAGATTCGCTTCTAGTTTTTGTCTGTAACAAAAATTACGTCACTGCTTACGTCACATTACCCAAAAGCGTCATAACATAGAATAAATACACTCAAAATTTAAACATGCAACATAAGACAGTCTCATTGTTTTTTTAAAACAAGTTTTAATAAATACATGACTGGTATTATATATCTATATATAGTTTGTTTTATTTCAATACATATTTAAAGTTTGCATTTCAAATTTTTTAATCCTTTAATGAATTTACTTAGGGTACAAACTCGCTGACATTGAATTCTTAACTCACACCCTCAGGCAATATGTTTCAAAAATCTATTTTTACATCGCCCGGAGGGTGTTTTTTTATTTTGTACTAGAACCATTAATTTAGATAATTTAATGTAGTTTGTTTAAAGAATATCTGATGAAGCCAGAATGTTCCTCTATCAAATAAAAATTATTGCATCCAATATGTTTTGATTTTTTTTTTTTTTTTGGTTTGGTTTGTTTTACGGCATATCAACCTCAGTGGGTCATTTAATGCCGACAAAGTTGTGAAATAAATTCATTCTTAATGCATAATACAATTTTGTTTAATAAACTCATGTTTTTCTATTTAACCAATAGATGGGAAATATGTTTTGAGTTTATTTACTGCTGCAATATCATCTAAGTCTGCTAATTCTAAAATCTTTGCCGGTGTATATATATATGTATATATATTATATATATATTTGTTTTATTTTTTTAATTAAATGTTTTTGAGTAAATCTCTCTCTCTCTCTCTCTCTCTCTCTCTCTCTCTCTCTCTCTCTCTCTCTCTCTCTCTCTCTCTCAGCAAATTTTACTTATTTCTAAATTCAAGATCATATTTTTCTTAAAAGTTATTCCTTGTTCAGTAGCCTGTCTTCGTTGATGGATTGTATAACTTGCACATTAACAGTAAGTCGTCGGGGGCTAAAGTCGGTATCAGCCAATAAGCGAGGGAGTCTATCCCCTTTTCACTAACGCTAGACCAATGAGATTGTTTTTGTGTCTGAGGTGGAGCGCCACACCTACCAGATATACTTTACCTCACAGAACCCTGTGCTACACATACGCTGAGTTGGCGAAGGCCGGTATCGAACTAGGAATTTTGTGGTTTCTAGCCGAACGCACTATCGACCGAGCTAACCGGCCCTTAAAAATATATATTACGGTCAAGTCACGTTGAAAGTGCCAGTTCCTGCTAGATCACCGAAATTAAGCTGCGATGATCCTGTTCAATACTTAATTGGGTGACCACTTACGCAACAGTCGGTATTATAAGTAAGTTAGTTTTATGGCACCAATCCAAAGGAAGTAGTTGACCTGGTCAAAATCTCGGCTCAACATATTGGGCAAAGGGCCAAGTCTTATATAACATTGTATTTACAACCAGCCATGTTGTAACTAGTGGTTTTATTATGGTCAAGTTACTTTAAAGAACCATTTCCCGCTAGATCGCCGAAGTTAAGCAGTTAATATTTAATTGGGTGACCACTTACGCAATAGCAGGTATTGTAAGCAACCCGAGTCTTTTGTTTATCAAAATGACTTGATTTGGCATTAAATAACCGGAATATGCTGATATGCTGTAAAACTAAACAACCAACCATTAAAATGTTTAAGGTTTCGACTGTAGAAGATGTTGAGGACTGATAAGCGTTGATATTTATAAACTGTCACAACATTCCAGCATTTTTTACTGCATCAATATGACATCAACTCGTGAATATTTAATGTACGCTTGTTTTGGTTTACTTGTTTGATGGCATAGCAACTTCTATGAATTATCTAATGTCGAAATTTCATTAATTTCTAAATACTTGATTACAATCATAACTCTCTCTCTCTCTCTCTCTCTCTCTCTCTCTCTATATATATATATATATATATATATATATATATATATTCAGTGAATGAAGGAAAAAACTCTAAACTTGCTTCATTACAATAATCTATTTCAACCGTATTACTACAGCATCTTCAGGTAATCACAAGAACATGACTCTTAGAGTTTGAGTAAGAGTCATGTTCTTGTGATTACCTGAAGAGGCCGTAGTCATACGGTTGAAATAAATTATTGTAATGAAGCAAGTTTAGAGTTTTTTTTTCTTCATTTACTGTTTACTTGCTCTGTCCTTCCATTCATTGGTATTAGGCACATTGAGCTCTCCTTATAGTCAACCTGCATCAGCTTGGTTAAACCACACATGGAAAGATCCTAACTACAGGAAATATATATATATATATATATATATATATATATATATATATATATATAAAGGAGCCGTGTCTGTTTTTGTAAGTACGTATCGTCTTATAACTTAGAAAAGCGATATAACTGACCATTAAAATCGCGAATACGCCTTAATATGTTTATAATAAGTAAAAGTACAAGATTTAGTTTTTGATTTTTACTGATTAGATAATATAATTCAATAATTAAAAATCAGTCGATTTTTGGAACTCTTCACAGTTCTTCATAATTAAGTATTCCATTTCTATTTTTTAATAGCAATTTTTTTTTTTTGTCCACAACTATTTGCATGCAAACTGTTATGGCTTCAGGTGTTCCTATCAAATATTAACAATCTTTCAAACAGATCTATTTGACCCATATATGGGACCGTAACATGTACAACCATTCCGTGTCAGAACGAACCTTGTATTAATGGCAATGAAGAGGTTCCCATCACTCCCAAAACTCCAGAACAAGAGCTTTACCATCAGATACAGTTTAGTGTCATACACATCTTATCTACGCATGCTTGCTTTTTTTAAGAACAGTTCAATTTTATGAAATTTCTAAAAAAGCAATTGAGAGTTAAAATTCCAATACTGCTGTAATATTTCAGTGAAATCGAGAGATTAAAGGTGAGTAGTTGTCTGGGGCAGGTATCGCGGCTAAACCATCATAGGGAGAAATCGAACTTAAATTCCACCATCGTATGTCACCCCGCCGAAAGAAAAACAATACCAAAAATCAGGGAATTAACCGAATTTAATGAAATATTGATATATCGGCAATAAATAGATTATCAGTCATATAGAAATCCGATCTCACTGACAAGTTAAAGCGACAATTCTTCCAGGCTGTGGTTATATCAGTGCTGCTGTATGGCTTCATCACTTCGATCCTAACGAGGCGCCTTGAGAATAAGATAGATGGGACCTGTACAAGAATGCTGCGTGCGGTCGAACAAGTCGTGGAAACAGCACCCCACAAGGAAACAGCTGTACGGTCACCTGTCCCCTATCTCACAAGCCGTTCGAGTTGATATATTACTGAATAAAAGATATAATGCACCAGTTATTTTATTTAAAAACTTTTACATTTTTTCAGGTCAGTTTACTTTAAACCACGTATCTTTGAGGCAGAACACAGATTCTCAAAGATACGTGGTTTAAAGTTAACTGAACTGAAAAAATGTAAAAATTTTAAAATAAAATAACTGGTGCATTATATCTTTTATTCATTAATATATGAACACTGAAAATTTCATTAAATTCGGTTAATTCCCTGATTTTTGGTATTTTTTTTCTTTCGGCGAGGGGACATACGATGGTGGAATTTAGGTCCGTTAAGTCCGATTTAACCTTTAATTTTGTGACCAGGTTAACATATTGAGTCATGCAGTAAAATTTAATAGGTGTATAGATTTAGGAGGTTGTACGTTATATCTAGCGTAGTCCATGTTTTTAGCATAACGTGCGCCTAATCCCGTGGTTGGTAGGTAGGTAGGTGGCACTGTAAATGGTGTAGGGACATTCTAAGGAAATTTGTCTGGACCAATTGTGAAACTAGTGTCTTGTGTAAGCAGGTATCCCTGCTCACCACCAATTACCTTAACGTCCAGTTACCTTGGATCTGACTGACAGGGAGAGGTCAATAAATCATTCTCTAGAACTCTGGTCATGCAGGGGAGTTGGTTCCAGAGACTGTGGAGAGATAAGTTTTATATTTTGGTCTCAACGAAACCGCTCTCACCAATCAGGGTCGGTTAGGCGATGAATTGTTGATGAATAAAGGCTTTTCCATCATTGACGAAAACCATTCTACGCCTTCTTACCGGTTTTAGGAACTTGTGATATTCGAAATAATACGTGAGTTATTTCTCTGATTTTCTTTTTAGATGAGGCTTGATAATTTCTATGATTTGGATTATTCGGACTATTTTCCTCATCTTTATTGCTATCTACACAACGTTGCCCCATGTGTCTACCTGGAAATAAAGCGCAGCGGATATAAGGATTGAGTTAATATAATCTCAAGGCTACAGGTTCAATCCTGACCAAGAGCGATAATAACATTGAATACTTACCACAGTTTAACACATGTACCCGGTTATGGTTAAAACAGTCTATCCCTATGGATTGTATAAAGGGTTCGGTTTGAGGTACCGTGAAGGCTCTCGATTACGACATGAAGGCTCCCGAGTTTCAAGAGAAGGCTCCCGAGTTCGAGAAGGTTCCTGAGTTTGACAAGAAACACCTGAAGAAGGCTGGAAGACATATCAGCCAAAACGTTGTGTAGATAACAATAAAGATGAGGACAACAGCCCGAATAATCCAAATAATACACAACGTGAGTTTCGTTTTATCTATATATTTATTTATTATAACCACGTGTCTTTGTTTCATATATGGAGGACCTCTCGTCAACATTTCTTCGAAAACTTTCAAGAATTCCCATTATAACATTTCCCTTACTTAGAAACCACAATACCACACTTGTTTTCAATATATATATATATATATATATTATATATATATATATATATATATGGTATATATATATATATATATATATATATATATATATATATATATATATAGGGTGTTTAAGAATTTTTTCTGAAACACCCCATCTCAATTGATATCGAATTTCTTTAAACAACCTACATACATATATATATATATATATATAATATATATATATATATATATATATATAATAGTCCCCATACTCTGAACACACCCCATGAGGTTGAATGTCTATTTAAGAGAATGTGCCTTGTCATTCTTTGGGGAAACGTATTTTCTATTCTTTCTGTTGGGATTGTAAACTCAGGAATTAATGTCTTTCATTAAACATTTTGTTTACTAACGAAAACAAATTGAAAGTGTATAAATTCTGGTGAAAATAAACAATACACACACATACACACACACACACACACACACACACACATATATACAGACACACACACACACACACATATATATATATATATATATATATATATATGTTGGCATCATTCCGTCTGTTAAAGACGATAGCGTAGTGTCCGTTTATATATATATATATATATATATATATATATATATATATATATATATATCCGTTATATATATATATATATGTCCGTTATATATATATATATATATATATATAACATTCCCATGATATATCTATACATATATAAAGTGAAGTTGTGTGTATCTGTATGTCCGGAGAAAACTTCGAAAATAAAACAATTAACGACAACGATATATATACACATTAAATATCACCAGGAATTGTTTTTTGAGTAAAAGTAATGAAGATTTGATTTATATTAAAATATCAATTTCTAATATTGATTTCTAATTGTTTGGTTTTATTTTAATGAATATAAGTAAAAATCTCTTCAATGAATCTTAAATGAAATCCATTAACAAGAAAAAATAACTGTCATTTTATTGTTTATTTCCTAATTTAACTAAATAGTTAAATAAGTAAAATTCAGCAATGAAAGACGTGAGTGATGTAAGAGTAAGTTTCATTTCTATTTTTCTATTATACCCCCACTCTGTTACATATCTTTTTATCTGCCTTCTTATTAGACTTTCTAATTTACTACGATGTTTCATTACATTAAAACTTAAATACTTGCACCCGGAGGGTGCATATATTTGCTAGTATATATATATATATATATATATATATATATATATATATATATATATATACTGTCCATGACTAAGTTTCACTTAAAATGAGTTGCACGATCGTCAGATGTATATCAATCTTTAGATATCCATCAGACGATGGTGCAACCCATTGTAAGTGAAACTCATAGTCATATGTTATGTAATGGCTCTCCCACCTACTGAGCCCGAGCGCAGATGTGGGTGTTTGACAGACAGGAAGGGGTCAAAAGCTGAACTTGTTTTGAAATGTGAGGAGAAAGTGAATTTAGGATTTTAAACAGTTAGTCTTCAGACAAGCGAACGATGCAGACATGCGGAATTTGAATGGTTAATTTATAGGCATCCCCCTTTGAGGGGCGGGGGGATCGATATACTCTTTTGATAAAATGCAAATAGCCCCCTCTTTTCAATGAAAAATTGCCGAAGACCCACAAAATTCCGATCAGATATATCAAAATAATAAACGTGGGAACAAAAGTGAAAATGTGTATTTGTCCATTACTTTCTCCTCAAGTTAGGTCAAGTGACAACATGCTCGACTTTCTTGGAATTTAAAGAACGGTCAATGCAATATACAATGCTTGACATCGTGAAAAATTTAATATTTTAGACTGTAAATCAGCTCTGCTTAATATATATATATATATATATATTTAAGAAATGGATATAAACGTAACCTACTCGAGTTTCATCATCTGAATCGTCAGGGTTACATCCGCTGAATTAATATCAGTTGATACCCCTGGATTCTGTGCGCTCCCAACGATCATACCCGTACCCACCGGTAAGCCACTACTCATACATAAATACATTTATATATATACTTCCTTGATCTAATTTTAGGAGCAACGATGCCGTACGGAAGACCTGCTAGGAGCGACGACCGTTAGGAAAGAGTCATGGGAAACCATGCCGTCAGAACGACATGATGATGTAGTTCAGTCGGTAAAGCGTTCGGCTAGAAACCGCAAGGTTCTTAGTTCGATACCGGCCCTCGCCAACTAAGCGTATGAGTAGCACAGGGATCTGTGCGGTAAAGTAAGGAGCTGATGGTAGGTGTGGCGCACCACCTCAGACGCAAAAAAATGTCCCTAGTCAAACGCTAGTGAAAAGGGGATAGACTCCCTCGCTGATTGGCTGGTACCGACATTAGGCCGCCCCGACGATTTTACTTTACTTTACTTACTTATATATATATATGGGGGGTTTCGTGGTATATATATATATATATATATATATATATATATATATATGAAAAGTTTATTGACAGTACTGAATTTAAAGAGGACGCGTAAAAGCATATGCATGTTGATAAAAGAATGGGTTTTTTTGGGGGCGGGGGGTTCTTAAAAAGAAAAGTGAGGGTACCCTTATTAGATTTAAAATCTAAAATAAATTGATCTTTTTTTCGTCAATGCGCATCAGAGAAAAGTATATATATATATATATATATATATATATATATATATATATATATATATACTTTCTTGATATAATTTTAGGAACAACACCCCCCAAAAACGATGCCGTACGGAATACCTGCTAGGAGCGATGACCGATAGGCACGGGACGCGAGAGAGTCATGGGAAACCGTGCCGTCAGCACGACCTGATGATAGTTATGATGCTATATTATACATATAAATATATGTGTGTGTATGAGTGTATGTGTATGTATGTATGTATGTATGTATGTATGTATGTGTGTGTTTGTGTGTGTTTGTGAATGTTGCAAACAAAACAACAGCTGTGTGGCCAACAATGCCTTCATCAAATGATGAATGAGACCAGGCGTGGTTTCGGCGCCAATGCATCATTACCACTAACCCAGACCGTCTTACAATACCAACCGACTTTGTTGGTTTTCCGTCACATCGTGGGAATGCCAGATCAAGATGCAGCCACTTCGTATAAATATTTACCAACCCTTCCCCACGAGCAGGATGTGACACAAGGTCAATTTCTTAAGCGGAGTCTAACAGGTTTGAATTCAGAGTTTTCCTTTTCCTAGACTAGTAACCTACCCAAGGTTAAAGAGACCCGTCTACTCTACCATTTGCCCATAGCTGGAGGGAGAGTAGTTGGATGCACACACTCCCCAAGGGTATTAGCGCTATTTGAAATGCAAACAGGCTCGTCCAGGATTTGAACTCGGGTCGACAAGTCCATTTCCTATGATTCTAAACATTACAGCACGCGTTTCCATTCAGCCACTTCGTATAATTCTTTTCAGTAGCGAAGCGTTAATTCAGCCATATAAGGTATGAATTAAATCAGTGATTCTCAACGTGGTCCAGCTGGACCATCTGTGGTCCACTGAACATTTCTAGTGGTCCACAGAGTGTTCGAAGCCACAAAAATGTTTTAGCCATTTCACAAAAATTTAACTAATTTAGCGCTTCTTATAATGACCCTCCCCAGTTGAAAATCTCTATTTAAGCGCACGTCGATGATCGGCAGAAAATGAATTGTCTTGTTTTACTTTAAGACGTGTGCTAGCCGCTCGCAGCAACATTCAAGAAAAGTAGGATTAGTCCATGAGAATTTTTTTAATAAAAAATGGTCCATAAGCCGAAAAACGTTGAGAAGCACTGAATTAAATGACTAGATGACACTGAATATGAACGAGAATAGAAGTCAGTTTAAAAGATATGCATAATGAAATATTAATTCATTGATTGGTAATTTGAATTATATGACGAGATGATATGTGGTGTAATGGTTAAAGTTACAAGAAATGGACTCGTGGACCCGAGTTCAAATCCTGGACGAGGCTGTTTGCATTTTACATAGCTCAAATACCCTTGGTGAATCCAACTAAACTCTCTCCAGCTAAATGCAAATAGTAGGGAGACTGGGCTCTTTAATCTTGGTTAGGCAACCAAGCTAGAAGGAAAACTCTGAATTCAAACCTGTTAACCTTCGCTTTAGGAATTGACTTTGTGTCACATCCTACTCGTGCGGAGGGCTGGTATATATATATATATATATATATATATAAGATGAGATGGTAACATCATTGGAAAGTCGAAATAAAGAGTTGTGTGGTTCCAGTTCAAATGACCTTTTTTTACTCAGTCGATAGAGTGTTCGGCTGGTAACCTCAAGGTTCTTGGTTCGATACAGGCCCTCGCCAACTCAGCGTATGAGTAACACAGGGATCTGTGCGGTAAAGTAAGGAGCTGATGGTAGGTGTGGCGCTCCGTCTCAGACACTAAAAAACAATCTCCTTGGCCTAGCGCTAGTGAAAAGAGAATAGACTCCCTCGCTGTATGGCTGATACCGACTTTAGGCCAACGCGACGATATTACTTACTTTTTTATGCCGATAATCAAGGGAATCCCGTGGTCTGTGGGGAACTCCTGTGTCCAGATTTCATCAATTGATTAACAATAATTGGTATGAAATTTACGCTGTTACCGACACAGACGAATGATTTCATTGAAATGGTTCTGCATCTTTTTTCTAACGTGATGATGTTATTTTACCCACTATATTGTGAATGCGTATCCAATTTCTTTTTTCGTCTTATTTTTTTTTGTTTTTTGTTTTTGTGATGTGGTATACAATTGCATGGTCTTTCCCAGCTGTCACTAGTCTTTTCTCGTGTCATTTGAACTTTATCTGAACTATATATATATATATATATATTATATATATATATATATATATATGTGTGTGTGTGTGTGTGTGTGTGTGTGTGTGTGTGTGTTTATATATATAAATATATGTATATATATATATTTATATACACACACACACACACACATATATATATATATATATAGTCATCCACAGACACGTGTTTCGACTTATCAAGTCTCTTTATTGTGGCTAGACATTTGTAAGCTACCCATAGCCGGGATTGAAATCCCATCGGTTCAGCATCAGTCAGATACCCTGACCGCTAGGCTATAGTCACCCACAGAATGCGGAGGGGGTTTTAACTGGGTTTTTTTAATGCACACGTCCCTATGTATGTAAAGGCCGCCATATAGTGCTCCATCCCTTATATAGGAGAGCGTTGCGTTTACGCTTTAGTTGGCGGTCGTCAGCGAAATCCCCCCAAGTTATAACTAGCAGAGCCAGTGGATATATCTCTGTATGATAATTTAATTATTAAGTTTGATAAGTTCAATATGTAAAAAGTATAATAATCTTGATTTAACTCTTTCTCGCTTTTTTGTTTTCTTTCTTTCCTTCTTTTCATCT
>CM042169.1:57085681-57090681 GCA_023376005.1 Doryteuthis pealeii
TTACATGATCCCGAGTAATATTAGGAGAGTAAACCCCGATAACAAATCTGGAGCCGGAATCCCTAAGATGGAGTTACGCTGAATTTCAATGCTACACAGCAACTCGTGCGACACTGACGTTACCAAAGTGCATTGGTTTCTTATCTTTCCTTTGGACCACAGCGGCAGTGTGGAGAGGGAAGGATGCCGACAAGAACCAACAACAAAATGAAAAATAAGATCAATAAGATTGATCATTTCCATTAATAAATACAAATGTCAGTGTGTCACATTTTTCAGCTTTACTCCTTGAGGCAGTAGCCTAACACATCATACCTTTTTGAAATCAGGCCAACTCTGTGAGTCCGGACCTGTAATCCTCTAAATTTTGGATTCCCAAATTTTATTTGCTGCGATTGTTTTCGGTGATTTGTTTACGTGATTTTTATAAATAATTGTTTGTACGGAAAGTAATTGTCTTTAAAGTAAGTTGCAGCAGCAGAATTATCGTTGAATTTTTAAAAGGTTAGCTTGAATACTGAAAAATGTTGTTTGAAAAATATTGAAATATTAAATAGAATTCGATATGAACTCAATGCATGAACTCAGTGTCATTGTTGGATTGAAGGCCAAATGAAGAACCCACCATAGGAGCTAGCTTAATTGCCGCATGATAGGGTGGCTTTTAAGCTAGTTTCATTATTGTTATAGGTGATACACCCTATAAGACTAATGGAATGCGCCAACAGGTTACTATAAATTACAGGGATAATTGTGGCTTAGCAGTAAGCCAATGCGAGCAAGCCAATGCGAGTGCCAATAACTCTGTTCGTCGGACGTAGTTTTCCACATCCCTCTATTGCATTTGTCTACTTTCTGTTAATACATTTTTCTACTTTTGTTACCCGTCGTTTTGTTCTTATTTGACCCCTTAAAACCTCACAACAATTATAAAGTAAACGTGTTGGCTGGTTCTTCCACCCTATTACAACCTTGTCTGATTGTATCCCTTTGAAGGACACAATAGATAACAAAAAGCATTTCTCCTAGGTTCGAATTGTACGTATTGCTGCTAACAAATAACAGACACGATCATCATCATCATCATTTCACGCAATCAGCACGGATATCCATTATAATTCTCGACAACCTTTCTATCATTCATTGTCCCAGGGAGATCCTCTGCGCAGCATCCAGCATCCTCGCAGAGTTGGTCAATGTAGGTCCTTGGTGGGCGGCCCACATTAGCATGTCCATGTATTGGCTTCCACAGGAGGACGTCGCATATGAATTCGTTCTTGCTCCTCCATCAGTGTCCAGAATGCTTTGTCCGTCTCACTTGAATGGCTTGTGGGATAGGGGGCAGGTGGCCGTACAGCTGCTTCCTTGTAGGGTGCTGTTTCCACGACTTGTTCAAGACCGCACGCAGCATTCTTGTACAGCTCCCATCTATCTTATTCTCAAGGCGCTTCGTCCGGGTCTAAGCGATGCAGCCATACAGCAGCACTGATATAACCACAACCTGGAAGATTTCTCGCTTTAACTTGTCAGTGAGATCGGATTTCTATATATGACTGATAATCTGTTTATGGCCGACCATACACGATATATAAGGCTTAAAAAGCAATTTAATACAAAATAAGATAAAAAAATAAACAAAATAATTAAGATAAAGAATAGGTGTGATATCGACAAAAGAATTGTACTTAACCGAAAATAGTTCACTTTTAGAAACAAAAATTTTACGCGGGAGATTTCCAGAATTTTCCAGAAATTTCCAGATTTACAGAAATTCAAGATTTACAGATTTACAGAAATTCAAAATTTACAGATTTACAGAGATTCAATTTCCTCTTTCTTTTTTCTGTATGTCTTCCTTCTCTTTTTCTTTTATAGGATAGAAGGAAAAGTCTGACACTTTTTCCCTTGTGGTTGGTCTTTTTTTCTATTTTCCTTCGTGATAGATTACGGGTCATTTTGAGTGGTATATTATATATCCCATGATTTTTCTTCTCAACAAATTGTCGGAATAATTTCATCTTCAATCAATGGATAAAATGATCCATCTAACGTGGAATCACATTGTCCCCAGGATAATTTGATATTCCTCTTTTTCAGAGTTTTATAACGTCTAGTTAAATTACTAGTGAAAAATGTTCTCAGCATTTGTCTTTTAATCTCTTTACGATGAGGGTATTCGTTTACAACTGGCCGTATAATTCATCGTTCGCGCCTTTTTCCATCCGGTCGCGTGATTACCCGAAGATAGTCTTTAAAGGAATTAAACCAGGTGACCATAGGCTGGTCACCTTATTTCTGCATTAGCGATTTCAGTTTAACCTCATTTCATCAAGAAAGAAAGAAAGAAAGAAAGAAAGAAAGAAAGAGAATGTTAAATCATTTAGCTTCTAAATTGAACATGTCGAAATCTCGCCTTTTTCTTTAACATTAGTAAAATAATACTGTGCCATTATAATATTAGTACAATGAAAACATTGAAGCAACTTTTTTTCTTTATATATACACAGACGCACACACACACACACACACACACAGAAATGGAATCAGAATATGGTTAATCGAAGGTTGCAGAAGATACTTGAAGATCTGAAACACGTGTTGCTTAAATAAAATGATAAAAAAAAGAATCTTTTAAAAAACGTAATCCATTTTGCAATCTACTTTTTTTATAAAATATTTAATTTTCTCCGTTTGTCCCATAACAAAACATATATATATATATATATATATATATAATATATATATATATATATATATATATACCCTGTTGGCGGGGCTTAGGATATGTTGGATGTATTCCCTGTAAAGGAGTAAGACTACTCCACCAAAAACATTCTATGGTAACCCTAATCTGAATCTGATAGTGAGGCTCCAATTCTGGAGATCTGGATAGTATGGAGTATCCTTTCATTAGTATTACACTCTGGTCCACTCTGGCTCAGAGGGTAGTACCTGTTAGGGTCCCATCTATGGATCAAATAGGTCTGTTTTAGAATTATAGTATTAGAATTATTTTTTTAGAATTATAGAATTAATAGTACTGTGTACAAAAATCAACTTCAGAAAAATGTATATATCAACATACAATGAACGTGATTCCCTAATCTCAGCCATGAAATAAATATATAATATATATATATATATATATGTTTGGTTGAACTTGAGTGACAATTCCTCTCGTACATGTTTCTGTTCAATCCGTTCAAGGTGTCTGGCCATCTTTTTGGTGTCAGGGTGGAACTGGTGTAGCAGTCCACCAAAGGTGTCTCTACGAGTGCTTTCGGCATGTCGATTTGCCATCTTCAGGTTGGAAACTGATGGTATGTTTCGCGGTGTCTCGGTTTTAAAGAAAACGAGCAGTAGCGTAGGAATTAGTAGTGGGAGGTAGTAAGAATTGGTAGGGGAAGGTATATATATATATATATACCGTTCTCTGTGGAATACACGAATAGGAAAGGCATGGTTAGTGACAAACAAATTATCAGTCATATGGAAATCCGATCTCGTTGACAAGCTAAAGCGACAATTTTTCCAGGCTGTGGTTATATCATTATTACTGTATGGATACACCACCTGGACCCTAACGAAGCGCATTGAGAATAAGCTGCACAAGAATGCTGTATGCAGTCTTAAACAAGTCGTGGAAACAGCCCTCCACAAGGAGGCAGCTGTATGGCCACTTGCCCCCGATCTCCAAAACCATCCGAGTAAGACGGGCTAGGCATGCAGGACACCGCTGGTGAAACAAGGACGAGCTCATAAGCGACATACTCCTGTGAAAACCAACACATGGACATGCTAATGTGGACCGCTCAGCCAGGACCTATATTGACCAACTATGTGAGGATGCTGGATGCTGCGCAGAAGAGCTACCAGAGGCAATGAATGATAGGGAAGGTTGGCGAGAGATTGTCATGGATATCCGTGCTACTTTCGCAACATGATGCTGATGATGATGATATATACCGTGTTAGTAGTAAAACACTAATTTTGCGCAAGATAAAACACTATTGTTTTTATGTGTGTATGTGGGGGGGGGGAGTATTTCCTACTGTTATGTAATCTTTAGCCGTGGTCTATTACGTCTACCCCATTCGGTATTCATTTACAGTCGGATGATCGTGGGGTCACGTGACATATAAAACACAGAGTAAAAAAAAAAAAGGAATATCGGGGGATTATAATTTCAAAATTTTATGTTTTAAACCTTCTCTGCTGTAAAAGCAATGGCCATTTTTCAACTCACTTTATTGTCTATAATTCCTTACTTTTTTACACCTTGCGAGGATTTGTTACACTAGCACGAATTTGTATTCTTTGATTAGAGTGACAGCAAGTCTCCCCAGATCTATAGGACTCTTCTAAATATCCTAGCTGATTTTAACAGTGTTGTTAACTATAAGGTCAAGATGGGAAGCGCGTGGTGTAATGGTTAAAGTCATGGGAAATGGACTCGTTGCCCTGAGTTCAAATCCTGGTTGTGGTAATTGCATTTCACTTAGCGCTAATAACCTTGGGAAAGATATCAATTCTATTCTCCCTCCTGCTATGGGTAAATAGTAGGATAGACAGGACTCCTTAACCTTGGTTAGGCAACTGGCCTAGGAGAAGGAAAACTCTAAATTCAAACCTGTTGAACTCCGCTTAAGAAATTGACCTTGTGTCACATCCTGTTCGTGCGGAGGGGTTGGTAAATATGATAAGGTCAAGATTCTTCCTCTAATCTCCTGTTCATCTAGTCTCTTTTTCTGGTTCTAGTGGATTGTTCCAAGTGCTCCAATTATGACTAGTATCACCGTCACCTTCTTGTTTCATATTTTTCCAGCTTTCTGGAAAGGTGCCCGAATTTGTGCAATTTTTCGTTTTATTTTATTTTCACTCTTTGGATTGCTGAACAGCAAATTCACAAGATGACCAGTTCTTTTCTACTTAAGAATGTGTTATGACCTGTTTGAGGGTCAATAAATAATTACTCAACACGGCGATAAAATGTAAAGAAC